>CM056571.1:19141151-19503651 GCA_029721515.1 Synanceia verrucosa
CAGATTATCTGCAGTTCTGCTGAAAATGACCCTGTGGCATAAAGACAGTGAAGATTTTAACAATCTGATAGTCAAGATGGCCGCCTCGGTGTGTTTTCTCTTTCTCACCTTATATGTATATATATATATATATATATATATATATATATATATATATATATATATATATATATGTATTTTTTATTTTTATTATTTTTATATTGTATCTATTCTTATATTTTATTATGTTAATATTTTGTATCAAGAATTCCCTGTAGTATTTTTATTTAATTTTCATTAATATTTATTTTATTCATCATTTTATTTTTTATATTGTATCTATTCTTATATTTTATTTATTATGTTAATATTTTGAATAAATAATTCCCGGTAGTATTTTTATTTAATTTTCATTAATGTTTATTTTATTTATCATTTTATTTTTATGTATTTATTCTTAGTAATTTATTTTTATTAAAATGTCACAGCAGCAACCGTCTCGTGACCACAGCAGGTGTTGCCGCTCATCACGGTTTCCTACTTTTTTTTTATTAGCGCAGCTGTCGCCGTGGCGATCCTCTCACATTATCGCCGTCAGAACAAACTCTTCCTGCCCTTTAAAGCTCACTGAGACCTCTTTATTTATTTCTTCTTCACGGGACGGCCTCGCCGCTAAAAATAACCCGGCTGACCAATCAGAGCGCAGCCAGCTGAAGCACTCCACACCTGCTCGGCCTCCAGTTTGTGAGTGTGCGTTGCCTAGCAACCTGCATTCCCATCATTCAGTGGGGCTGAACACTTTAATGTGATGTTTACCTGCTGAAGGGCCGATGAGACGGATGCTATTATTATCAACCAGGAGCAACATCGTCCTCCAACATTAGAGGCTAAAAATACAGAAATAATGTCATAAAAAAGTTAACTTTCTCTGACATCATCAAGTCAAATATCAATAAAATATTCTCATTTAATAATATTTTCTCACATGTGTGAGAGAAACACATCAAACTAAATGTTTCTCACACTGCAGACGACTCATTAAACACTGAGCTAACGTGAGCTAACGTGAGCTAACGTGAGCGCTAAACCATGTGACTTCCTGTTGCTTGTGCAGTGGTGTTATTATGGGATGGATGGTCCTGAATTAGTGTTTTCAGTCTGTTTCATGTTCTTACTTGGTGGCACTTTTCCTAACCCTAGCTACAGTGTAGGTTTGTTGCCCTAAACCTAAGAAAGACGAGCTGCGTCACTCAGATATTTTTTGTTGTTTCTTCCTGTGAGTTTAGCTTCAGCAGTGAGTTTCTCTGAGGCATTTTTTACTCATTATTCCTGTTTTCCTTCTTTTGTTTTTGACCTTAATTTGTTCCTTCAGTCTTTGTGTTTGGATGAGCAGAACTTTGGCAAACATCTGTCGTTAGAAATAAGATTATAAATGATCTGAAAGTGAACTGGTATCTAATATTTAAATAAAGCTTTAGTCATGAAAAAAAGGATTTTCAACACTGAAACACACTGACATTTATCTTATAAGAAGAATTATTATTGACTTTTTAACGATCTGAAGCTACAGTTTGCGGAGAAAGAAGGAACAAGAAGGAATTTAGGACTAAAAGCATCTTTTACTCTGAAGTGTTTGGAGTGAATCAACCCGAGGACAGGAAATAAAAAGGTGTGTTTGTGACATCATGTAATGACTCATGAGTGAGGCTGCTCCAGGTGGACTTTCAGGGTAAATAAAGTGGAATAAAAAGGTCTTTTCACTCAGCGGGGTACGCTTCAAACTGAACGTTTACATGATTTCTGTCGACATAATGAAGATAAATCAGGTTTCTGTTAGCTGTCAATACTTTCAGGATCAACGCAACCCAAATAATTATAAGCTATAATAAGATACGTTCAAGGTCTTAGTATAAGAAACACTGTTGTGATTCCTCAAATGTTTGTATGTTTTTATGAGATAAGATTTAAAAAAAATGTTGCAATACAAAGTGGGAAGTGTAAACAAATTCAAAACTGTACAAACTGTGCAGCAAAAAGCAACATAATGATGTGTGCTAAAATGGAAGATGAATTAAAAATGAGCAAATCTTTTGTGGTCGTTCTGAACGACACTTTGTTCAGCTGGAAACAAACAGACCATGACACTAATAACACTGAGCAACCAGCACATAAATGCATAAATCTGTGTGTGCTCATTGAACATAAACTCTTTATAATCCAGCACTGCTGGGTGTGACCGACACATCAGGAAGGAGGAAATAACACTGGATCTGGAGTCTGTCATGATTCAGCAGATTTAAAGTGCTGAGTCAGCCTGGTGTTGATGAAGGTTAATGATGACTGATTAGTACTGAATATTGGTGGAAAACAGCTGACAGAAAGTAAACAAGAGCCAAGCTGTTGCCTAGCAACATTGCTCCACTGAAATGCACCAAAACAGTTTCAGACAGAAGGAGGAAAGTGTTTAACGAAGGAAGGAAGGAAGGGAGGAAGGGAGAAAGGGAGGAAGGGACGAAGGGAGGAAGGTGCTCTTTGAACATGATCAGAATGTTTTTTCTGCAGCTCTGTAGCTCTGTTACTCTGTTGCTCTGTTGCTCTGCAGCTCTGCTGCTCTGTTGCTCTGTTACTCTGTTGCTCTGTTGCTCTGTTGCTCTGTTACTCTGTTGCTCTGTTGCTCTGCTGCTCTGTTGCTCTGTTACTCTGTTGCTCTGTTGCTCTGCTGCTCTGTTGCTCTGTTGCTCTGCTGCTCTGTTGCTCTGTTACTCTGTTGCTCTGTTGCTCTGTAGCTCTGTTACTCTGTTGCTCTGTTGCTCTGTAGCTCTGTTACTCTGTTGCTCTGTAGCTCTGTTACTCTGTTGCTCTGTTGCTCTGTAGCTCTGTTACTCTGTTGCTCTGTAGCTCTGTTACTCTGTTGCTCTGTTGCTCTGTAGCTCTGTTACTCTGTTGCTCTGTTGCTCTGTTACTCTGTTGCTCTGTTGCTCTGTAGCTCTGTTACTCTGTTGCTCTGTTGCTCTGTTACTCTGTTGCTCTGTAGCTCTGTTACTCTGTTGCTCTGTAGCTCTGTTGCTCTGTAGCTCTGTTGCTCTGTTGCTCTGTTGCTCTGTTACTCTGTTGCTCTGTTGCTCTGTAGCTCTGTTACTCTGTTGCTCTGTAGCTCTGTTGCTCTGTAGCTCTGTAGCTCTGTTGCTCTGTAGCTCTGTTGCTCTGTTGCTCTGTAGCTCTGTTGCTCTGTTGCTCTGTAGCTCTGTTGCTCTGTTGCTCCGTAGCTCTGTTGCTCTGTTACTCTGTTGCTCTGTAGCTCTGTTGCTCTGCAGCTCTGTTGCTCTGTTGCTCTGCAGCTCTGTTGCTCTGTAGCTCTGTTGCTCTGTAGCTCTGTTGCTCTGTTGCTCTGTAGCTCTGCAGCTCTGCTGCTCTGTTGCTCTGTTGCTCTGTAGCTCTGTTGCTCTGTTGCTCTGTAGCTCTGTTACTCTGTTGCTGTGTAGCTCTGTTGCTCTGTAGCTCTGTTACTCTGTTGCTCTGTTGCTCTGTAGCTCTGTTACTCTGTTGCTCTGTTACTCTGTTACTCTGTTGCTCTGTTACTCTGTTGCTCTGTTGCTCTGTAGCTCTGTTACTCTGTTGCTCTGTAGCTCTGTTACTCTGTTGCTCTGTTACTCTGTTGCTCTGTTGCTCTGTAGCTCTGTTACTCTGTTGCTCTGTTACTCTGTTGCTCTGTTGCTCTGTAGCTCTGTTGCTCTGTTGCTCTGTAGCTCTGTTACTCTGTTGCTCTGTTACTCTGTTGCTCTGTAGCTCTGTTACTCTGTTGCTCTGTTGCTCTGTAGCTCTGTTGCTCTGTTGCTCTGTAGCTCTGTTGCTCTGTAGCTCTGTTACTCTGTTGCTCTGTTGCTCTGTAGCTCTGTTGCTCTGTTACTCTGTTGCTCTGTAGCTCTGTTGCTCTGTTGCTCTGTAGCTCTGTTGCTCTGTAGCTCTGTTGCTCTGTTGCTCTGTTACTCTGTTGCTCTGTAGCTCTGTTGCTCTGCAGCTCTGTTGCTCTGTAGCTCTGTTGCTCTGTTGCTCTGTAGCTCTGTTACTCTGTTGCTCTGTAGCTCTGTTGCTCTGTAGCTCTGTTACTCTGTTGCTCTGTTACTCTGTAGCTCTGTTGCTCTGTTGCTCTGTTACTCTGTTACTCTGTTGCTCTGTAGCTCTGTTGCTCTGTAGCTCTGTTGCTCTGCAGCTCTGTTGCTCTCCGTCCTCTCACAGGAGAAAGTCCTGCTGATGATAAATCCTCTGGTCCAGACTCGGCAGGGTGTCCCAGCTCTCCGTCCTTCAGGCCGTCAGGCTCCAGTCGGATCGTCCATCATGAGTCGACACCGATGAGATGAGTAGAGGAGCTTTATGAGCGTCTGGACGTCAAATGGCCTCCGATCAATAAGGTGACGCCGTTCCCAACACTGAGGAGGGCGTTAACCTGTCGCCGTCTTTAAATGAGGTGTTGACCTGCAGCGTCACATGACCAGTCTGAACAACTGTGGTGCATTTGATGTCCCAAAACACTGAGGTAATTTTAAACGTCAGGCAGTTCGATCCCTCAGCGATTCAGTCACATGATCAGCTGAACAGTCAAAGCATAACGCATTATGGTTTTTTAATCACATGCTTTTATTTTGTTTATTTTGCTCCCTTACTAGCAACTTCCTGTTGCAGTCATGGAGAAGAACAACAGCAATACACCTCTGAATGGATGTTTTTATTTTGAAAAACTCCCAGACAGCTCAGTGGAGACATCAAAGGTAATCTTGTGTAAAACTGAATCAAAATAAACGGACATACTTCCTGTTTGAGCTAGCAGCTACGAGCTAAATAAACAGGGTTGTCCTTTAATACTGACGGACACTTAAAAACTAAGTACTGCAGCGTTTTTTATTCTGATTCATGGACTTTTATTCTGGACAGCTTGTGTCCTTTCTTTTAAGCTTGTCCATGTCTTATAAAAGTGATCAGATATTTGCTAAAATAAGGTGCTCGGCAGACGTCGGTGGACGTAGGCGGACAGAAAACAGGGCAGCTGAGCGCTCTGCTGTTGCTGGGAAACATAAAGAGAAGATGCACAACATGTTTGGCAGCCCGCCTACTTATTTTAGTTTTCCTGGCACCTTTAATGAGTCTGCAGGTCTAAATGTGACATATACTGGAGAACGTTCCGCCAAACAAAGCGTGCAGAGAGCCGTCAAACCGACGGCGTGGGAAGCAAAATGACGGATGAGCAGAAATCCTCCCAGGCTTTCTTCCCTTTATTTCCTCCTTTTCAAACACAAGCAGCTCTGGGTTGACATTCTGATATCTCTTAGGTTATTTAAAGGAGGAGTTCACTTGTTTTGCATCGTGTTCCTGAAAAGAGATCACTGCTGAAATCACATCATCACTGTTTGGATTAAAAACCACAGAGCAGTTGATGTTTTTTAAGTCTATTGTCTGTTTCTGAAATCTAACTGATCACACGAAAGAGGAAATTAAACTATCACAAATAGTTTGAGATATTTCATGTTGTGAGCTATAATAAATATTTCACCCTCTAGGGGGCGTACTCTGGTTTTAGCTATAGCCTGGAGACATTGAATTAGACGTAGTCGCCATGACATCGTCCGTTGTTTTGTGAACTACAGTTCTGAAGCTTTTAGTTTGGTCATCTTAGTTTTTGTTCGTCGCCATCTTGGTTGTTTTGGCCAAACTGAAATTGTGAGACAAATAAAGGTTTATCGTATCTTATCTTATCTTATCTAATTTTTTTTTACAAGCAGAAGTGAGGGGAGGAGCTAACGCTGACCAACGTTCATATTATGAGGTGTAATTAATCTTTGTCCCTCCACTCAGGTCTTTAATCAGATTAAATCAGAGAGGAGCTCCACAGTAAATCAAAAGCTGGTCTTCACACAGAACAAACATGAAATGAAATGTGTGTTAGAAATAAGCATGAAGAGCAGCAGAAGTATGTATTTCCTGTTATCTGCTGCTCACATATGGTCATTCCTCTCTGAGAGAGAGCGATGGTAATCCAGAGGCCTGCTGAGAGAATATTTGCCATAAATCACAGCGACACCTTTAAATGGGCGACGGCCATTATCTCGATAAAAACAACTGTAGTGTTTCTTTTTTTTCCTGCCAGCCTCGGGCTCTGCAGGGACGGCCGTGATGAATCAGAGTAGATGGAGGTTTGGTTAAATGTCTGCCGTGACATTAGCTGCCTGCCGGCCTGATTGATTCTCTCTTTTGACCCGTTTTATTTTACCTCGTGAGGACTTCCTGCCTGACAGCACATCACGTTTTCACTCTATCTGTTCCTGTGTGGAGGAAAAGGCCACATGTCAAAGTGTCCTTGAGCAAGAAATGACTCCTGATATACAGGAAGAGATATTTACTGTCTGAAGATAAGTGCTTCATTTAATTTCATTTTATTCCCAAAGGTCTTTGGGTTGTTCCTCATTTCATTTTATTTTGGCCGTCTCTCTCTCTCTCTATCTTATTTTTTGCAACCAGAAGAGCTTAGACCACTTCATGGTGGCATTAAAGTACATTTTTCCAACACAGTTTTTCAGAAACTCACGCTGGGAAATCCTGCGTGTTTTACAGGCTGCTTTTTTTCTTCTTGTTGATAAATGTCCAGCATGTGTTCAGTAAAGGGACGGTTTAGTCATATCTCAACATCTACCTGATGGATAGCCCTAATATTTGGTTCATACATTCATGATCCCCAGAGGATGACTCTCACTGATGTTGGAGATCCTCTGACTTTTCCTCTAGCGCCACCTTCAGGTCAAACACTTTGGTTTGTGCAGAGCTAAATTCAGACGTTGATCAGCTGTCTGCTGGTTTAGTGGTAATTAGCTACTGTTAGCATGCTAACACCTTCATGTTTATCTCAGAGCTCCACACATTTTAATGCATCAATGTGTCGTTTGTGTGTCTGCTGGTGAATTTCCTGTTTGCTCTCACACCATCGGCGCTCTGACCGTCCTTGAATAATGGCGGTCAGCCTCTTGTGTTGGAGAGGACGGCAGCCATCGCAGCTTATCTTCTCTCTGCAGCCTCGGCCGTTAGAGACCAAACATCTGACCGCCGCCGCTGCTGCTGCGTCATTCCACTCCGTCTCCTGCCGGGGATAATCCAGGATATTAACCGCCATATTGTCTTGACATCAGTCAGAGTGTGTGTGTGTGTGTGTGTGTGTGTGTTCTGGCTCTGTTCACAGGTGAGGCCATCTGAATGCTAATGAGGTGCTGGATCACCCGTTTCCACGGCGATAGACGTCCTGAATGCTCTCCATGTGTGAGCAGATGTGTTTGTAAATCATTAATAATTTGAATATTCAAACATGTGAACTGGATTAATAGAAAGATCATGACAGGAGTTTGAACTTGCTTTAATCAGTAGTTTGTTAAAATAAATGAATTAATGGTTGAAGCTGGATGTGTTTTATGACCTATTTAAATGTGGACTGCCATCAGGAGAAGCACCTGCTAAATGAAATGTGTAAATCAAAGTGAGGCCGAATCAGCAGATGATGTAAAATTACAGATCCCAGCAGGGAAAAGGTGTTTCAGTGTTTAACAAAATAAAACACAGCACGTCTCAGTGATTTATCAGCATCATTAAAGGCTCCCATGTTTCCTCTTGGATGTTACGTTTTTACTTCCTGACATATTTGACTACAAATGTGAACCTGGGATGGATGGATGGACTTTCACTGAACCCAGAAGTCAATACTGATTTATTTATCAAGTTATTTTAACCTCCTGAACCTGGCCAAGTAGACTCCTGAGAAACCAGGAGTTTATTTAAGACTAAAGAGTGGGTTACATTTGTCTAGTAAAATTACATTACAGTGAAATTATACACTTCTGTCACCTCCTTGGTTTTTAGCCGTTGCATTCTTGGTTTCTGGTTGACACCATCTTGGCTTTTGGCCATTGCCATTTAAATTCTTTTCATGACATCATCTCAGCCAGAAGTGTCACATGAGTGCTCAGCTCAGTACAACAGAATAAGAACCATAAACGTCCACAAAAAAAAATCTGAGGCTGGATTTCAAATCATTAGAGTCCCAGATCCTGGACTTTAAGCAGGTTTATTGGTGAGCTAAAGCTTCATACTGAGGTGATCCTCGTGTATTAATTGGCAGTGAGTGTATCCACCCAGAGCTGCAGTGTCCAGAATGTCATCAAGACCTTGAGATTACAACGGAAAATCAATTAAGGTCTGTAATGCAGCGCGGCAGGCCGCTCACAGCTTTAAATTGGCTGCTGGAGCCGAGGGGCGGCTGCTCGGCTCTCTGGCTGATTGTCCCTGGCAGAGGTCATTTAACACCAAACAACAGCAGTGATCACTGCTGCTAACAGCTGACTGGATCATCACCTGAACGGTTTTCAGTTTGAATAACATGTCTTGGATCTAATGCATGTTTCTTAACAATAAAGACCAGCCTCAGTGGATAATGTTTGGTTTTAAAGGAGAGGTATCCATCCAATGAATGAATCTGCTGTTTGATGGATGACTCAGTGGTTGCATCATGGAGCTCAAATAACACATCAGCTATATTTTGAAATGAGTCTGTTATATGTTCTTTGAATTTAGATTCCTATAGATGCAATATATGATATATGTTATGACAAAAACATCAAACCCTTTTTCTTCTTTTACACAACAGAGGAAGATCCTCCTTCAGGACAGGAAGTAGGTGTGTGTTCAAATGACAGAATTACTGATACAAGAGATAACACAGATGGATAACCAAAATATTAGAGAGTCAACTGTACGTCATCTCCATCGTATCCTGCGGTCTGGTCCTTTAGAGATGGTGTCCTCAGGTCTTCAGCTGTGCAGAGCTGTTGTCTCTTCTCTGGATGGAAACAGATAAAGCCACAGTGCTCAGGAGGCCTCAGGCTCTCATTCATCCACCTCAGCAGGAGAACCCTGCACATCTCAGAGCTGGAAACCAGGACCAGGACCTTCTGCTGCAACACTGACACCTGCTGGCTGCTGGGATCCAGCACAGGACAGCAGGACAGACCGGGTTCTCCGTAGACCTCGGTAGAACCAACAAAGGGAATCAGTGCATTATAGAAGAAATATTTCAGATATTTAAGATATTTCATAAGAAAACACAGAGAGCAGTAGTACATTAATTAAGACAGAACAGGGAGATAATTGATAAAAGACAGAATAACAATTAAAGAAAATATGCACTGTTAACTCCATCATACTTTAATGGATGGATGGACGGATGGATGGATGGATGGATGATGATGGTTCTATTAATGGATGGATGGATGGATGGATGGATGATGGTTCTATTAATGGATGGATAGATAGATGGATGATGGATGATGAATGGATGATGGTTCTATTAATGGATGGATGGATGGATGGGTGGGTGGATGATGATAGATGGATGGATGATGGTTCTATTAATGGATGGATAGATGGATGGATGGATGGATGGGTGATGGTTCTATTAATGGATGGATGGACGGATGGATGGGTGATGGTTCTGTTAATGGATGGATAGATAGATGGATGGATGGATGGATGGGTGATGGTTCTATTAATGGATGGATGGATGGATGGGTGATGGTTCTATTAATGGATGGATAGATAGATGGATGGATGGATGGATGGATGGATGATGGTTCTATTAATGGATGGATAGATGGATGGATGGATGGATGATGGATGGATGGATGATGAATGGATGATGGTTCTATTAATGGATGGATGGATGGATGGATGGGTGGATGATGATAGATGGATGGATGATGGTTCTATTAATGGATGGATAGATGGATGGATGGATGGATGGATGGGTGATGGTTCTATTAATGGATGGATGGATGGATGGGTGATGGTTCTATTAATGGATGGATAGATGGATGGGTGATGGTTCTATTAATGGATGGATAGATGGATGGATGGATGGATGGATGGGTGATGGTTCTATTAATGGATGGATGGATGGATGGGTGATGGTTCTATTAATGGATGGATGGATGGATGGGTGATGGTTCTATTAATGGATGGATAGATGGATGGATGGATGGCTGGGTGATGGTTCTATTAATGGATGGATGGATGGATGGGTGATGGTTCTATTAATGGATGGATGGATGGATGGGTGATGGTTCTATTAATGGATGGATGGATGGATGGGTGATGGTTCTATTAATGGATGGATAGATAGATGGATGGATGGATGGATGGGTGATGGTTCTATTAATGGATGGATGGATGGATGGATGGGTGATGGTTCTATTAATGGATGGATGGATGGATGGATGGATGGATGGGTGATGGTTCTATTAATGGATGGATGGATGGATGGATGGGTGGATGGATGAAATACAATATAAAACAAAGTGTAAAAAAGTCAGTTTAGGGAAGCAAAATATACATATAACAAATATAAGGGCCTGGCTTCTTCATGGTCTTCATGATAATTATTGATGGTTCCTCAATAATTAACTTCTGGGTTTATGCATTTTAGTTGAGTTAGCCTCACCTTGGTTCCCTTAGAGATAAAGCCAGTAGATTCTTAGCTTATATTCTGAGATAGCTGAGATTTCTTCCTCTTTTTCTGTGTCAGTGTCAGTTTTTGGTATTAATGTGTCATTCTCACTCATGTCTGCACAGAAAGAAAATGCATGCTTTTGTAATGTGACTGAGTCTTTTCTACTACATTCTGAAGCTGTGACATTTATTAAATACGCTTAATACCAGTTCAGATCCAGTTGACTGAAAACACTAAACGTTAAATGGAATACAGCTGAATTTATGGTCGATCTCCGGCTCCTCTGGCGCTCATTTTGTAAATCTCCTTTTTCCTCTTGCTATATTTAGATTAGGAGGTATTTATAATCCATCTCCCAGTTATATTCCCAGTCCTACAGCAGGCGGAGGTGTCAAATATCCGCTGCCTGCATGTGATCCAAGCTCATCAGTATTCTTTTCCATATTTGGGTCACATAGTCCCTGTGTACTCTGCTCATTTGCATAATCACAGAATTCCATTTCAATCCCCTCTTATTTCTTTCCTCCACAGACATGTTTCAGTGCTGAGGTGACCTTAAGTATTTGTGTATTGTTCATTATATGCAGTGAGCCATAGTGGTGTTTGCTGATAATGTGGAATAATCTGGTGTATCCTAACAATTAACAGCAAACAATAACATATAAAATGTCATAATACAAGTTAAAGTCCCTCTACTGATCAATCTGCAACACATCTCATAATATTCAGCCATTTGTCAAACTTCCACTCAACAAAACATTTAAAACAAGACATTTGCAGCTTTCTCATTGAGCTCTGGGAACTCTCATATTGGACATTTTATAGACAAAAAAAACACTCTTCAGGGTTCTGGGCCTGCTAATCATTGAGCCGCTAGCAGTCATTTTAATGGGAAACAGCAGTGGGCCCAGTGTGGAACCCTGAGGCACTCCTTAGACTGTGATGTCTGAAGACGAACAGAAAGCACATTAAAAAACTAAACTTTTTAAACTTTCACTCAGATGAGCCGTGAGGAAGAGATCATGGTTTAATATCTTGAGATAATAAAATAATAGATGATGACAGATCCACTTTCATCCTGACCAGCTCCTTTTTTCAGAACAGAAACCCTCTCTGAAGCTACTTTCGACTTTTTGACTTTGACTTCTTTATTCTGGTCTCTTCTGTCTCTTTGTTTAGTTGTCCTTGTATCGCCGCCGGCTCCAAATGAAAGACAAAGACTCTTTCTCTGAAAATTTCTCCCACAGAGTTTTTTTTTTTCACAGCTTTGCATATAAATTTGTTTGTGAGTAAATCCTTCCCTGCAGGATCTTTTTAACTCTGACGCCTCAGCAGGAAACTCTTCAGAAGTGAGTTTGACAGAGATCAGTATTAAAATTAAAACCCTCTGAAAAGCCGTTCGTATCTCTGAGAGATTCACACCTGACAGGCAGACAGATATTAGGCACAAAAGGTGGAACTTCATAACATTTGCCACACAGAAAAACAACAGAAGCTCAAATATGATATTAAAAAATTGAACACACACTAAAAGCAGTAATGTCTAATGTATTCATCTTCTTAACACTTTGTTTTCATAGTGATTCTATTTTCATCTTCATCTGATTTTACTCCCTGCTGCAGTGGTTGATATATGAATTGGTTTTACAGGATATTTCTAATGTTTTTATTTCTGTTTTTATTGTTGCATTCATGTACATTAATGTTTGTGTCACTGAGTTCCAGGTCAAAGGTCAAATTTTAAACAAGATCCTGGAGATTTCTGGTGAGTTTTTTCTCCTAAAAGTCTATCCATTTAATGCTGATCTAAGGAGTGAAATATTATCAATAAAGTGCAATAACGTCCTCTGCAGAGCTTCGAGGGTCCAGCAGGTGTCAGGATTTCACAGCTTTCCTGCAGCCTGCCGAACCTCTGAAGGTTCATTCTTTCCAATCTTATATTTAATATTAGAGTTGGATTTATATTATTATCAATTTATGACTTTTCATTTGAAAAAAATCCTAATTTTTTAATATTCACAAAGAATTTGAGACATGTACCTCAGTATTTTTTGACTGTGGTATTTCTACATTTACTAAGGTACAGCAGCTTATAGTACTTCTTGAACTGTATCAGAGAAGTACTTCTACTGTAGAGAACTTCTCTCACCCTATCAGAGTACATCTTCTTTCAGTAAATTCCCAAGTTGGGATCAATAAAGTAATTCGATTCTATTCTCTTACACTAACAGAGCAGTAGTACTTCTATCAGAACAGTAGTACTTCTATCAGAGTGGTAGTAGTACTTCTATCAGAGTAGTAGTACTTCTATCAGAGTAGTAGTACTTAATCAGAGTGGTAGTAGTACTTCTATCAGAGTAGTAGTACTTAATCAGAGTGGTAGTAGTACTTCTATCAGAGTAGTAGTACTTAATCAGAGTGGCAGTAGTACTTCTATCAGAACAGTAGTACTTCTATCAGAGTGGTAGTAGTACTTCTATCAGAGTAGTAGTACTTAATCAGAGTGGTAGTAGTACTTCTATCAGAGTAGTAGTACTTAATCAGAGTGGTAGTAGTACTTCTATCAGAGTAGTAGTACTTAATCAGAGTAGTAGTACTTCTATCAGAGTGGTAGTACTACTTCTATCAGAGTAGTAGTACTTAATCAGAGTAGTAGTACTTCTATCAGAGTAGTAGTACTTAATCAGAGTAGTAGTACTTAATCAGAGTAGTAGTACTTCTATCAGAGTACTTCTGTAACATGCCAGTGGGTCTCTGGACTGAGCATGCGCAGTAAGCCTCTCCAGCCTCCTGCTTCAGGAAGTTTGGATCTACTTTGTACCTGTTGGATGAAAAGCTTGTGCTTTACCGTCACAGGTGAGTGTTTGAGCGGCTTCACCTGCTTCTTTTCTCCTCCTGAACCTCTTTAAAGTCTGCAGACTCTCACTCCACATTTAACCGTATTTCCTGCTGGATGCGTCGCTGATTAAACGCAGGTGAATCAGCGCAGGTGATGCTAGGATGTTAATTGTAGCGTTAGCCTCCTGCTAGCTGTTAGCCAGGTGTGAGTGCTGTGCTGCAGTGTTAGCTGTTAGCTAGCTGCTGTTAAACTGAGATGTGTTGTTTTCTGTTGTCTTTGAGTTATCCAGCTTTAAATGTGAAGTTATTTAACCTGAACTGCTGCGATCTTAAGTTAAAGTACTAATACTACACACAGTGTGGAAATACTGTGATTCACCGTGGTACTTAAAGTACTTATACTTGAGTATTTCCTTGTTATGCTGTATCATACACTGTCGTTATTCTACAGATGACAGAACTACTACTACTACCATTTTGCTTTGACTACTTTTACTTCTCATGGAGCAGTAGTAGTACTGAGTACTTCCTCTACTGCTGCTTAAACATATTATTAGTAATAATAATACTGTGAAGAAATACTTTGTTTCTGCAGCCAAAATGTTCCCTGCAAGTACAAAAGTACTGGTATAAAAATAAGCACTCGTTGTGTTATTATTTTCTAATTATTGCTGCATGCCTTTATGCACTAATGTTTAATTTATGTCAGGAAAAGAGAAATGAATCTGTAGTCATCATGAATTAATAGCTGATAATATTTCTCTAGTATTTCCTTCTGAAGTTTTTTTGAACACAGAAATGAGCTCAGCATCAGATCTGGAGCAGCTGGCAGAAATAGGTGAGTTCAATAAAATAATAAATATCCTGTTCTGCATTTAACCAATAAAAATGTTTGCTGATAAATAAACTTAGTAAAAATAAAAATAATAATAAACCCGTTCAGTTCTGTTTCTGTATAATATTAAATTTTAAGCTGAAACACTCTTGAGTTTCCTCCCTGCTGCTCTGATGACATCACTTCCTGTCTGTTATCGCTGTGTTTATAGAAAACTTCCTGCTGCAGGATAAACAGGTCATGACAGCAGTTTTATTTTTTTTCTCACTAATCTGTATTTTCAGGACGGAGCAGATAAGGGGATAATTTAGAAAACGGTGGGTGGAGCAGAGCAGCAAGACTTTTATTTATTTTGTTTTTATTTGTGACAGAGCTGCAGAAGGAGGAGGAGGAAGACGATCGGAGGAGGGTCACAGATGGTCCATCACTTCCTCCCAGACCCAGATCTGGTCCTGGTCCTGGTCCTGGTCCTGATCCCTCTCACCCGTACTATGACGTGGCTCGACACGGCATCATCCAGGTCTCCGGTTAGTAAAAACAAAAAGAAAATGTCTGACTTATTAAATTCAATCATTGAAATGAGGTTGAAAAAGATGAATCATCATGTTGATGATGTGAAACTACGACATTTAAAGAGTCAGTGTGTGATTCTGGAGTGAGTCTGAGGTTTAAAATATCATTAAAAAATATCAATATCATGAAGGGTAAATGAAGTAAAAAGGAACGTTGATGATGGAGAGAAGGAAGAAACGTCTAAAAGTGGTCTGCTTCCTGTTCAGGTGACGACAGGTACGGCAGGAAGTTGATCGTCTTCAGCAGCTGCTGTCTGCCTCCTTCACACCAGCTGAACCACCGCCGCCTGCTGGAGTGCGTCACAGTAAACCTTCCTCCACTTCCTGTTGAAACGTGCTGCAGTGCTCCAGGTGATCACCTCGTTTCCTCTGCAGGTACCTGAAGTTCACGCTGGACCAGTATGTGGAGATGGACTACATCCTGGTCTACTTCCACTACGGCCTGAGGAGCAGCAACAAGCCGTCCCTGAAGTGGCTCCGAGAGGCGTACGGCGAGTTCGACAGGAAGTGAGACGCCTTCTGTTTCCTTCTGTTCTGCTCACTTTGAGTTCATTCAGAACATTTAAATTATGAGCCGTTTAAGTGCTGCTGCACTCAAATTATGATTATTATAACTATCAATATCAATACAATAATACAATAATTATGTTAAAAAATGCCGTAAAATTATCAATAAAAATATTAATAAAATTAATGATAACAAATTTATTGGTGTTGACCAACTAATGGAAGTCTGATGCCGTATTTCTGTTTAAATAAATATTAAATAAAAAATAATACAATAACACAAATTATACTAAGTCTTTATAGTATGTATCCATATGTGATATGTGTATGTATTACGTTTTATATATATTATACATAATATATATACCATATTTATGTATGCAGTGATTATACATAATTGTTATATTAAAAATATTGAAAATTATCAAAAATAATAATTAAAAAATGATCTAATAGATGATGATAATAACTCACTTTTTGGGGGTTTTGAACAATCTGATGCCATTTTTCTTTTAAAAATTATTTAAATTATTTTATGCATAAGTTGTTCATTACAGTCACAATTCTAGTTTTAGTAACACTGTTAATATAAATACAACAGTGAAAGTTAATATTATTAGTAAGGACATGGTGATTATAATATAAAAATATACCATATATATATATATATATATATATATATATATATATAAAATGTACCAACAAAGCTATTTTCACTACCAAAGCAGTTTAACGCACAAAAGGTTCGTTAAAGAAAGATAATTTAATAACAAATACTCATTTAATCTGATGGGGGGTGGTGATGTTGTAAAATATGACAAAATACATTCAAAGTTTTGTTCTGTTTTTTGTCATCATTTTCAACAAATGTTTATAAAATAGTTAATATTCAATTTCATTCATCAAATGTCACATAAAACAGCTTTTGCACTGTTACCATGGCAGCCATGTTGTTTTTTTGGATTTAAAAACACAGATCAAAGCATACAAATGAAATGTATCGTTTTTATTTTCCAAATTCATGTTTTTTTTTGTGCACCCAAGGGAACATGTAGTGAGAAGGATCCTTTCTCAACATAATAAAAGGTGTTTTTGTCTCCACAGGTATAAGAAGAACATGAAGACTCTGTACGTCGTTCATCCCACCAACTTCATCAGAATCATCTGGAACATTTTCAAGCCTCTGATCAGGTAGAAACAGACGACGCTTCGCCTGCTGCAGCTCACACTGTCCTCCGTCTCCTCACTTCCTCTTTGTTCTTAAGCCACAAGTTCGGGAAGAAGCTGATGTACGTGAGCTACCTGACTGAGCTCAAGGAACACCTGAACTACGAGCAGCTCATCATCCCTCCTGACGTGCTCAGGTAGGACGTGTTTACTCTCATCCTGGATGAAGAACATCACTGCTCTCATTATATCTATCTATACTGTCGTCCTTCAGACATGACGAGGAGCTGCGAGCCGCTCAGAAAGCAGGACCTCCTCCCTCCATGAAGACCCCCCCACCTCGCCCTCCCCTCCCCACCCAGCAGTTTGGAGTCAGCCTGCAGTAGTGAGTCCCTCCACCAGCCAACCAAACTCCTAACAAATTACACCGCATTTAAACACTCCTGTGTGTGTGTGTGTGTGTGTGTGTGTGTGTGTGTGTGTGTGTGTGTGTGTGTGTGTGTGGCAGTATCAGAGAGAAGAACAGGGGGGTGATGATCCCACCTGTGATGTCTCAGACTGTCACCTACCTGAAGGAGAAAGGTGAGCCTCCGTCTCTCTATCGTCTTATCATAATAGTTCTAATAATAATAATGATGATGATAATGATAATAATAATAATAATGATGATGACAATGATAATAATAATAATAATAATGACAATGATAATAATAATAATGATGATGATAATAATACTACTAATAATAATAGTAATAATAATAATGATGATAATGATAATAATAATAATAGTAATAATAATGATGATGATAATAATAATAATAATAGTAATAATAATGATAATAATAATAATAATAATAATAATAATAATAATGATGATGATACTAGTAATAATAATAGTAATAATAATAATAATGATGATGATAATGATAATAATAATAATAATAATAACGATTATGATAATAATAATAATAGTAATAATAATGATAATAATAATAATAATAATGATGATGATACTAATAATAATAATAGTAATAATAATAATAATAATAATGATGATAATAATAATAATAATAATAGTAATAATAATGATGATGATAATAATAATAATAATGATGATGATGATGATACTAATAATAATAATAGTAATAATAATAATAATGATGATGATACTAATAATAATAATAGTAATAATAATGATAATAATAATAATAATAATAATGATGATGATGATAATAATAATAATAGTAATAATAATAATAATAATGATGATGATAATAATAATAATAATAATAGTAATAATAATAATGATGATAATAATAATAATAATAATAATAATAATAATGATGATGATGATGATGATACTAATAATAATAATAGTAATAATAATAATAATAATGATGATGATAATAATAATAATAATAGTAATAATAATGATAATAATAATAATAATAATAATGATGATGATGATAATGAGGCTTTGGTGATGGCTGTCCAGCTCTGAGAGAATGTGAATGAACTGAAGTTAAATGTCAGATAAAACAAACAACATTTCAACTTAAATTAACCAAGAAAACGACGATGATGATTAATCATTAGTTGTCTGTTTATTGTTTCTTTGGCATCAAATTAGTAAGGTGGAAATATAATAATATATTATAGCTCTCCTCATCATCATCTCTCCCTCCTCTCTCTCCTCCACTGTCTCTTCTCCTCATCCTCCTCTCTCCCTCCTCTCTCTCCTCCTCCTCAGGTCTGAGGACTGAGGGGATCTTCAGGCGTTCAGTCAGAGTCCAGCTCATCACAGATGTTCAGAAGCTCTATAACCTTGGTCAGTATCAGGTCCTGCTGGTCCTGGACCAGTTTGAGCTCATCTGATGCGTGTTGATGAATGTGTCACCTGTTCAGGTAAACCTGTGAACTATGATGAGTACCAGGACGTTCACCTTCCTGCTGTGATCCTCAAGACCTTCCTCAGAGAACTACCTGAACCTCTGCTCACCTTCAGAGTCTACAGCCAGGTCCAGGAGCTCCTCAGTGAGTGGGGAGGAGGAGGAGGGGGGAGGGAGAAGGAGGAGGGGGATGGTTATGGAGGAGATTAGGAGGAAGAGGAGGAGGAGCATGGTGAGGAAGAAGAAGAAGAGGAGGATCAGCAGGAGAACATCAGGAACAGTTTCTCGACATCAGATTGTTTTTCCATCAGAGACCTTTATTCATTACATTGTGATATTTTGTTGTTGTTGTTGTTTCCTGTCTGCCAGATGTGGAGAGCAGTCTGAGGGTCAGCAGGTGTAAACAGCTGGTGGAGAGTTTACCTGAGCATCACTTCATAGTAGCAGAGTACCTGCTGAGCTTCCTGCATCTGGTCAGTCTGATCAGCATCAAGCACATCATCGATCGTCTTTACGTACCATTTATGATATGAGACGCAATAAGATGATTTACTAAGACACTAAAAATAAAACAAAATCAAGATGTTTTAATAAGACAATAAAAATAAAATAGAATGAAGATGTTTCAATAAAAAATAAGATGAAATCTAAATGAAATAAAGACAATATTATTAGACTTTTATGAAGACCTTTAATTTTAGTTCTGAAACACAGAATAGTTTGTTTCATTATTGATCTCTTTCTCTCTGGCACTGTTGACATGGTTACCATGGTTACCGGTCGCTGCCTTCAGGTGTCTCAGGAGAGCATCTTGAACAGGATGAGCTCGTCTAACCTGGCCTGTGTTTTCGGGGTGAACCTGGTCTGGCCTCGCCACGGCTCCGTGTCGCTCGCCGCTCTGACGCCCATCAACGTCTTCACCGAGATCCTCATCGAACATTTCCACACCGTGTTCGGCTCCCGCTCACCTGCACAGGTAACACCCTGAAAACCTGCAGACCGCCACGACTCACCTGGATCCAGACGACACCGTTTGCTTTTGACTTTTTCCATTTTTTTTCCATAGATTGAGCGAACATTTTCAAAGTAAAATATCTCAACATCAGTTATTAGCAGTGGATCTTGATCGCTTATTTTTCTCTAAAAGTTGAAAACTGACAGATTCCAGCTCCTCAGAGGATGAACCCTATAGTTGAACACACCATCAGAACTTAACACGCATTACTGCTTTGGCTGCCACTGATTATGTTTATCATCCATCAAAAAACAACCCATGTGTTGATGTTTTTCAAGAATTTATTGTTTCTGGGGGCGTTATGGATCTGTTTCATTTCCTGTCATTCCTGAACAGAAAAATGTGTTTCAGTGGTTGTTTGTTATTCTGGATTCATTTCTGACTTCTCAGTGAATTCCAGTGTTCTGGATCAAATCTGAGACAAAACAGATGAATTCAGTTTAAATTCCTCACTCCTGTTCAAAATGGTGAAGAGTAGTGAACTCAGTGAGGAAGAAAGAGTCCAGTTAGAATGAAGGAGATGATGCTCTGATACATTTATCAATCACTTTATATTATTTGGTGCGAATGTATTTTGATGCTTTTATACATTCTGTTTTTAGGAGTGTTTTTATCACTTTTATTTTTGTGTTTTCTGAAAAAAGTCATGAAAAACACTCCTTATGGCCTGTAGAATGATTTCACAGCAGAATATGTGTAAAAAAGATGAAAAAATGCCTTTTTTGACATGTTGAAATTTGTCAAAAAAAGTCATACTATAGCATGTCGAAAAAGTCAAAAAATGACAATTTTTAACATGTCATAAAAAATCATTAAAATGACTTATTAGAGCCTGTAGAATGATTTCATAGCAGAATATTTGTAAAAAGACGAAAAAAATACATTTTTTGACATGTTGAAATTTGTCAAAAAAAGTCATACTATAGCATATCGAAAAAGTGAAAACATGACAATTTTTAACATGTCATAAAAAGTCATTAAAATGACTTATTATGGCCTGTAGAATGATTTCATAGCAGAATGTGTGAAAAAGACAAAAAAATGCCTTTTTTTGACATGTTGAAATTTGTCAAAAAAGTCATACTATAGCATGTCGAAAAAGTAAAAAAATGACAATTTTTAACATGTCATAAAAAAATCATTAAAATGACTTATTAGAGCCTGTAGAATGATTTCATAGCAGAATGTGTGTGAAAAAGAAAAAAAATGCCTTTTTTGACATGTTGAAATTTGTCAAAAAAAAGTCATACTATAGCATGTCGAAAAAGTCAAAAAATGACAATTTTTAACGTGTCATAAAAAATCATTAAAATGACTTATTAGAGCCTGTAGAATGATTTCATAGCAGAATGTGTGTGAAAAAGAAAAAAAATGCCTTTTTTGACATGTTGAAATTTGTCAAAAAAAGTCATACTATAGCATGTCGAAAAAGTCAAAAAATGACAATTTTTAACATGTCATAAAAAGTCATTAAAAAGACTTATGGCCTGTAGAATGATTTCATAGCAGAATATGTGTAAAAAGACGAAAAAAATACATTTTTTGACATGTTGAAATTTGTCAAAAAAAGTCATACTATAGCATGTCGAAAAAGTCAAAAAATGACAATTTTTAACATGTCATAAAAAATCATTAAAATGACTTATTAGAGCCTGTAGAATGATTTCATAGCAGAATATGTGTGAAAAAGATGGAATAACGCCTTTTTTGACATGTTGAAATTTGTCAAAAAAAGTCATACTATAGCATGTCGAAAAAGGCAAAACATGACAATTTTTAACATGTCATAAAAAGTCATTAAAAAGACTTATGGCCTGTAGAATGATTTCATAGCAGAATATGTGTAAAAAGACGAAAAAAATACATTTTTTGACATGTTGAAATTTGTCAAAAAAAGTCATACTATAGCATGTCGAAAAAGTCAAAAAATGACAATTTTTAACATGTCATAAAAAATCATTAAAAAGACTTATTATGGCCTGTAGAATGATTTCATAGCAGAATATGTGTGAAAAAGATGGAATAACGCCTTTTTTGACATGTTGAAATTTGTCAAAAAAAGTCATACTATAGCATGTCGAAAAAGTCAAAAAATGACAATTTTTAACATGTCATAAAAAGACATTAAAAAGATTTCTTATGGCCTGTAGAGTGATTTCGTAGCAGAATATGTGTAAAAAAGACAAAAAAAAATGCCTTTTTTGACATGTTGAAATTTGTCAAAAAAAGTCATACTATAGCATGTCGAAAAAGGCAAAACATGACAATTTTTAACATGTCATAAAAAGTCATTAAAATGACTTATTAGAGCCTGTAGAATGATTTCATAGCAGAATATTTGTAAAAAAAAAAAAAAAAGACGAAAAAAATAATTTTTTTGACATGTTGAAATTGTCAAAAAAGTCATACTATAGCATGTCGAAAAAGTCAAAAAATGACAATTTTTAACATGTCATAAAAAGTCATTAAAAAGGCTTCTTATGACCTGTAGAATGATTTCGTAGCAGAATGTGTGTACAAAAGACGAAAAAAATAAATTTTTTTGACACGTTGAAATTTTTCAAAAAAAGTCATACTATAGCATGTCGAAAAAGTCAAAAAATGACAATTTTTAACATGTCATAAAAAATCATTAAAATGACTTATTAGAGCCTGTGTAATTATTTCAAAGCAGAATATGTGTAAAAAAGACGAAAAAAAATTTTTTTGACATGTTGAAATTTTTCAAAAAAAGTCATACTATAGCATGTCGAAAAAGTCAAAATATGTCAATTTTTAACATGTCATAAAAAATCATTAAAATAACTTATTAGAGCCTAAAGAATGATTTCATAGCAGAATATGTGTAAAAAGACGAAAAAATGCATTTTTGGACATGTTGAAATTTGTCAAAAGACGTCATACTATAGCATGTCGAAAAAGGCAAAAAAATGACAATTTTTAATATGTCATAAAAAGTCCGTAAAATAACTTATTAGAGCCTAAAGAATGATTTCATAGCAGAATATGTGTAAAAAAGACGAAAAAAATGCCTTTTTTGACATGTTGAAATTTGTCAAAAAAAGTCATACTATAGCATGTCGAAAAAGTAAAAAAATGACAATTTTTAACATGTCATAAAAAGTCATTAAAAAGATTTCTTATGGCCTGCAGGATGATTTCATAGCAGAATATGTGTAAAAAAGACGAAAAAAAATGCCTTTTTTGACATGTTGAAATTTGTCAAAAAAAGTCATACTATAGCATGTCGAAAAAGGCAAAAAATGACAATTTTTAACATGTCAGAAAAAGTCATTAAAAAGACTTATTATGGCCTGTAGAATGATTTCATAGCAGAATATGTGTGAAAAAGATGGAATAACGCCTTTTTTGACATGTTGAAATTTGTCAAAAAAAGTCATACTATAGCATGTCGAAAAAGTCAAAAAATGACAATTTTTAACATGTCATAAAAAGACATTAAAAAGATTTCTTATGGCCTGTAGAATATTTCATAGCAGAATATGTGTAAAAAAGACAAAAAAAATAAATTTTTTGACATGTTGAAATTTGTCAAAAAAAGTCATACTATAGCATGTCGAAAAAGTCAAAAAATGACAATTTTTAACATGTCATAAAAAGACATTAAAAAGATTTCTTATGGCCTGCAGAGTGAATTCGTAGCAGAATATGTGTAACAAAGAAAAAACAAAATGCCTTTTTTGACATGTTGAAATTTGTCAAAAAAAGTCATACTATAGCATGTCGAAAAAGGCAAAACATGACAATTTTTAACATGTCATAAAAAGTCATTAAAATGACTTATTAGAGCCTGTAGAATGATTTCATAGCAGAATATTTGTAAAAAAAAAAAAAAAGACGAAAAAAATAATTTTTTTGACATGTTGAAATTGTCAAAAAAGTCATACTATAGCATGTCGAAAAAGTCAAAAAATGACAATTTTTAACATGTCATAAAAAGTCATTAAAAAGGCTTCTTATGACCTGTAGAATGATTTCGTAGCAGAATGTGTGTACAAAAGACGAAAAAAATAAATTTTTTTGACACGTTGAAATTTTTCAAAAAAAGTCATACTATAGCATGTCGAAAAAGTCAAAAAATGACAATTTTTAACATGTCATAAAAAATCATTAAAATGACTTATTAGAGCCTGTGTAATTATTTCAAAGCAGAATATGTGTAAAAAAGACGAAAAAAAATTTTTTTGACATGTTGAAATTTTTCAAAAAAAGTCATACTATAGCATGTCGAAAAAGTCAAAATATGTCAATTTTTAACATGTCATAAAAAATCATTAAAATAACTTATTAGAGCCTAAAGAATGATTTCATAGCAGAATATGTGTAAAAAAGACGAAAAAAATGCATTTTTTGGACATGTTGAAATTTGTCAAAAGACGTCATACTATAGCATGTCGAAAAAGGCAAAAAAATGACAATTTTTAATATGTCATAAAAAGTCCGTAAAATAACTTATTAGAGCCTAAAGAATGATTTCATAGCAGAATATGTGTAAAAAAGACGAAAAAAATGCCTTTTTTGACATGTTGAAATTTGTCAAAAAAAGTCATACTATAGCATGTCGAAAAAGTAAAAAAATGACAATTTTTAACATGTCATAAAAAGTCATTAAAAAGATTTCTTATGGCCTGCAGGATGATTTCATAGCAGAATATGTGTAAAAAAGACGAAAAATGCCTTTTGACATGTTGAAATTTGTCAAAAAAAGTCATACTATAGCATGTCGAAAAAGGCAAAAAATGACAATTTTTAACATGTCAGAAAAAGTCATTAAAAAGACTTATTATGGCCTGTAGAATGATTTCATAGCAGAATATGTGTGAAAAAGATGGAATAACGCCTTTTTTGACATGTTGAAATTTGTCAAAAAAAGTCATACTATAGCATGTCGAAAAAGTCAAAAAAACATGTCATAAAAAGACATTAAAAAGATTTCTTATGGCCTGTAGAATATTTCATAGCAGAATATGTGTAAAAAAGACAAAAAAAATAAATTTTTTGACATGTTGAAATTTGTCAAAAAAAGTCATACTATAGCATGTCGAAAAAGGCAAAACATGACAATTTTTAACATGTCATAAAAAGTCATTAAAATGACTTATTAGAGCCTGTAGAATGATTTCATAGCAGAATATTTGTAAAAAAAAAAAAAAAAAAAAGATGAAAAAAATTTTTTGACATGTTGAAATTGTCAAAAAAGTCATACTATAGCATGTCGAAAAAGTCAAAAAATGACAATTTTTAACATGTCATAAAAAGTCATTAAAAAGGCTTCTTATGACCTGTAGAATGATTTCGTAGCAGAATGTGTGTACAAAAGACGAAAAAAATAAATTTTTTTGACACGTTGAAATTTTTCAAAAAAAGTCATACTATAGCTTGTCGAAAAAGTAAAAAAAATGACAATTTTTAACATGTCATTAAAAAGTCATTCAAATGACTTATTAGAGCCTGTGGAATGAATTCATAGCAGAATATGTGTAAAAAAGACGAAAAAAATTTTTTTTGACATGTTGAAATTTTTCAAAAAAAGTCATACTATAGCATGTCGAAAAAGTCAAAATATGTCAATTTTTAACATGTCATAAAAAATCATTAAAATAACTTATTAGAGCCTAAAGAATGATTTCATAGCAGAATATGTGTAAAAAAGACGAAAAAAATGCATTTTTTGGACATGTTGAAATTTGTCAAAAGACGTCATACTATAGCATGTCGAAAAAGGCAAAAAAATGACAATTTTTAATATGTCATAAAAAGTCCGTAAAATAACTTATTAGAGCCTAAAGAATGATTTCATAGCAGAATATGTGTAAAAAAGACGAAAAAAATGCCTTTTTTGACATGTTGAAATTTGTCAAAAAAAGTCATACTATAGCATGTCGAAAAAGTAAAAAAATGACAATTTTTAACATGTCATAAAAAGTCATTAAAAAGATTTCTTATGGCCTGCAGGATGATTTCATAGCAGAATATGTGTAAAAAAGACGAAAAAAAATGCCTTTTTTGACATGTTGAAATTTGTCAAAAAAAGTCATACTATAGCATGTCGAAAAAGGCAAAAAATGACAATTTTTAACATGTCAGAAAAAGTCATTAAAAAGACTTATTATGGCCTGTAGAATGATTTCATAGCAGAATATGTGTGAAAAAGATGGAATAACGCCTTTTTTGACATGT
The DNA here is from genome assembly GCA_029721515.1 of Synanceia verrucosa. Taxonomy (NCBI): domain Eukaryota; kingdom Metazoa; phylum Chordata; class Actinopteri; order Perciformes; family Synanceiidae; genus Synanceia; species Synanceia verrucosa. The sequence goes on from CM056571.1 coordinate 19,166,689, forward strand.
TGAAATTTGTCAAAAAAAGTCATACTATAGCATGTCGAAAAAGTCAAAAAATGACATTAAAAAGATTTCTTATGGCCTGTAGAATATTTCATAGCAGAATATGTGTAAAAAAGACGAAAAAAAATGCCTTTTTTGACATGTTGAAATTTGTCAAAAAAAGTCATACTATAGCATGTCGAAAAAGGCAAAACATGACAATTTTTAACATGTCATAAAAAGTCATTAAAATGACTTATTAGAGCCTGTAGAATGATTTCATAGCAGAATATTTGTAAAAAAAAAAAAAAAAAGACGAAAAAAATTTTTTTTGACATGTTGAAATTTGTCAAAAAAAGTCATACTATAGCATGTCGAAAAAGTCAAAAAATGACAATTTTTAACATGTCATAAAAAGTCATTAAAAAGGCTTCTTATGACCTGTAGAATGATTTCGTAGCAGAATGTGTGTACAAAAGACGAAAAAAATAAATTTTTTTGACACGTTGAAATTTTTCAAAAAAAGTCATACTATGTCGAAAAAGGCAAAAAATGACAATTTTTATCATGTCATTAAAAAGTCATTCAAATGACTTATTAGAGCCTGTGGAATGAATTCATAGCAGAATATGTGTAAAAAAGACGAAAAAATTTTTTTTTGACATGTTGAAATTTTTCAAAAAAAGTCATACTATAGCATGTCGAAAAAGTCAAAATATGTCAATTTTTAACATGTCATAAAAAATCATTAAAATAACTTATTAGAGCCTAAAGAATGATTTCATAGCAGAATATGTGTGAAAAAGACGGAAAAAAAAAACTTTTTTGACATGTTGAAATTTTTCAAAAAAAGTCATACTATAGCATGTCGAAAAAATCAAAAAATGACAATTTTTAACATGTCATAAAAAGTCATTAAAATGACTCATTATGGCCTGTAGAATGATTTCATAGCAGAATATGTGTGAAAAAGACGGAAAAAAAAAACTTTTTTGACATGTTGAAATTTGTCAAAAAAAGTCATACTATAGCATGTCGAAAAAATCAAAAAATGACAGTTTTTAACATGTCATAAAAAGTCATTAAAATGACTTATTATGGCCTGTAGAATGATTTCATCGCAGAATATGTGTGAAAAAGATGGAAAAAACACCTTTTTTGACATGTTGAAATTTGTCTAAAAAAGTCATACTATAGCATGTCGAAAATATCAAAAAATGACAATTTTTAACATGTCATAAAAAGTCATTAAAATGACTTATTATGGCCTGTAGAATATTTCATAGCAGAATATGTGTGAAAAAGACAAAAAAATGCCTTTTTTTGACATGTTGAAATTTGTCAAAAAAGTCATGCTATAGCATGTCAAAAAAGTGAAAAAATGACAATTTTTGACGTGTCAAATAAGTCATTAAAAAGACTTATTAGAGCCTGTAGAATATTTCATAGCAGAATATGTGTGAAAAAGATTGAAAAAAAAACTTTTTTGACATGTTGAAATTTGTCAAAAAACTCATACTATAGCATGTCGAAAAAGTCAAAAAATGACAATTTTTAACATGTCATAAAAAGTCATTAAAAAGACTTATTAGAGCCTGTAGAATGATTTCATAGCAGAATGTGTGTAAAAAGAAAAAAAAAAAAAGACGAAAAAAATAAATTTTTTTGACACGTTGAAATTTTTCAAAAAAAGTCATACTATAGCATGTCGAAAAAATCAAAAAATTACAATTTTTAACATGTCATAAAAAGTAATTAAAATGACTCATTATGGCCTGTAGAATGATTTCATAGCAGAATGTGTAAAAAGAGAAAAATCACCTTTTTTGACATGTTGAAATTTGTCAAAAAAAGTCATACTATAGTCATAAAGTCGTGCCCTTTTTTTAAGGTGTCATAAAATGTCATTAAAAAGACTTATTAGAGCCTGTAGAATGATTTCATAGCAGAATATGTGTGAAAAAGACAAAAAAATGCCTTTTTTGACATGTTGAAATTTGTCAAAAAAAGTCATACCTAGTCATAAAGTCGTGCCCTTTTTTTAAGGTGTCATAAAATGTCATTAAAAAGACTTGTTGGTATTATAGTTGTTAAAAGTGAGCAGTGATATTAAGTGGAATGTTAAGGTTACTTACTGTTTAAAGGTGTCAGTCTCCTCAGATGAAGCTCAGACCATCAGTGCTGCTCCTCTTCAGCAGAGACCTGTCAATCACACTGTAGCCACACCCCCACAGCTTTATGTGTTATTTCACCATATATTAGAGCATAATTCATCAAATCAACACACTGATGTATTAATAATTCATATTTACCCTGTTTACAGAGGTAATGGTCATCTTCCCATAGACCTCAACACAGAGCAGCATTATCGCCCCCTGCTGGACGGAGTGAAAGTGAAGTCACTTCCTGTGGGCTTCATGGGTGTCAGTCTGTGGCTCTCACAGGACAGGAGCGGTCTCCATGGAAACGGCCCAGCTGGGTGCCAGTGACCCTGTCTGTGATTGGCCAATCCTAATACGGACACTTGATGACATCATCGTTCTCACACAGAGGAGCAACAGTTTCCTAACAGGAAGCTCTAGAGCAGTTTGAGTTTTCAAAATAAAAGCCCCACACACAGGAAACCAGGCTCCTCTGTGAGGACAGCTGTTAAATGGAAACAGACACTTGAATCAAACCTTGTTTTTGTTCTTGAATTTTGTTTATTAATGATTCCATTTTTTGTAAGAACTTGGTACAAAAAAGTGAGACTACTCTTTAATCATTTACCAACTTCCATCAATCGACTTTTTAATGCATCATAAAGAAGAGAAAACTACATTGGCATATTTAAGACAAACACTTCCTATACACACTACCCACTGGACGGCCCCTTCGTAGTGACAAACAGAAGAACTTCTACTTCAACAGCCAACACACATTTCATTTCCATCGTCGCCTCGAGGCAAAAATCATCAAAGAAAACATTGAACGCTGCAAACAATAGAAAACCCAATGTTCTGTTCTCCTCGATAAAAGAATAGAAAACGTTCCAACTTCTTTTCTCTTTTGTTCAAATGTTGAGTCGTGTATTAAAATAGATCTGTTTAAGCACTGCACAGTTTCTCCCGGAGAAGATCTCTAGAAAGGAATGAGGAGGTTTTTAGGGTGGAGGATCGAGGCGCCGCTGATATGGTTTGATCTGCTTTCTGTGTTTGTTTTCTTGATATGCATCCCATGGATCATTCTGATAAATCATGATTTATTCATTCATAAAGGCAGGTTAAGGTGTAGATGCAACACACAGAGCCTGGAGAGCCTCCTCTGAATCCATACACAAGTCAGAGTTCAATCACCAAAATAAAAGTACCCAAGTTTAAGTGGAAAAAAGTACTGAAGTCTCTTAAATAAAAGTGCTGGTATTATGAGCTACGTTTTTTCACGCTTGTTGAATTAATATTAATAATTCTGGGGGCTTTACGTTCTGACTGGTTGTCTAATCTGCATATTTAGAGGTGTGAAATATTTAATTTGAAAGAAACGGGGTGGAGTAAAAGTAGGGAAATATTCTTCTGCCGCACGACTGAAAACATGAAATAATATGAAAATACTCAACAGGCGGACTCGTCCAGGCTCTGCTGAGATGAAGCCGCTCATTAATGTGGAAATATTTTAAAAACACAGCGTTTGGCTCAGCGTTGAGTGACAGCGGGAACAACTTCCTGTTTGAGTCTGAAATCATAGTTAGGAAAGAAAAACACGCAGGTTTTAAATCTCTGCATCCAGAACATTTTCTGACAAAGTGAACATTAGATATTATAATAAACACGTCATCATTTGATCTCTGCTTCGCTTTTATTTTGAAATGATGAAAACGCCGTACTGCTCGTCTTTCTCAGCATTAGGAGGAGTACTATGAGCGGTACTACTGGCAGTAGTATTCTTGTGGCGTTCAGGTGATGACACTCAAACTGAGCTGATATGACTGGAAATAAATAAATGTAAAATAAAACATTTAAAAAAATAAATTCAATCAAAATAAAGCACCTCTTCTCTTGTTTCTTTAGCTGAAGTTTTTTTTTGTTCTGGTTTGTGCATCAGCAGAAAGAAAGAAAACGAAGCTTCAACACTGAAACTGAACCTTTCTGGACCAGCAGGAAGACTAGAGACAAACGGGCCGAGCGTTTCCGATCGATCGATCCATAAAAAGACGGGAACCCTGGATCAGAGACGAGTGTTTGAAGTTTGAACGTGAGGCAGTGTTCGTCTGTCGACAGGCTCGCCGATACAAGGAGAGAAAAGCAGAAAGTGAAGACGATCCAGAAGAAAAGAAAGGAAAGGTTTTTGGCATATTTTCTCTTAAAGGGGCGGAGAGTGAGAAGAAGAAGAAGAAGACGCCGGAAACCTGGAGCTTCCACTTCTGTGACGGCAACACAAGCAGGAAGCTTATTCTTCATGTTAGGAGTTCTTACTAATCGTCCATAGCTCCTCATAACTACTACGACTAGTATGTTTTTACCACCAGAGCTGCTGATCAATCAATAATCAATAATGACTGATGAGACGCTGACAGAATGAGTCATCCAAACACTTTGAGCTCATTCATTTAATTCTTCTACATTTCATTTTTTAACTCTGAATCGTCGTCATATTTTTTGCCACACAGCTCATGTTTTATTTTCTTGTTTGTGTTGCCGTGGAAACAGAAACCAAAGCGGGACTGGTCTGTTTCAGAAGGATGAGTGATTGAGTGAATAAAAAAAGAAAAGCTGCTGCTGATGGTGATAATAATAATAATAATAATAATACAGCATATGTACAGTGATCCTTGTGTCAACAGGCATCAGCATGAAAATACTAAACTCTCCACTAGAAATGCTAATTTCTGTAGTTTTTCCTCTTAAATACTTTTTTCTTTGACTCTATTAATACTGAAAAAACGTTACTCTCTCTCTCTTTTTGTTTGAAGGCTCGTATGCGTCCACATACATCATGAAACATTTCCTGAATTATTATGGCAAAAACATGGTTCATAGGAGGATGAGAACGAACATCTACTCAGATATACAATGTACAGTCGCTCCGCTAACGCTAACTGTTCTCTTTGCTCCTGCTTAAAAAAGGGAAACATCTTGTGGACGTCACCTAACGTTTCATAATAAATACATTAAGGCCAAGAACATTAATAAATAGAAAAGAACATAAAAAAAGAAATCTCGTAAGCACTGGAGGTGTTGGGTTTAAAAAATACTTGAATCAAGTGAAGATGCTCTTTTTTCCCAGTTTTTTGTGGCTTTTTTCGGCTCCTCGGAGAACAGATGCTTAGATATTATTCGGCAAAAGGAAATCATCACTTCCCTGGAGAAGCTTCGCCGCTAGTCGTCGGCGTCGTCCTGGCTGTGGGCGTGGCTCTTCTGCTGCAGGGGCGTGGCCGAGGGGCCCGGGGCGGCGACGGTGCTGGTGGGTTTGATCCACGACTGGGAGAGCAGGGAGGCGGCGGTGATGGTGGCGGTGGTCGTCATGGTGACCTGGATGAGCTGGTCGCGCTGGATCAGCCTGACGAGAGCTCTGAGACGGTCAAGCGACGCCTGAGTGTCTCTCTGCTGTCCCAGAAGACGCTCCCTCAGGTCCATACACTGCTGCAGACAGGAAGTCACACACACACACTTCCTGTCAGCTTCACTCACTTTAATCATTTAACTCTTTATTTTTTTTAAATTACTGATTTTATTCATTTCACTTTTTTTACCCTTTTTACTCATTTTATTAAATTTACTCATTATTGATTTTTATTTGACTCATTTTTTAAATTTGACTCATTTCACTAGTTTTATTGATTCAACAAGTTCCAGTAATAATAGTCATGTAAATATTTAGTGTGGAGGAAGAAGGATACATATATTTTTATGGCACAGTTGAAATAAACAATAATTAGATAAGTATTTTTACTATTTGGACTGTGGACATTACTTTTAAATTATGATGGATAAATTGGACATAAAAAACAGCAGATGAGTGATAGGGTTAGAAAAAAAATGGCTGTGACAGAAATTCAACTTCTGTTTCTGCAAGAAAAAAAATAAAAATGTTCCAGCATGTTCAGGCTTCTTATGTTAAATATCAATATTTTGCCACATTGTGTCTTATAATGTCATGTTAAGACTAGTAAATGAATGCCATAATGTGTTAGACAACATTATTATGTTTATATATGACTTGAACTATTATTATTATGTGAGACTTTTGCTGCTCTGTCTCTCTGTTGTGCTGCTGTCAGTGTCCACTATGAGCTGCTTTAGTTTCGTACTTCAAGCAGCATCTGAATGCATCATTAGTGGTGTTCTTTACTTTCAGGGTGTCGTTCAGCTTCTCGTCTTGTTCCTCCAGGTGAGCACACTCCTTCTTCAGCTCAGCGTTTCGTCTCAACAGCCGCCGCTTCTCCTCCTGCCTCACTGCCCCGAAACAACAACAACAACATCATCAGCACAGACAGGAACTACACAACAACAACAACAACACATCATCAGCACAGACAGGAACTACACAACAACAACAACACATCATCAGCACAGACAGGAACTACACAACAACAACAACAACATCATCAGCACAGACAGGAACTACACAACAACAACAACAACAACAACATCAGCACAGACAGGAACTACACAACAACAACAACATCATCAGCACAGACAGGAACTACACAACAACAACAACAACACATCATCAGCACAGACAGGAACTACACAACAACAACAACAACAACATCAGCAGCACAGACAGGAACTAACAACAACAACACATCATCAGCACAGACAGGAACTACACAACAACAACAACACATCATCAGCACAGACAGGAACTAACAACAACACATCATCAGCACAGACAGGAACTACACAACAACAACAACAACACATCATCAGCACAGACAGGAACTACACAACAACAACACATCATCAGCACAGACAGGAACTACACAACAACAACACATCATCAGCACAGACAGGAACTAACAACAACAACAACAACATCATCAGCACAGACAGGAACTACACAACAACAACAACAACATCATCAGCACAGACAGGAACTACACAACAACAACAACAACATCATCAGCACAGACAGGAACTACACAACAACAACAACAACACATCATCAGTACAGACAGGAACTACACAACAACAACAACACATCATCAGCACAGACAGGAACTACACAACAACAACAACACATCATCAGCACAGACAGGAACTACAAAACAACAACAACACATCATCAGCACCGACAGGAACTACACAACAACAACAACAACACATCATCAGCACAGACAGGAACTAACAACAACAACAACAACATCATCAGCACAGACAGGAACTACACAACAACAACAACACATCATCAGCACAGACAGGAACTAACAACAACAACAACAACATCATCAGCACAGACAGGAACTACACAACAACAACAACACATCATCAGCACAGACAGGAACTACACAACAACAACAACAACACATCATCAGCACAGACAGGAACTAACAACAACAACAACACATCATCAGCACAGACAGGAACTACACAACAACAACACATCATCAGTACAGACAGGAACTACACAACAACAACAACACATCATCAGCACAGACAGGAACTACACAACAACAACAACACATCATCAGTACAGACAGGAACTACACAACAACAACAACATCATCAGCACAGACAGAAACTACACAACAACAACAACACATCATCAGCACAGACAGGAACTACACAACAACAACACATCATCAGCACAGACAGAAACTACACAACAACAACAACACATCATCAGCACAGACAGGAACTAACAACAACAACAACAACACATCATCAGCACAGACAGGAACTACACAACAACAACACATCATCAGCACCGACAGGAACTAACAACAACAACAACACATCATCAGCACAGACAGGAACTACACAACAACAACAACAACAACACATCATCAGCACAGACAGGAACTACACAACAACAACACATCATCAGCACCGACAGGAACTAACAACAACAACAACAACAACACATCAGCACAGACAGGAACTACACAACAACAACAACAACACATCATCAGCACAGACAGGAACTACACAACAACAACAACAACACATCATCAGCACCGACAGGAACTAACAACAACAACAACAACAACACATCAGCACCGACAGGAACTACACAACAACAACACATCATCAGCACAGACAGGAACTAACAACAACACATCATCAGCACAGACAGGAACTACACAACAACAACAACAACACATCATCAGCACAGACAGGAACTAACAACAACAACAACACATCATCAGCACAGACAGGAACTAACAACAACAACAACACATCATCAGCACAGACAGGAACTACACAACAACAACACATCATCAGCACAGACAGAAACTACACAACAACAACAACAACACATCATCAGCACAGACAGGAACTAACAACAACAACAACACATCATCAGCACAGACAGGAACTAACAACAACAACAACACATCATCAGCACAGACAGGAACTAACAACAACAACACATCATCAGCACAGACAGGAACTACACAACAACAACAACACATCATCAGCACAGACAGGAACTACACAACAACAACAACACATCATCAGCACAGACAGGAACTACACAACAACAACAACACATCATCAGCACAGACAGGAACTACACAACAACAACACATCATCAGCACAGACAGGAACTACACAACAACAACAACACATCATCAGCACAGACAGGAACTAACAACAACAACAACAACAACACATCATCAGCACAGACAGGAACTAACAACAACAACAACAACAACACATCATCAGCACAGACAGGAACTGCACAACAACAACAACAACACATCATCAGCACAGACAGGAACTACACAACAACAACAACACATCATCAGCACAGACAGGAACTACACAACAACAACAACACATCATCAGCACAGACAGGAACTACACAACAACAACAACAACACATCATCAGCACAGACAGGAACTACACAACAACAACAACACATCATCAGCACAGACAGGAACTACACAACAACAACAACACATCATCAGCACAGACAGAAACTACACAACAACAACAACACATCATCAGCACAGACAGGAACTACACAACAACAACAACAACACATCATCAGCACAGACAGGAACTACACAACAACAACAACACATCATCAGCACAGACAGGAACTACACAACAACAACAACACATCATCAGCACAGACAGGAACTACACAACAACAACAACACATCATCAGCACAGACAGAAACTACACAACAACAACAACACATCATCAGCACAGACAGGAACTACACAACAACAACAACACATCATCAGCACAGACAGGAACTACACAACAACAACACATCATCAGCACAGACAGGAACTACACAACAACAACACATCATCAGCACAGACAGAAACTACACAACAACAACAACACATCATCAGCACAGACAGGAACTAACAACAACAACACATCAGCACAGACAGGAACTAACAACAACACATCATCAGCACAGACAGGAACTACACAACAACAACAACAACAACACATCATCAGCACAGACAGGAACTAACAACAACACATCATCAGCACAGACAGAAACTAACAACAACACATCATCAGCACAGACAGAAACTAACAACAACAACAACACATCATCAGCACAGACAGGAACTACACAACAACAACAACACATCATCAGCACAGACAGGAACTACACAACAACAACAACACATCATCAGCACAGACAGGAACTACACAACAACAACAACACATCATCAGCACAGACAGGAACTAACAACAACAACAACACATCATCAGCACAGACAGGAACTACACAACAACAACAACACATCATCAGCACAGACAGGAACTACACAACAACAACAACACATCATCAGCACAGACAGGAACTACACAACAACAACAACACATCATCAGCACAGACAGGAACTACACAACAACAACAACACATCATCAGCACAGACAGGAACTAACAACAACAACAACACATCATCAGCACAGACAGGAACTACACAACAACAACACATCATCAGCACAGACAGGAACTACACAACAACAACAACAACAACACATCATCAGCACAGACAGGAACTACACAACAACAACACATCATCAGCACAGACAGGAACTACACAACAACAACAACAACACATCATCAGCACAGACAGGAACTACACAACAACAACACATCATCAGCACAGACAGGAACTACACAACAACAACAACACATCATCAGCACAGACAGGAACTACACAACAACACCACCAACAGCTCATTCTTACCCGTCTTGTGTGTAACGTAGGACTGAACGAAGTTCTGCGGCCACGACATGTTTTCTTTGTTCAGGACCTGAAGATCAGATTCAACATTCATTAAGAGATTAATTAAACCAGAAAAACAGAGCTTAAATTACAGCTTTAGTGAATGGAGTCTGGCGAGAGGAGAGCTTAAATTACAGCTTTAGTGAATGGAGTCTGGCGAGAGGAGAGTTTAAATTACAGCTTTAGTGAATGGAGTCTGGTGAGAGGAGAGCTTAAATTACAGCTTTAGTGAATGGAGTCTGGTGAGAGGAGAGCTTAAATTACAGCTTTAGTGAATGGAGTCTGGCGAGAGGAGAGCTTAAATTACAGCTTTAGTGAATGGAGTCTGGCGAGAGGAGAGCTTAAACTACAGCTTTAGTGAATGGAGTCTGGTGAGAAGAGAGCTTAAACTACAGCTTTAGTGAATGGAGTCTGGTGAGAGGAGAGCTTAAACTACAGCTTTAGTGAATGGAGTCTGGCGAGAGGAGAGCTTAAATTACAGCTTTAGTGAATGGAGTCTGGTGAGAGGAGAGCTTAAATTACAGCTTTAGTGAATGGAGTCTGGTGAGAGGAGAGCTTAAATTACAGCTTTAGTGAATGGAGTCTGGTGAGAGGAGAGCTTAAATTACAGCTTTAGTGAATGGAGTCTGGTGAGAGGAGAGCTTATACTACAGCTTTAGTGAATGGAGTCTGGCGAGAGGAGAGCTTAAATTACAGCTTTAGTGAATGGAGTCTGGTGAGAGGAGAGCTTAAATTACAGCTTTAGTGAATGGAGTCTGGCGAGAGGAGAGCTTAAATTACAGCTTTAGTGAATGGAGTCTGGCGAGAGGAGAGCTTAAATTACAGCTTTAGTGAATGGAGTCTGGTGAGAGGAGAGCTTATACTACAGCTTTAGTGAATGGAGTCTGGTGAGAGGAGAGCTTATACTACAGCTTTAGTGAATGGAGTCTGGTGAGAGGAGAGCTTAAATTACAGCTTTAGCGAACGGAGTCTGGTGAGAGGAGAGCTTAAATTACTTCCTACCTTCTTCTGGCACTTGGGGCAGTACCAGGGTCCTCTCGGGGGGGTTTTCAGGGGCGGGTGGAGGCAGTCTGGGTGGAAGGCTCTGGGGCAGTTGTGGCAGGGCTGCAGCTCTCCGTCCTCCTTACAGACGGCACAGTGCTCGTCATGCTCCAAGTCCTCCTGATGCGACACAAAATACCTCAAACATCAACACTCAGTCACAAAACTAAACTATTCTAAACTTTGTGTTCATAAACCGAGAATCAAGAAGGACTTTAACTTGGTATCAAAAGCGCAGCACAGTACTAACACACAATAGAAAATAAAAATAAAAAAGAGGCCAGTACTATTTACAGTTTTTATAATAATTGCAAAATTAATATACTAAGAATAAAATTCAGAGTAAAGTAAATTATTAAAAACATACGGCCACTTTCAAAGTGAGAAAAAAATAAAAAAAATAAATAACATCCGTAAAAGTAATACAAAAACAATTAACAAATACGTCATTTATATTAGATAATTCTATAAACAAAAATAGGTATGTAAATAAATAATTTTCCCTCAGTTTCTATTAACTTTTCGTAAACTGTTTGGGTTTGTAGAGTAAAAATATACTTGTCGTTAATGTTAACTGTCTCATCTTTAAGAGGAAAAAAAAAAAATCTGTTAGTGGTTGCTAGGTGACAGAGGCGTGACATCATCAGTCCTGTGACCTACCTTCCAGCAGAAATCCTCAGAGTCTTGCATGTAAATGAAGCAGAGCAGAGTTAGTGGCAGCCATGCAGCGGTTAGCTTAGCTTAGCACAAAGACTGGCAGCGGTGGGAAACTGCTAGCCTAGCTCATCTCTGAAGCTGAATAACAGTAGTAGTTATCCATTTATGACTATACAAACACATTTTGACAACAGTTAAATACAAAATATAATCAAATATTTAATAAACTGCTTTTGTCCTGATTGTTTCTGTTTGTTTCGTCTACAAAACAAAAGAACTAAACTAAATTTATACGATTTTTTATTGTCAAGGAACTAAAAAAGATGATAATTTAGTTTATATCTCCTTTAACAAAGATAATTATAAGTGTTCAGTCTGATGAGGTGCACCACTAATGAAAGGTCTGAATGGGTTAAACAGTGAGACATGTTTGTGTTTGGTTAGTTTAACGTAAACATGTTGTTGTTTACCTCGCGCTGACAGGAAGAGCGAACTGTTCAGGTAATGAGACGCCAGACGTTTACGCTGCAAACAAACGAGAAGGAAACAAGTTTGAGAAGCAAGAAATGGGAATAAATATGAAGTAAATAAAAGACAATCTGAGGTAAACAATAACAATAAAATGAAATAAGCAGTAACGGATCGACCTCTGGTTCGAAGAGGCCGCTGTAGGCCGGGTTCGCTGTGCTTCGTCGTTTCCTCTCCTGCCTCTTCGTCTGGATTTCTGTCAAAAAAAACATCAATACTTTATTCATCTCAGAGAGAAACTCACAAAACTATCTTCAGTTTTCAGTTTTTTGCTTCTCTGCATCGTTTCACATCAGTTACTTCTCCTTTAATCATCCATCCCTCCATCTTCTCCCTCTTATCCTCTCATAGGGTCAGGGGGGCTGGAGTCTATCCCAGCTGTCTTAGGGTGAAAGACAGGGTACACCCTGGACAAGTGTCCAGTTCATCACAGGACACAGAGAGACAGACAACCACTCACACTCACATTCACACCTACGGTCAATTTAAATTAACCAGTTAACCTAATCCACATGCATGTTTTTGGATGGTGGGAGGAAGCCGGAGTACCAGAGAGAACCCACACAGACATGAGGAGAACATGCAAACTCCACACAGAAAGGCCCCGGGCCGGGAATCAAACCCGGTACCTTCTTACTGTGAGGCGACAGTGCTAACCACTACACCACTGTGCTGCCCTTCTCCTTTAAGCATTATCATCATTAACTAAATGACAGTTAACATGAAAACATGAAAAAAGGTCACACCATCAGCGGTTTTAAGCATCAAGTGAACTGATATAAAACTAATTCATTTTAATGAGTGAACCTTCAGGAAAATTAAAAAAAAAAAAAAAAAATAAAGACAAACTAATTCTGTCAAATGTTAATTTTCTAAAAGTTTTAAAGAGCATAAAGGTATGTTATTTATTTTCTGGGTACTACATGCTGCGCTGTGCTGTTAGCGCTGTGCTGCTAGCAGCTAGCAACAATCACCATCTCTAATCTCTTCCTCAGATGAGGTCAGGAACATGTTTCTACACAGAGCAGCAGAACAGCATCTACTAGCATGGCTAAGCTAACAGACACTCGTAGAACGTCCAGTAAAGAGCTGAGGAGACCAGGACCAGATGAAGCTGGTTTTACTGGTTTTAATGGGGACAGAAGAGTTAACGCAGCCTGCTGAGACTCTTCACACTGACCTTCTAGATGTTCTGTGGTGACGAGGCCGAGGGCGACCATGAAGGCGATTTTCTGGAAAACACAAAGAAAAAAGACATTTATTATTATTAAGAAGACATCATTCATCAGGGAGGATTAAACATTATGTCATATATAATGAATCATATTAAAAAAAAAAACATGGATACAGAACATTTCACACTAAATTTTATACTTATGTTAAGTTTGTCATGTAATTAAATCATATTAACAGAAAGCAAATAGAACATTTAAGTTTTCATCTGCTCTGTTTTTTTTTACATGTTCAGTCAATGTTTATTGATCTGTATTAGTGATTTGTCTGGATCTGTTTACTTCCTCCTTGTCTGACATGTTCATAAACTTGTTTACTCGCTATTTAAGGGACAAATAAAGGATTCTCTTATTCTATGAAATCCATGTTTCAGATGATAACTGGTGTGTTCTTTCATCCATGAATTATTAAATTTTGTGGCTTTTTTTCTGGGAACCGACATTTATTTCATTTAATTTCTCTTGACAATGTTGATATTAAAGTTTGTAATAAATGAAAAATGAATTATCTGAAACTAATTATTAAAAATAGAAATAATATCCTAACACTTGGTATTGCAGTTTGATTTCCTCACCTCAGGGTCCTCGTCTTTTTTCTGGGATGGGGATTCAGGGGCGGGTGGAGCTTCCTGTGCTGGAAGGTCTGCTGGGGCCCCTGGGGACCCCTCAGAGCTGCTGGGGGCCTGAGGCTGGATTATTATGACCTGATGACCAAACAAACAGCCAATAAGACAACAACAACAACACAACAAACGGAAGAGAAGAACAGTCCCAAGAAGAATTTAAGAAGAATTTAAGTGATAAACAAAAAGTAAAAAGAAAGTGAAAAAGAAACACCTTTTTTTTTTTAATTCAAGATTTTTTGTGAACAATCAGAAATTAAAATGGAACTTTAAAAACTATATATTCTATATACATATTAAAGTAAAACATTTCATAAAGAACATGAAACTGTATTAATGTAAAATATGCCATGTGTATATATTAAATTTAACAATAATAAAACATTTGTATATTAGTGTAAAGTATGTCATGTAAAGGAATCAAATAACAAAAAAAAGTATAAATAATGATGATTAAATTGTATGAATGTAAAGCTTGTAAATGAATGAAATATAAAAAACAAAATCATAAGTGTGTGTGTTAACGCAATGTCATATAAATGAATCATAAAAAACAAAAATATAAATAATAACGATGGTTAAACTGTGTATGAATGTAAAGCTTGAAAACCAATGAATAAAATAATAAAAATATAGAAAGAAAAAGAGCATATAGGAATGGGTTGTTGGTTTGAACACCAGCCTTGTTGTCAGCGCTGAAGAGCAGTGGCTGCACCTTGACGGCCTCGCTGACGGCAGACATCCCGTTTCCTGTGGCCGGGGAGGCGGCGATGATGGCGAACGCCACGCCGGGCCCCGCAGAGGCGTGCTGGACGGGCCCGCCGGAGTCTGGGTGGGGCGGGGCCGGCGGCGAGGCGTCGGTCTGGCCGTTGGGCTGGCGGTCGGGGCTGAAGGTGCTGTTGGCGGTCGGCAGCGTCGGGCCTTGACTCCTGGGACTCACCACAGCTGTGGCCCTCTGCAGGAGGAGGGGCTGCACCTCCTCACAGGGACTGAGGGGGAGGCTGTCTGGGATCTGGGTCTTTGGCCTGACCTGAGGAGGAGCAGGAGGAGGAGGAGAAAGAGAAGGAGGGGGAGGAGGAGGAGAAAGAGGAGGAGAAGGAGGGGGAGGAGGAGCAGGAAGAGGAGGAAGAAGAGGAGGAGGAGGGGGAGAAGGAGGAGGTGGAAGAGGAGGATGAGGGAGAAGAGGAGGAGCAGGAGGAGGAGGAAGAGGACGAAGAAGAGGAGGAAGAGGAGCAGGAAAAGGAGGAAGAAGAGGAGAAGGAGGGGAGGAGGAGCAGAAAGAGGAGGAAGAAGAGGAGGAGGGTGGGGAGGAGCAGGAAGAGGAGGAAGAAGAAGAGGAGGAGGGGGAGAAGGAGGAGGAGCAGGAAGAGGAGGAAGAAGAGGAGGAGGAGGGGGAGAAGGAGGAGGTGGAAGAGGAGGATGAGGGAGAAGAGGAGGAGCAGGAGGAGGAGGAGGAAGAGGACGAAGAAGAGGAGGAAGAGGAGCAGGAAAAGGAGGAAGAAGAGGAGAAGGAGGGGAGGAGGAGCAGAAAGAGGAGGAAGAAGAGGAGGAGGGTGGGGAGGAGCAGGAAGAGGAGGAAGAGGAGGAGGGGGAGAAGGAGGAGGAGCAGGAAGAGGAGGAAGAAGAGGAGGAGAAGGGGGAGGAGGAGCAGGAAGAGGAGGAGGAGGGGGGAGCAGGAAGAGGAGGAAGAAGAGGAGGAGAAAGGGGAGGAGGAGCAGGAAGAGGAGGAGGAGGGGGGAGCAGGAAGAGGAGGAAGAAGAGGAGGGGGAGAAGGAGGAGGAGCAGGAAGAGATGCAAGAAGAGGAGGAAGAAGAGGAGGAGGAGGGGGGAGGAGCAGGAAGAGGAGGAAGAAGAGGAGGAGGAGAAGGAGGAGGTGGAAGAGGAGGATGAGGGGGAAGAGGAGGAGCAGGAGAAGGAGGAAGAGGAGGAGGAGGAAGAGGAGCAGGAAAAGGAGGAAGAAGAGGAGAAGGAGGGGGGAGAAGGAAGAAGAGGAGGAGGGGGAGGAGCAGGAGGGAGAGGAGGAGAAGAAAGAGAAGAAGGAGAAAGAGGAGAAGAAGGAGGAGGAGGAGGAGCAGGAAGAGGAGGAGGGGAAGGAGGAACAGGAAGAGGAGGAAGAAGAGGAGGAGGAGAGGGAGAAGGAGGAGGTGGAAGAGGAGGATGAGGGGGAAGAGGAGGAGCAGGAGGAGGAAGAGGAGGAGGAAGAAGAGGAGGAGGGGGAGGAGGAAGAGGAGCAGGAAAAGGAGGAAGAAGAGGAGAAGGAGGGGGGAGGAGGAAGAAGAGGAGGAGGGGGAGGAGGAAGAGGAGCAGGAAAAGGAGGAAGAAGAGGAGAAGGAGAGGGGAGGAGGAAGAAGAGGAGGTGGAGAAGGAGAAAGAGGATTAGTACATCTGATAAAAGCAGTTTCTGTCATTGTTATTATTTCAGGAAACATTTAAACCAATCACATGCTGCTGCTGTTTCTTGTCATCCAATCAGAGGACAGAGTCTCACATTAATAATAAATTATTTTCATATTATTCACTCTGGTGTGTGTTTGTGCTGCCACCTGCTGGACATCTGACAGCACTGTAGTACATAACAGAAACGTACATATTCATTCACACACACTCTTGTTCTTCTTCCTGTGTTTATTCTTATTTCTTAAACCAGTCAAACCTACCTGAGGTAGGACGGTGGCTGCTTGTCCTGCCAGCCGGTGCAGAGAGCTGACCTGAGGCACCTTGATGGGCACAGCGCTGAGAGTTCCCAGCATCTGAAAGGCACCCAAACACAACAAAAACAACACGTCAATAAACAAATAACACCCGCTGCATGCTGGGAAATCCACATTCAGAGACGACAAAAACAAAATAAAAACATTTAAATTAAGTGAGATTTCTGCCAAAATATGAAGATTCCTTAAATGTTCTTTGAAACTTTATCAAAACAAACTATTTGTCAAACAAATCAAACACACCTCTACGTGACTAAGAAAAAAAAAGAAGCCCGAATCTTTCCTTGGTTTCAGTTAAATAAACCCAGAAGCTCTAATTAACATGAATTCTTTACAGAGAAGCGTTTAATTAACGAGGATCTGCACCTGAAGCATCAAACCAGCTGATAACACTGCTTTAATCTGTCTGGATTAAGCTCAGATCATCTGAATTAAACCTCCCAAAACTGCTCAACTGATCTGACAACAGACTTTAAAAAGAAGATCTTCACAAAAACAGCCATTTAAGCTTCATAAAACAACAGCTTTTATTTATATATGTATTTATATTAGTATATTATATATTAGTCTTTCCTGATTCATGTTTTTTTTGCTTTTTATTTTGAAGTACGCCTGCCGTATAAAATGAGTTCTACACATAAAAAAATAACTTAAGTCTGCATAAAAGCCTGAATAACCTCTCAGCTGCTCCACAGAAAAGAATAAAAGTTTTCTCTCCTCCTTTCTTGTTCTGTGAAAATCACTTCGTTCCATTGTGTGGAGCTGTAGAGGAGGAGGAGGAGGCCCAGGCCTGTTCCCATGGCAACTGCAGAGATGAAAATTCTTGCAGAGCAAAGCTTTCATTTTAGTAATTACTTCCTCTTTTCTCCAAACCTGAGCACCTTCTCTTTAGAGGGAGGCTCCTCCTCTCTGTCGTCAACACATTTTCACTAGAAATTGTTTGACAGGAATTGTTATTTTTTAGTAAAAGGTCCCTGAACTCTTCATGAGGGTCTGAACTCTCTGCTTGTGCAGTAAAACACATACATCCACTGACATACTGTATATATTTATAGACATTACATGTATTATCAATAAAACTACAGAGTACAAACTGATTTCCCCACTAATGAATACATGAATAAAGAAATAAATATCCACATTCATGAAATACAGCACCAGGAAGCTGAAAGGCTCTTATGGCTGAACAGCTTCCAACCAAAGTCCATTCAAATTTCTGACATTTTTAGCAGACGTTCTGTTAACACGAAGCAGGACTTAAAAAGAGAAATAAAATAGGTAGAAGTTTGGAGAAAGTGTGTGTGTGTGTGTTCACTGAAACAATGCAGCTCTAATGTGTGCACTCATGCAAAGCAGCAATCCCATTACACCTCATTATTGATCTCCACATTAGTGGCCAGGTGGTTTGAGGGACCTTAACCCCTCCCCCCTCCCATCACCACCACTGAACTCAGCCTCTGATTGGCCGAGCCGTCATGCCGGTGGATTGATGGAGGCCTGCAGGAGGTTGGTTTCCTTTTATTGTCACAAAAAGGCAGCTGGTGAGGAGACAATACGTCTATGAAGAGGAGGCCTGACCTGCTCACCTCCACAGCCCGACGGGAGGGGTGGAGACAGAGGGGGAGCCCCCCCCATAAAAAAAAAAAAAAAAAAATCTTACTTCTATCATAAATTACTGTATATGCTGTGTGTATATTACAAGATTAATTTATTATTCATACCTCATTATTTACACTACAGATATGTATAATTCACATGATAAATGATCAATCTATCAATTAATTATTCAGCACATATATACACACATATACATACAGTATATGTATAGGTATATATATATATATATATATATATATATATATATATATATATATATACACTCACACACATACACATACGTGTGTATACACATACACACATATATACACACACACATAAATATGAATATATATTCAAATAAAATATTTGAAAATATTAAAATCTGAAAATAATGACAATGATCGTTAGCATCATGAAAATAAAAACATGCAGCATTTTTAATATTCTGAACTAAAAATTATTTATCTGCATGTTAGCTGAAAGAATACATTTACATTTCTGCATATGTATATATATATATATATATATATATATATATATATATATATACATATACACGTGTATATGTATATATATATACATATACACGTGTATATGTATATATATATATATATATATATATATGCGTGTATATATGTATATATACACACAGTATATCTGGCGTGTATATACACGTGTGTATATACACACGTGTATATACACACGTGTATATACACGTGTGTATATACACACGTGTATATACACGTGTATATATATATATATATACGTATATATACACATATATATATATATATATATACGTATATATATATATATATATATATATATATATATATATATATATATATATATATATACACATATACACACACTGTGAATTACAAATCATGAGTTAATTAAGAATAACATCACAGTATAATATTGTATCGTGACTTATTGTGATAATACCGTAGTATATCGGAGTATATTGTGAGTTTTGTGTCAGTGAGTACTGAAATAAGATAAAGTATTCAGATAATATTGTTTTGTGATAATAAAATCAATATTATGGTGATAATAAGAATATTATTGTGATAATAAGAATATTATCAAGAGAATATGTTTAGTGACATCGTGACACCATTTTGGCTCCACCTGGTCAGCACTTTTAACCAAAACTGAGTCAAACACTCTGAGCTGCCTCATTAGGCGGCTCCAGGTTGTTCCAGGTTGTTCCAGGTTGTTCCAGGCTGTTCCAGGTGTTCTTACCTGAGAGGGAGGCAGCTCTCCGGCTCTCCTGCTGCTGAACGGGTGGACCCCGGCGGCCGCCGCCCTGCCGCCCGTCTGGAGGTTGATGGGCGTCGTCTGCAGAGGCTCCGAGCTCGCCGCCTTCTGCCCGTTGATGTGTGCCGTCACCATGGAAACGGGAGCCTTGGCCGGCACCACGGAGATGGCGATGCTCTGGCTGGGAGGCTTGATGAGAGACAGCGGCTTAGTGGAGGCCACAGGACAACTTCTGACCGCCAGCTTCTGAAGGACACACAGAGTACACACTCAGAGTACTGGTACACACCAGCAGCACTCACATTCACAGAAAACTATAAAAGTACTACAACATGTGATGTACTTTTACTGCTTGTGCTGTGTGTTAGCAGGAGAGCTCAGCTTGTCAGGTGTTTATTTTAGAGCACATCTGGACAGAAACACATCCAGCACTAAACCCTCTGCTCATGTCTTAATTCCTGCTGAACAATGAGCGCTGCAGGGCTCCATTGTTTCAGCAGATCAATCCATCCACAGGACGCCGCCTGCATCGGGGCCCCGGGGCCACCGGGGCCGGGTCGCCTCCGATTGTCTCAAAGGTCACTCATTTACAGGCTGGAGAGCAAAGACTGGTCCCTCCTGGAGAGAAAGCAGCTCTGAAAGGAAAACCTCCACAGAGAGCAGCGTTTTTAAAGCCTGCTGGTACAAACAGGAAGAGCTCTGCAGCAAAGAGGAAAAAACAACAAACAGCCTGAAAATAATCAACCGAACACAAAGAAAGAAAATCCACACTAAATATATAAATCTCTGATATTACTGATTTATCAGTTTGTTGACAGATTCATGGCTTCTTATTAAAGTATTTATGCAGCTCATGAAAAGTCGCAGATCTCTTCATCAGACTAAAAATATCCATCTTTATCTTTTCTCACACGGACTGAATCATTTCACCTCTTTGCTTCTCTTCAGCCAAACGTCTTCTAGCTTCCTGTAAAGGACGACCTGATCGCTCATCTAAACCATCTCAGGTCCTCAGCTGTGGATCTTCTGCTCTAATGTTCGCCAGGTGCAAAAGGAAACACCTCTGAGACAAAAAGAGTGGCTCTAATCCTTCAGAGTAATGGCCTGGAAGGTGCTACTTCCTCTTTCCTGACAAGTAAAAGACTCCTGAGGAGTGATCTTAAACGAAGGCTGTGTCCCAAAATCAATGGTGGTGAAGCAGTGAGGTCACACCTGAGCAGGCCCTTTTACCTGAGGATACGTTAACAACGCTTTCATCAGCGTCCACTCTCCGCTCACCTTTCATCCTCAGAGACGCTCTGATGATGATGATGATGACAGGAAATGGACGACACGAGTCGTCTTTCAAGAGCTGAAGCACCTTTAGACTGGATGAACATCAAAGAGGTCAAATCACTGGCATCTCTGTGAGTCTGAAGGACCACTCTTTAACTCATGCATACAGCAATGACAAACAACCTGGAAAAGTCTCTGTGCTCACAAAATAAGAGCATCAGTAGAAAAATCTATGAAAATAAGAGGAAAACAAAGTTAAGGAAGTAAAATGAACGGATCTGTTCAGGACTAACAACTAACAGTGAAGAAAAAACAAGAATAAATCTGAAATCTTTTAGCATTCACCAACAGGATTCAGACTGAGGCTTTTATTTTTTAAATAAAGGTCTTCACATACTAAATACTCCCCTGTGAATATGTCTGGGCTTTTATTGTGAAAGGTAACAGGAGTTGAAAGAAGTAATAAAGCTTTCTGTTGAGCTGTTTTTTTCAAAAATATAAACTTGAATCAACCTTCATTCTGAGAAAAAAAAAAAAAGTCCATCAGTGTAAAAACACATTTTTAAAAAAATATATAAACGTACGTTCTTAAGTCTGAGTTCAACTTCAGGAAAGTGAGTCACTAAAGTAAAGTTACAGGAGGCAGCTGTAGACACATTTAAGTGTTTGATGTTTGTCGTTCCTGAATGTAAAGAGTTTAATCCAAAGGTCGCTGAGGTCACGCTCGGCAGGATTATGTTCTGATGATAAACGCTGCTGCTCAAAAACACATCAGTAGCTGTTCAGATCTCCATCAGAGCAGCTGCCAGACGGCCTCTTTGTTTACTGCCCATTTACCAGCGAGGCCCTTCACTCCTGGTCCCAAATCCTCCATTCAACAGGACCACAATAGAAACCAGTCCTTAAAGAGGTCCGGCACTACAACAGGAAATCAAGTGGACTCAGGTAGTGAAGGAGTGACTGAGTCTCACCGACATTTAAAACAGGAAGCACCAAACTGGTCTTGATCCAGTCTCTAAATGGACTCTTCCTGATCTACCAGATGGACCTTCAACCAGTCTGGGACCAAGAGGAGGTACAGGGCTGGGACTGATGACCGTCCGTCCATCCATCTGTCCGTCCATCCGTCCACTACTAACTCTTGATGGCTCCATTCCCCAAAGTAAAGATATATGTGAACTGTATTACCATCAGTACTGTGATATTCTTATAGTTATACAGACTCTTCCTTTTACAGTTTAGACATACTGTGTACTATGAGCTCCAGAGGAGTCAGAAGGAGTTTGTGAAAGAAAAGAAAAGCTGTGCTGCTTCAGTAAACAGAGTTAACGACAGGAACTTCAATTAGTGACGATCAATACTCTAATCACTTTTCTTTTCTCTCTTTTTTAAGGAATAACGCAGGAAGTCACAGCATTTTGTTGAGGATCAATTAACGTCTGGGCAGAGAAACTTTACAAACAAACTGAACCCTAAAAACAGAACAGAGCCCATCTTCATCCTCTTCATGTGGGTTTTCAGAACAAGATAAAAAAATGACCAAAAAAAAAAAACTAAAAATCAATCTCTACAATCTCAAATCCAACTTCAGTCGACTCGTAGAGGAAGTGTAATGTAATGGAGGGTGTCATGGCGTCACTGTTTCCATGGCGACGCCTCTCAATCAGGAAGTAAACGCTCAAATCTCAGGCACACCGCTGAACACCACAGCTTTCACTACAGTTTAAGTGACGAGTCGGCCCGTCGTTATTCCTTCACTTCCAGATTGCTTTATTCCATATTTCTTTATTCCACAGGCTCAGGCTGGATGCTGGATGTTGCCATGGAGACCAGTCGCTCCATCACAGCGGCAGCAGAGCTGATAATAAAACAAGTCACAGCTCCTCGTCTTAACAGCTGGGTTCGTGTTTTGTGGCATTTCCTCCACTCACTTCATCATCAGGACCCCAAAACGCTTCCCGCCATTTCCCATCAGCCTCGGGAAGAGAGAGGTGGGCATCCAGGAGGAGGAGGAGGTGATGTTTTTACTCTGCAGGGAAGTCTGGTCTTCCTCTCCTCTACTGGTTAGTTTATGGCTCCTGGATCAGAATTGTGTTCATCTTGAATTTAAATAACTTTATTGAAAACACATAATAATTTAATGTAAAAATATTAATTTGACATTAATAATGTACTATAAAAAATATGAAAACAATTTTAATAAATGTTTTCATAAACTCCATCTCACAGGGATGTCTTTCTATTTGCAATATTTTTAGTAGATAACTTTTAGTTTATATTTCTATCTATGCGTCTGGTTACTTGAAGTTCCCTCAGGATTAATACAGTATCTATCTTCAAGCTTAAAGTGCTTAATAGAAAAAGAAAAACAGAAAATATGGATAATATTCACAGTAAAGTAAGGTGGTGCACAGTTACTGCTGTGGATTCATTTTATACAAGTAAAATAAAATAACGGCCCCTGATGACCTTCCTCTCTGCACTGACGGCAGCTGAGGCTCATGGGTACTGTAGTATTTAGAGACCAAACTGACATGATGGAGGAGCACTGAACTAAATCACCTGCTGGAGCGACCAAGACATCACAACCCTCCGAAAAGGTCAAACTCTATATTAAGAAGAGAAATTACAGGTAATAAGAGGAAGAGAGCAGTGAGAAAGAGCAGCAGGAGACGACACTGCTGATGATTAACACTGGAGAAGGTTTCTAGAAAAATCTATCATTCAGCTAGAAAAGAAAAGAACACCATTAGACTAAAGCAGGCTCACTATGCCATCAAAGCAACAGTCCCAGTCTGACAAGACACGACCAGAATATAACTTCTTTTTATCACTAATGTTAACACTGAAGGAAGTAAGAGATATACAGAGAATATGTGACATGAACACCAGAGCCTTTTAGTAAAACATGCAAACTAAAACAGAAAAGTGACTGTTATTTTGAAATTTAATCTTTTTATAAAATACCTCAATATTTCTTCTTGCTAATACATTTTTTGTGTTCAAATATATTCTATTATTTGATGAATTTCCAGGAATATACTTAATGATAAACGACGATACCATATGATATGCTGCAATAAGGCGTAGTACAATACTGTGTAGTTCATATTGTTAATGAAACACCAGAGCTCAGCTGTAGAGCACCAGAGAGGAAAAACTGAAGGATTAAAACCTGCACAAACACTTACAAACATGGCGTCAGGACTACAGACGTTCCTTTGAATCCTTCCTCTACTCTTAAACTGAAATCCAGCCTTTTATTCTGATAGTGAACATCCTGCAGGGAGAAAGCCAAACCACATTTAAAGTCATGTGTTTCTCCGTCTTCTCAGTCACAAATAGTCCCACAGATGGACTTTTTATTAATTCAGCCTCTACTTGGCAGCAGGGAGCTGAGGGCCCAAGACCAGGACCAGAAGGGGGTCTGAGGGGGTCTACAGGGCCCCTGGGAGGCCTCGATGCCAGGGTCGGTGCCCTGAGCTCGCTGCAGAGAAAACAAGCGTTTAACATGTTGGATTAGGCCGGATTAAAGACATCTGCTGAGCAAAACGAGACGCTTCTGCTGGTTTTTTCTTTCCTGCTGCGACGACGTCGATCCACAGGGAAGAAAAGTCAAAGTGTGAAGAAGATAAAGAATATTTAACGACTCAAACCAAAAGATCAAAAAACACAAAGAAGTCCTGCCTGCAGTCCTCTTCATGTCCAGTTTAGCAAACTGTACTGGCTCATATGAGCAGCAGCATCTGTGGTTCAAAGAGCAGCACAAACAATTCACTGAAGCTCAAAGTGACGCTTTGAGTGTGAAAAGCTGAAAATAAGTCAAAGAAAAGCTTCAAAAACAAGAAGACAAGGAGAGAGTCATCAATCTGCATACTAAGAGTCAGCAGGCGAACAATGTGAACACCAGGAAAAGTCCAACGGTCCAAAAGGTTTTTATCTAATAAAACAATCTGACAGAGCAGTGTGCTGGGTCTCCTCTCATCAACAACTTATTGATCTAGAAGCAGATATAAACCTCATGCTAAAGGTCCGCTAAGTTTCTGAGGACTGAACCTCAGTATGGGGGGTTTGTAGGCTGGGTAGGGGGGGTCAGGAGGAGGTCTGGATGGAGTCCAGCAGAAACAATAGAAGCAGGCAGATGCAGCCACAAAGAGCAGAGAAAGAGCAGGACTACAGCTGGTCCTGAAGCTGCTGTTCAGCTGACGGCCACCAGGGGCTCCACCACCTGACAGGAAGTACTGTTTCACACCAACCATCTGCTGTCAACACACCCATGATGCATCTCTTCAGATATCTGAGAACTTCCTGTCGCCCCTCAGGAGGCTCTAAGGGGACAAAGGGTGGTTTAGGTTCCTCATAAACCCTCCCCCTCTTTATACTGAGGCAGTGTCACTCCAGAAACTAAAGCTGCAGCAGGTCTGAGCGTCCAGCTGGAAAATAAGCCCAGACCTGGACCCAGACCTGGACCCAGACCTGTACTCTGTCTGGTCTTCTTAACCCACAAAGTGACCCTGACTTGTGACTAAACTAGTTCCCCTCAGACTCAATAATTCGCTCTTTCCAACCAATTACAGCGTCTTTAACGAGTGCCCCCCAAATTACATCTCCTGGTCAATAGCAGCAGTCAATATTTAATTTGCTGATGTCAGAGACATGGTGGATCTGCAGCACCATGAGGACAGTGTCCTTCAGCTGGGAGGACGGGTCCAACTCATTAAAATAAATATTAACAAAAGACAGAACGACAAGAACAACAAACAACCACTAAAACACATTTTCTGTTCAGGAATGACAGAAAAACATAAGAATCATATTTTTTTCTATAAATGTGAAAATTCCTGGATTACAACAATAATTATATTTTATCATTGAAGATTAAAAACATATTCTGGTAATCAGTAATGATTGGTAAACACTGGTGGAGGATAATAAATCTGCTTAGTTTTTCATGAATGAGTCGTCTCTGGAGCATCACTGAACAGCTTCAGACTGATCGCTCTAATTACACCTCAGGGAGGAAACGCAGGAAGTCCTCTTCATCACCAGGATGGAGGAAACACTCAGTGAACAAAAGCAGCATAACCTCTCACTGAAACAGCTACAGATACTACAGGTAAACCTGTACAACACATCCAGCCTCAGTTACACAGCGATGCAACAGCAACAATCATGCAGCCGTTACAGAGGAGTTCCCTTTAATTAGGCTTATTTTCTGCATGCAGCGCTCTGCTGCGTCCAGGAGTCGACTGGAATTAATCTGAATATAATAAACTGGCTTCACTTCTTCAGTGTTTTACTGCCAGAAATGGTTACTGTTGCTTTAAGAGGAGGACTAAAAGAATTAAAGACCACTGGATCATTAAAGTTCTGTCTTATCTTAGGACAGAGATGAAAAGACACTTTACTGCTTTCAGAGAAGAAGAGGAGTACTTGTGTACTTTTACTGCTGATACTTCTACATGAGACTGATAATACTTGTGTACTGTAGATAGGAAGCAGGAAGAATGATTTTCAAATTAAAGGCTCCAGAGAGGCACTCTGGTCTTAAAAAGGTAACCATGGCAGCGTGGCATCAACAGAACAGCTTCTTACCTGTCCGTTCTGAAGTTCATTGAGACCTTTACACAACGTCTGATTCTGCAAAAGAGAAAGAAAACAGACGTAAATAAAACCAGCTGAATCAAAATCATCCTGCGAACCACTCAGCAACCACCCGGTAAAGGCCCAACAACCACCCGGTAACGGCCCAACAACCACCCGGTAAAGGCCCAACAACCACCCGGTAACGGCCCAACAACCACCACCCGGTAACGACCCAACAACCACCACCCGGTAACGAAGAAACAACCACCACCAGGAAGAGGACAAGGAGCAGCAGGAGACATTCATGACGTAACTCTGCTGTGATGTCACAGGTTGTAATGCGTTTCCCTCATGAGAGCAGTTTCCTCACTGTTAGGATGGTTTATAGGAGTTTATTTTAAAACAAAAACAAAAAAAATCACCAGAAGCATCTTTTCACACTGACTGAAAGTGAGAATTAAATGAGCACAATAAATAAAAGAGTAAATCTATTTAAAATCACCAGCAGCTGATACAAGACAATAATGTGAAGCAGCAGTCAGCGTGTTATAAATATTTGTTGAGCGGTCTAATCCTCCTCCCAGCCTCCATGTTTACCAGCACAGCATCTGCTCACAGCACAAACACAGCCGGCTGCTACTTCCTGTTAGCGCTGCCGCTAACGCTGACGGCCTGGAGCCTCATGGGAAACGATGACCACCTGCCGACTCCATCCAGAAAACAACGTTAAGAGACAGAAAGAAAGTTCTCAAGGTGAACACACTTCAAGGTCAAAAGGTCAAAGGTGATTAAATGAGTAAACAGAGTGATTGAGGGAGAAATAATGAGAACCAATATGGTGGCACAGGAAGTGAGACCAGGGAGGAAGAGGAGAGGATGAGGAGAAGGAAAAGAGGAGGAGGAGGAGAGAAAGGACGAGGAGGAAGAGGAAGCTAGCTAACAGCTAATGGCTAACCCTGAGCTAACAGTAACTTCTTGACTTGTCGTCATGGAGATGCAGCAGTAAACAATAACATTTTATTGTTATGATGGGCAACGTTAGCCGTTAGCAGGGTGTTAGCGCTCGCCTGAATAGCATCAGGGCGTCCTGCTGCCTTCATGTGAGCACAGGCCCTGGTATATTTGGCACGTTGCTACGGAGATGAGTCTCGATTTAAGCGACCACTCCAGCTGACCGTTGGATAACAAGCATCTTTTCATCTACTTCATACTTGGATTTGTTGTTCTGCCTTCAGAGGAAGTGCTTCCTGTTCACAGGACAGGAATCAGTGTGACTCTTATGGATTCATGGCTTAATTCAGCCGTTTAGTGACGGCGACCTCAGAAAAAGTCCACAGCAGCTCCGACAGCTGGGACCAAACAGAAGAAGAAGAGAAGCCAGCGGCACAGTTTCTCTCTTTCTGCGGGCCAAACCCCATTTATTTTTAATTGCTTTCCAGCGTTTGTCTGCATCTTTGTTTACGTCTCTGAGGCCGCCAATAAGCGAGGCCATAATGGGGAATTAATTTGAAAGCATTTATAGAGGTAGCTAAAATAAAAGTCAGTGGCTGCAGAGTGAAACAATTCCTCTGCTCCTTCATCAGTCAGAGCAGCTGTCAGCTCTCTGATACACATATATAATATATATCTAATATAACCTCAACATGATGGATGAGAGGAGATGACACACCTCCACCTGTAGAGAGAGGTGGAGTCACCTGGAGCCAGACAGGAAGTGACTGAGGAGAGCTGTTTTGATGCATTCACTTACAGTCAAAGTAAATCAGACATGTGAGCTCTCTCTGCAGAACTAGCTTGTAAATTTTGTAGTTTTTAGCCACCATGTTAACCCCCCCTTCACTCGCCCACACCCGTCACTCAGGACGACCTTGTCGAGCAAAAACAAATTAAAGTTCCATTCATTAAGAGGAGCTCTTTGTTAGCGGCAGGCTGGCAGCACAAGGACGCCCCTCCACTCCATTTAACCCTCACAGCCTCCAGTGATTCAGCTCTTATTCATCTGCTTTTCATGAACGTTCCTGGTCTGAGGAGAAGCTGATTTTTCATGCCTCCTCCATCTCAAGGTTAACCTCTAACGGACATTTAGCCAAACACAAACCTCATGAAGCGTCTCCATTCATCAACATTAGACTGCAGGTTTCAGGACAGGAGTTTTCAGCCGGGTCCAGATCTGAGCCCAGACCAGTCCTAAGTCAGAGCTAGATTCAGATTTAATCGATCAAAGTGTATTCACCGTTAAACAGCTGCAGCCGAGTCAAACCCACAACTGATTCAAGGACCTTTCTAAGGCCTGGAATTCAGAAAACCAACTTTAAAGTCTGATCAGGAAGGAAACATGACAACTAAATGTTTGACTTGTGCTTCAGACGATGACGAACCAATCTGAAGTGAAGCAGAAAAGCAGAAACGTAGCTGTGAAATAAGGACACTTTCCCACAGATTTATGAGAAACAGCACGTTGCTTCAATCAGGCACTCATCATCATCATCCTTATTATTACTGCCTGCACAGAAACATGTGACCCTGAAGGCAACACCTTGACTCAAACGCAGCACACTGCTGCCTTCAAGGACTTTTGTGTTTCAAAGAGCTTTGTGTTGAATTAAGTCGACTGCTTCCGCTCCACGTTAGTTACCAGGCAACTTGTGGAATCATTTAAAGAGAGGCGTCATGAAGCAGACATCACAGCGTGGAGCTAGCCGTCCTGAAGCAGCTGCAAACATCTGGCAGGTAGAAAAGCCTTCAGTCATCAGCTGTGGTCGTCAGCCTCCTCACCATTTATTTACAAAAATATGGATAAATTATCAGGTACTGTTTACAAACAATGACGTTATATAAACATACCACAGATATCAATAATATAAATATAAATATATGATGGATAAATAAATCAACAGTGAAAACATCCTGCTTTAAATATGTGATATAAGGACAGCAGTGTGTCATTAAAAAACAGAAACACATTTTTCTGGATGCTCCTCACGTCATCCAGGTAGATGTAAATACAGGTGAACAGGCTGACATCACAGCGATGTAATCCAGAGATCGACTGCACTCGTGTCAGAATAAAAGCATCAGCATGAAAATGTTTGTATGAACATTTTCACTAATGATCTGACCAACATGGACACCAGGAGGTCTGACTGAATCAGGATTCATTCATCCTAAAGAACGACCGTCCCTGATCAGCATCTCTGCTGAATTTCACTCCTGTGTGATCCATCACGCTCGTCCACATGTTGGACAGTGTAGACCACGAGGTCTCTGGTCCAGGTTTCCCTCTCTTAACGCCGCTGCTTCCAGCCTCAGTGACTCAGGGACAACTAGAGATATTTTTAGACGGGTGAGTCACTGAAACACTCAGATTTAACCCGATAACACGAGCTGAAACGCTCAGATTTAACCCGATAACACGAGCTGAAACGCTCAGATTTAACCTGATGACACGAGCTGAAACGCTCAGATTTAACCCGATAACACGAGCTGAAACGCTCAGATTTAACCTGATGACACGAGCTGAAACGCTCAGATTTAACCCGACGGCACGAGCTGAAACGCTCAGATTTAACCTGACGACACGAGCTGAAACGCTCAGATTTAACCTGACGACACGAGCTGAAACGCTCAGATTTAACCCGATAACGAGCTGCAGATTTAACCCGATAACACGAGCTGAACGCTCAGATTTAACCCGATAACACGAGCTGAAACGCTCAGATTTAACCCGATAACACGAGCTGAAACGCTCAGATTTAACCCGATGACACGAGCTGAAACGCTCAGATTTAACCCGACGACACGAGCTGAAACGCTCAGATTTAACCCGACGACACGAGCTGAAACGCTCAGATTTAACCCGACGACACGAGCTGAAACGCTCAGATTTAACCTGATAACACGAGCTGAAACGCTCAGATTTAACCTGATGACACGAGCTGAAACGCTCAGATTTAACCTGATGACACGAGCTGAAACGCTCAGATTTAACCTGATGACACGAGCTGAAACGCTCAGATTTAACCTGATAACACGAGCTGAAACGCTCAGATTTAACCCGACGACACGAGCTGAAACGCTCAGATTTAACCCGATAACACGAGCTGAAACGCTCAGATTTAACCCGATGACACGAGCTGAAACGCTCAGATTTAACCCGATAACACGAGCTGAAACGCTCAGATTTAACCCGATGACACGAGCTGAAACGCTCAGATTTAACCCGATGACACGAGCTGAAACGCTCAGATTTAACCTGATAACACGAGCTGAAACGCTCAGATTTAACCCGACGACACGAGCTGAAACGCTCAGATTTAACCCGACGACACGAGCTGAAACGCTCAGATTTAACCCGACGGCACGAGCTGAAACGCTCAGATTTAACCCGACGACACGAGCTGAAACGCTCAGATTTAACCCGACGACACGAGCTGAAACGCTCAGATTTAACCCGACGACACGAGCTGAAACGCTCAGATTTAACCCGACGACACGAGCTGAAACGCTCAGATTTAACCCGACGGCACGAGCTGAAATGCTCAGATTTAACCTGATAACACGAGCGGAGCTGAAACACTGAGGCTGAACCACCAAACAGTTAGCATCATGATTATGAGCATAACCCAGTGCCTAAATAAAGAGAGGAGCCTCTGACCGCACAGAGTCCTTCCAAGACTACCAAACAGGATTAAACAGGCTGGTTTAATGACACTGATCCAGAATGAGCAGGCAGGATGATGTAGACCATCCTGAAAAATAACAGATAAATCACTATTGATCTTTAGGCCACAATGACAGAATAAAAATGGAAAATGTTCTTTTATTTGAGCACAAGCTCGTTAGGCCAGTTATTCCTAAACTCTTTATTAGTTTATGACACTGGATAAATCCTCAGAGTGTCCTCCAGCTCTGGATCTGATCCTGGATCTGCTCTGATTAACAGGATGTCCTCAGATTATCTCCAGGAGGTGTTATCAGCTTCAGAGCAGCGACGCCTGGAGCTGCAGATCAGATGTGAGGAGTTAACCTGACAGCTGATCACAGCTCAGCCAGGACCAGGACCTGAACCAGGACCAGCTAAAGGGTCTGTGCACATTATTTTACAGCCACTGTTTTGCTAAAGGAAAGTGTTTTTATTGATATGAAAGATTTCCCAAAAATACACAGAAATAATAATAACATTGAAGTGAATATTAACACACTGTTAACGCCGTATACAGCATTACGATTACATTTCAAATAAATTAGTATTAAAATTATTTAATGATTAAACAACATGATATAGAGTGATATTAGGGTTTTCAATAATTCTGTATATTATTAACCAATTAAAAGAGGATTTATTGATATGAAACTAGAATAATAATATTACTGTGAAAATAAACACATCATTATAACTGTATTTCAATGGCATGAAGGAAGAGACCAACAAAGAGCAGAGAAACCTGCTGGACCAGGACTACGAAGATCAGGACTGAGGGGACCAGGACTACGAAGATCAGGACTGAGGGGACCAGGACTACGAAGATCAGGACTATGAGAGGACCAGGACTACGAAGATGAGGACTGAGGGGACCAGGACTACGAAGATCAGGACTGAGGGGACCAGGAATACGAAGATCAGGACTATGAGAGGACCAGGACTACGAAGATGAGGACTGAGGGGACCAGGACTACGAAGATCAGGACTGAGGGGACCAGGACTACGAAGATCAGGACTATGAGAGGACCAGGACTACGAAGATGAGGACTGAGGGGACCAGGACTACGAAGATCAGGACTGAGGGGACCAGGACTACGAAGATCAGGACTGAGGGGACCAGGACTACGAAGATCAGGACTGAGGGGACCAGGACTACGAAGATCAGGACTATGAGAGGACCAGGACTACGAAGATGAGGACTGAGGGAACCAGGACTACGAAGATGAGGACTGAGGGGACCAGGACTACGAAGATCAGGACTGAGGGGACCAGGAATACGAAGATCAGGACTATGAGAGGACCAGGACTACGAAGATGAGGACTGAGGGGACCAGGACTACGAAGATCAGGACTGAGGGGACCAGGACTACGAAGATCAGGACTGAGGGGACCAGGAATACGAAGATCAGGACTATGAGAGGACCAGGACTACGAAGATGAGGACTGAGGGGACCAGGACTACGAAGATGAGGACTGAGGGGACCAGGACTACGTAGATCAGGACTATGAGAGGACCAGGACTGAGGGGACCAGGACTATGAAGATGAGGACTGAGGGGACCAGGACTATGAGAGGACCAGGACTATGAAGATGAGGACCATGAAGATGAGGACCTAGGACTATGAGAGGACCAGGACTGAGGGGACCAGGACTATGAGAGGACCAGGACTCAGTCTGAGCTAGCAGCTAGGAGTTAAGCTAGTGTGGCTAATCAGATGGATGCTAACAGCTAACAGGCTAAAGCTTCTGAGGACGTTAACTCCAGCTGACTGCAGACCAGTCAACATCATGAAGACTCTGATTGGCCGATCCATTTCCTCTGGAACTTTAAGAGAAATATTTCAATTTGTCTAATATTTAACCTTGATATATCACTTCAAAGAGCATCATGACTGAGGTAAACAACAACAACCAGCTAGTCACAAACAAACGCCATGATCCAATAAAAGATTTAAATTGAAACAGGAATATATATGATACTGTAAATTTACGAGAGAAAAGGAAAACTTTAATATTTGAGCTCAAAGTAGTACATAACAAATAAAACCCTGATATTCTAAAATGGTAAAATAATCAATGTTCTCTGACACTTTAAAGAGATTATCTTACTTCATTCACTCTATTTAGATGTTATTTAATCTCTATTTCATTGCAGTAACGTAGCTCTCTGCTACATGCTAGCGCTGTGCTACATGCTAGCCTTCTGCTACATGCTAGCCCTTTGCTACATGCTAGCCCTTTGCTACATGCTAGCGTTGTGCTACATGCTAGCGTTGTGCTACATGCTAACCCTTTGCTACATGCTAACGCTGTGCTACATGCTAGCCCTTTGCTACATGCTAGCGCCGTGCTACATGCTAGCGCCGTGCTACATGCTAGCGCCGTGCTATCAACCTCGTGGTTTTATTCGGTCCTCGTCACCATTTGAGGAGGATTTTCTAAAAGAGCAGACACTTCCTGTTTTCAAACCAATCAGAAAAGACTGCAGGCAGACGGTGATCAGAAGCAGGAATGACCTTTTGACCTCAAAAACAAACATGTGGTTGGTTGGAACACAGTGTTTGGTTTTTCTAAACTGAAGGATTGAATGGAGGTGAAGCTCCAGGTCCTCAGAGACTGAACTGAGGAAGGTCTAACCCTCTGAAGACTGGACAAAGTCTGGAGGACAAACTGACGCCTCAGAACGTGACAGGAAGCGTTTACACAACTACTGATGATTCAAATTCACTGTAGAATAAGAAGTGATATAAACCTCCACGTTTACGTGGAGTAACAACTTTACTCATCCTGACAGTAGCAGCAGGAATATAAAAAGAGCATAAAAATGTGAAGAGTACTGCAAAATAAAGAACACTCTTTGTCTAATCTGTAGCCGTATATAACCTAGATTTACACGTGCAGAATGAGAGTAAATGAACAGACTATAAGCTGAGGCGTTCAGTGTCCGGCTGTAGCAGCAGGACTTTAAAAGGTCTGACCTCAGACCTTAGTCCAGATCCATGAACCCTCCACAGGTCTGAGAGGAGCAGCTGGGAAAGTTCAGGAAACAATCTGTCCACCATCCATCTGTCCATCCGTCCATACGAGGACTAAATGTGGCCGTCAGCTCCCTGAGATCCTCCCCGGCAGGAGGACGGATGGACAGACGGACCTCTATCGTCCAGTTACTGAGCTGATGTATGACACTTTGAAGCTCTGTGACTAATGCAGGAGTAAAAAGGACATCAAGACAGCAAACGAAAAGAGAGACGGCCTTTTAAGTGGACTGGAGAGGACTTTAATGTGAGGAGGACAAACAGCAGCGTCATCTGCTTTAACACCTCCAGTTTACTGTGAGAGGGGACAGAGTGTCTTTAAGAGTCTTCAGGCCGGACGAACGAGCAGACCACACTTTAGTTCAGTTATTAGATTTAAGCCTTTTAATTCCTGCTAAACAGACTGTTCAGACCTCCTGTCTGCGTCTCATTTATCTGCTTTTTACATTCAGGCTCAATGTTTCAACTGACTTGAGAAAATGATCACTTCCACATTCAAAATATTAAATTAAAAGCCATTCAAACGTCACCAGAAGGAGGTGAAGAAGTGCAGATTACATCTAACCAGAGGAGCAATGAATGAAATGTACAAAGGATGGACATATACAGCAGTATAGGGTATGGAATGATGTGTAAATATATACATATATATAAAAATAAGGTTTAGATGTTTTGCGCAGCACCAGGTGTTTTAAATGTATGAAGCAGGTTTCTTCTGGTTATTAGAGGAAGCTGACCTGAGTCCTCGTTCATCAGAAAGCACATGTCTAAATTACCTTTTCCAGGTTGACACAGGTGGGCTCAAAGATGATGAACATCTCCAGACAGGAAGCTAAACGTATGAATCCAGCAGTGATCACCGTTAACTTACAGCAGAACCTGAAGGAAAAAACCTGAAGGAACACTAGAACACCACAGTGACTCTGTTCATCCCTCCCCTCAATAAAACACTTACTTTCCTCTGCTGCAGTGCTCTTAAGCCCTGGTCCTTGTGCCTCACCGTCCTGCATGTTTTAGACGTCACTCTGCTCCAGCACACCTGATGCTAATGATCAGCTCGTCATCAAGCTCTGCTGAAACCTGATAACGACCCGCTGCTTTGAATCAGGTGTGCTGGAGCAGAGTGACGTCTAAAACATGCAGGACGGTGAATCCTGAGGAGCACAGGTCTACTGGGGTTCTTCACCAAACTCCTGTCACATTTTGTTAAATTTAAACCTTTCAACTTCCA
This sequence comes from Synanceia verrucosa, assembly GCA_029721515.1. NCBI lineage: Eukaryota > Metazoa > Chordata > Actinopteri > Perciformes > Synanceiidae > Synanceia > Synanceia verrucosa. The sequence goes on from CM056571.1 coordinate 19,202,558, forward strand.
CTATAAACCAGAAGAAACGTTAAAAAACAGCCAGTATACCATGGTGTGTTCATCATGTCATCCATCCGTCCACAAAAAAAAAAAAAACATTTACTTTGAACTGTGAGGAGAATCCTGACCCGCCTCTTCCTGCATGGTGACCAATCACAGGAGCCGTAGCAGAAAACCAACCAATCAGATGCCTGAAAGCTTCTCTTACAAATAAATCCAAATAAAAGCAGCTATTTTACTCCTCCATCACCTCCTCTGACCAACACAAAACTGGAAATATCATCAATAGAATATATTATTGATGACAAATATATATATATATAGACTGTAGTCCTCCACTGTGAGCACCTTCCTCAGCAGCAGGTAAACACCACAGTGTAGAAATCCTCTGCATAAGTTAACAACCTGCATTTAAAACCTTACTTTGGTAAAAGTACTGACATGAAAACATACTAAAAATACTCACTATGCAGGACAAGCTGTCTCATAATACTCTATTAGTTTACTGATTTTATTTGGACTATTTCACTGACGTACTGACACATATTTTACACATTTTGGTCTGAAACTTTGCTGGTATTTTACTAACATTTTTCTAGGATTTTACAAATGGTTTTGGGACATTTTACTCATTTTACACTGGGATAATTCACTGATCAACATGGTGAAATAAAGATGAATAAATGAAATGATTTTGTGCTCAGAGGCAGCTGGCGCTACCCTGCATTATGTGTATTATCGTTGGCTTGTTTAACAGCAGAACATGGTTCTATCTGGTGTATTATTTACTAGCCAGCATGTGTTTTATGTATTTATTAGCTGGTAGGTTTACTGTCATTTCCAAAATGAGTCTACAGCAAGGAGGATGAACATCTGCTTTAATTAACTCACAGCTTTTAACCTGCTCCTGCTGCTATTTTACTCATATTTTGGGAACATTTTCCTATCATTTGCAGCTTGTTTTTCACACAGTTTTACCTGAAATCGCATGAAGTGTAATTTCATGCAGAGTGACTTCTGACTTAGTGAGAACAACCACGACCACAGCAGCTGCTGAGGAAAAAGTTCACGTCGAGCCCTGAATATATTAAGAGTAAGCGGCCTGTACAGATGTGGCTGTGTTCGAAGCAGGCGTATCCATGGTTACAGATGCTGCTTCACTACTGGAAACCTTTGGAGTCAAGTAGCTGTGCTCTTTGTTTCAGCTGGACTCCTCCAGAGCAGAGAGCATTAAATAAAACCATCATGAAGTCAGGACGATCGACGCCGATCCTCACAGCAGAAAACACAGCTCTGCTCCTGACAAGTCAGGAAAAACTGCCGTCGTGATGCAACAGAGAGCAAGTGGAGCCGAGCGAGGGCCGATCAATGAAGCAGTGGTTTTATTTCACTATCATTCCTGATCTGCATTCACATCCAGCAGCTCCAGAGAGCAAAAGCATTATTAAAACTTCTCCTTCACAACATGGACGCTGCAGACGGACGGCGCTGCGTCTTCAGAGCTCAGATTAAATCCCCTCAGCTGCTTTTACTCGCTCTGTCACAGGAAATAAAAACTTCCATCTGCAGGCCTCAAACTGTGACCATGAAATGACCTCCAGGCTTCAGACGCTTCCTGCACCGCACTCGCTAACGCTCTCGCCCGTTATCTAATTATTCCTGATAAATACTCGGCCTGCGAGCAGCTTAAAGTTCAAGGCCAGTTTATTTGGCGGGGCCGTCACAGATGTTGGCGTGGCCTCGCCGTACGCTCAGCTGCTGTTGTTGTTGTTGTTTTTCCAGCTAAATCTCTGCTGTGTGTGAATGCAGAGCAGCTTCATGTGTGCACAAGAGGAAGTAAAGGTCACGTTTTGCAGCTAAAAGAGGAATACATCAGCGTAGTGTGCAGTGATTAGAAACGTCGCCGTGCAGTGCTGACTGGGCTTTCTGTCTCTCTCTTTTTCCTGCCACCCCTCCCCCCTGCCAAACCAAAAACAGCATCAAAGCAATCAAAATGGTAATGTTAGGCATGAATGGGGCCCATCCCCCCGCCTCCTCCTCCTCCTGCATGAAACTCTGCAGACTTTTCTCCTCTCCATGTTGGAGGGGGTGAAGAAACCACCCCTTTTCTCTCTCAAAATGGAAGCTTCCACTACCAAAGAGAAGGCAGAGGAAGAGGACAGTGCAACACAAACAAGGATTCAGATCCAGAGGACTCTCACTGGATGCTGGTTCAACGACGGAGATACGGCCAATAAAAAAAAAAAAAAAAAAAAGGATGGAGAAAAGATAAAGAAGCATTGAGGAGGGGCTGAACACCACTGAGAATGAGCTGAAGTTATGTGATCGTCTTTTACTTAAAGTGTCTGACTTCTAATTCCACATTTCTGCACATTACATAGCCTCTGTCTCTGTTATTCTTAGTCACTTTATGACTCTTTTCTCTGCACTGCGTTACGTCACACATGTTTATGTCCTCCACCAAGACAAATTCCTGGTTTGTGCAAATTTTCCTGGCAATTAACTTGTTTTGGATTCTCTTAATTCTTTTAGTTATTGACACATGAATAAAAACAGAGCAGAATAATTACGTTTCAACATTCATGAGCTTCAAGTTTTCACAGTTGTGTCCATAGTACCTGTTACTGTGTGTGTGAGGAAAAACACTACAACAACAAAGAAGAATCTATAACATATTGTACTGAATATACTGTATTTATTTTTATTTTTACTGATATTATTTCTGCACTTTTCCTGGAACTTTTCTGTTATGTTTCTCTTATTTTACTTAGACTTTTTGGGATATTTTACTAATGTTTTGGAGATTTTAATCACACTATTTTATGTGTTGAAGATGGACTCAGTTTAATTACTCCATACAGTGTGGGTTAATATAGTTATGATAGTATTAAACAGCTGAGACACTACACGACATAACAGCACTCATACCAGGATATATCACCACAGCAACCATTCACAGCACTGCAAATAAATGAAACTACTGACACATGTCACCTTAACAAAGTATATGCTTTAACTGAGTTCACAGAAGAGCTGGAAAAGTTACATATCAGCCGAAATTAAACGGAATAATCCTGGAAGTCACACAAAGCCACGGGTTGTGATTCACGTCATGATTTATGAGTGAGCTGTTAAATTGATCAATTTGTTAATGGAGTCTGGTGAGCGGTATGCGCAGGAGTCATGGACCTCCAGCTCTAGAATGAGTGTTTTAACGGGCTTGTGGAGGAGAGGGGTGACAGCATGTCAGGCCGGACATTTTTCGGACTGTTGCTGAATAACGGGCCCGGCGGGCAGCACTAGCTTTCAGAACAGGGACCGACCGGCGGGGCGGTGCAAGAAGCAGCACAGAAGCCGGAGCAGGGAGGAGAGGAGCTGGCCACGGTGCTGAACACTGCTGACCGACCTCCGTGCCTCTCTCCCCGCCTCAGCATGCACCCATCCAGACCTGCTGCTCTCCGCTTTAGCTCCGGAGCTACAAAGTTAATATAGGACACCGTTTGCTAGCTAAAGAGGAGAGTCGGGGTAAAAAAGTGAAAGTGACGAATCAAATACACCCCTGCGGTCACGTGACCCGGGAAGAAACAACACCATCAGACTAAAGTAAAAAGTGACAAAAACCACGATTTAAAAGCCGCTAAAAAGCAGCTCCGTGTCGGTTTAAACGACAAGTCCGATCGGCCAAACTTCACCAATAACGTCCCCACAACAAAGTGCGAGCCGGACAGCTAAGCTAGCCGCTCCGTTAGCCCCTGTACTCTCCAGAAACATGTCGACCTGCTCAAAATGGACGCTAAAATTTTTTACACAACTTTGAGATGCCGAGACAAGAAGCGTTGAGCTAGCAGAGCCACACAGTGGGGAGCAGCAGGGGGAGGAGGGGGTCCACTTCCACAGTCCACCATGTTTGTTGTCGGCTAGTTGTAGCTTCCACACAGAAATGCGTCGGCAGACCGAACAGATTGGGGCTTACTTGTTTATCGCTCAGGGCTGTTATTCTCCTGTCGTGCAGCTGTCTCTTCAGCTCTCCATCCTACACAACACCAACAAACAAATGGTTATTATTTTCACTACTACACACTCAAACTTCACGCTGATTTTCAGCAAAGTCACGATGAAGACGGAATAAAAAGCTGCGATGTTAACCCGAGCAGCAGATTTTTGCTGATAAAGTTTCTCTCACTCCCTCGTTTATTCGCGTAGCGTCAAGAAGCCATCTGAATATTAACACATATAGATATACCAGGATTATTTTACCTGCGGGTCTTGCTTCATCTGCGCAACTAGTTTGGTTTAAACGACGGAGGAGTGAAATTAGAAAAAAGTGCCTCAAGTTTAGCTGTAAAAGGGAGGAACAAAGCGGAGCTGGAAGCCTCAGCAGCAGCGACTCTTTGCACCTCATAAATATTCAGGTCGCGTCCGGATCGCCACCACCGCATTATTATCACTCCAAATTCTTGTTGCTCGGCGAAAACACCGATGACAATTAGCGAAAAAGTAACTGCGATAAGTGCCCTTAAATGAGACTGGCAGAGGGACGTTGTGTCGACATTATAAGCGGCTTCCGTGCTGCTGCTCAGCCTCCTCACATTTTCTCTCCTCCGGCTCTCACTTGCTCATATAAGGGTAGAAATAACACGATGTTTCGTTTACCTGATGACATTGGATTTCTACTTTCAACGCCTCTTGCAGGCCCTGTAGTTCCATGTTCCGACCGGAAAAGCACTTTTCTCCCACTTTCGACGCGACCGACACGAAGTTTAAGTGAATTAAAAGATTTTTTTTAAAGCGACAATAACAATTGAAAGAAAGAACTACTCGGGCTGCAAAAAGCAAGTTCTCGCTTCTTTTACAGGCTAGGACTCATCACACACTTTCCGCCCGTCTTCAAAAGTGCTCCAAACCCGGCAGAAAGAGCTCAGGCCCCGGACGGGTCCTCTCCAGATTAACGCCCGAACGTCGAGGGGTCCGACCGTGGAACGGGTTCGCTTTTCTTTCGGTAAATTTAAGTTGAAAAACGGGGACTATATTTTGTCCGAGTCCGCGGCTTGATTTCACTTTGCCTGGGGAAAAGTTGCGCTTCGGCTGTCAATGGTAATTCTGAAGTTCCCGGATGGAGCAGACAGACATGCGCAGTGAGTCAGAAGGGGGCAACTTCTCCAAGGAGGATTTATAATGATAAATAAATAAAAACATGTATTTATATGGCACTTTTCTAAACAGATGTCATAAGATAATTAAAGTAGATAAGGTTAAGGAAAATTAAAAATAATAAAAATAAGTTTTTTTTTCATAAAACTTGGATTTAATTATTGTGAACACATTATTTCCAACATGTTTCTCAAATTTCAAATTGTTATTGCTTTCTAGTTTTCATATTACTTTGGGGTATCTTATTTCCATTTTAACTTGTATTGTTGCAATAATGTGATTTTGTGACAGACTGCAGTCTGTAACTTTGGTTTGAAAGGTGCATTATATTATAAATTACTATTAGTAAAACATCTCAATGCATATAAAAAATTATTTACCACTTACCAGACAATTATATTATTATATAGATGAAATAATCATTTGTTTATTTACAGATCGCCATACGTAATAATAATCATTATTATGTTGGAATAAGTTATCGAAACTTAGCTTAAATACTACAGTGTTAAAATAGTACATAAAGTATGTAAAAAATCTTATTTAAAAGTAACCTATTAGCAGTAAAAACATACTTAAAGTACCACAACTAAAAGTACTCATTGTGCAGAATAAGCTATACTATTATCTTCATCACATTAACAGTGCAGCAGGTGGAAGTCATTTTCATGACTTTATACACTGTTGGATAGTTTAATGTACACTAATACATCCTCATTTGTCAGTTAATGTATAGTTTTATTGATCTTTATTGTTATTATTATTAATATTAATAATAAAAACATTCACATGAGGTGATCTAGTTATAAATATCCTGAACAAAAGGCTGTAGTTGGTCGTCTCATGTAATTCATGTGCAGCATTAACAAGAAGAGCAAACATGGCAGCAGCAGCTTCCATCACAGCAAAGTGAGGCAGTCAGTGAGGGGAATGTGGCGGGTTAGACATCACAAAATATGGCGACACACATGAAGCCTTCAACCAAATCTGCACAGTTGTAGTTTTTCGCCTCTTCAAACACAAAGAGGCCAAATGTGGCAGTTAGTTCCCTGAAATCCAGCCTCTTCTCCTCCATGTCTGTCAGCCTGACCCCCGCCCCCTCCTCCCCCTCCTCCTCCCGCCCTTTGCACACAAGACGCGCTGCTATTGGCCCAAGCTGCTGCTTCACAGCGCGAGGGGACGAGTGGGGGCGGGAATCCTGAGCCAATCAGGAGTTAACAAACTTGACAGACAGCGCGGAGAGCCAATCAGAAGACCTCGGAGGGAAAGGGGGGGGCGCAGCAGCGATGTGATCGGAGAGTTGATGGAGAGCAGAGATGGCAGATAGTGATTGAATGTACTGCTAACTCGACGGCGAACAACTTCACCACAGTTTGAAGCACAAATTAGCACAAAGTGAGCTTAAAATGGCGGCTCTGAGTGCGTGTGTAGGTTTCATGAGTGAAGACACAAGCCGACACGCTGAGTCAGAGAAGCAGCACCATGGACAGAGGCAGCAGCTCAGGGGACATTACGAGTCTTTGGACGCTGTTTGTTCCTGTCGGAGCTTCCTCCAGCTTTCAGCTACTCTCCATTTTGTTTCCGTTAGACTGGGTGGGGGGCCGTCACTCCACATAAACCCAGACAGTAAAGTTGTTGGTAGTCATGTCGCAGCGTTGACAGAAAGTAGTCCGCCCCACTCCTCCCTCCCCTCCCCCCGGTGCCTGCCGCCCGCCTGCCCGCTGGAACCCTCCCCCACCCCGGCCAGGTCTGCTGCTACATCAGCTGCTACTTTTCATTTCACGGCTCAGCGGTGAAACTCTTCAGTCCTCTCTGTTCCAAGCTGCTCACACTTTTTAAGCCACTCTTCACATCCACTGGAGCTGCTGCGGCTCTTAGTGGGTTTTCTGATATTTTGGGCTGCTGAAGCTGTCTCTGACTAATTATCTGGATGATATGTTCTGTCCACCCCAATAAAACGATGCCCTGCAGTCACACAGAAGTCTTCAGTGTGCCAACAGTGCTCATGAAATATGTATAAAAAAAAGAAAAACAAGCAAACTGAGGGTGTAAACATAGTAACAAGGGATTAAATAGAATACAAAGACAATATGAATAACATGCATTTCATTACGGTTGTTTCCAACGGTGGAAAATGTATTTATGCTTAATTGTAGTTCTGAGGTGCTTTACTTGAGTATTTCCATTCTACTTTTACTCCACGACACCCGAGATGGAAATATTTCACTTTTCAGATGATTGTTGTAGATTAAACAAGCAGCTTCAAAATAAGCGTCATCTTTACCAGCTGCAACATTAAAGTAATGAACACATTAATGCCATAACAATAATAATAATAATAATTCTTAGTTCTCTGGTACTCCGGCTTCCTCCCACCATCCAAAAACATGCATGGGGATTAGGTTAACTGGTTAATTTAAATTGACCGTAGGTGTGAATGTGAGTGTGAGTGGTTGTCTGTCTCTATGTGTCCTGTGATGAACTGGACACTTGTCCAGGGTGTACCCTGTCTTTCACCCTAAGACAGCTGGGATAGACTCCAGCCCCCCTGACCCTATGAGAGGATAAGAGGGAGAAGATGGATGGATGGCTTCTTAGTTCACAGTTAGTCGTATTATAACCACAAAATACCTCTTGTTTTTGTTTCCTTTCAACATAAAGTACCTTTCTAAAATATACACAGTGCTTATCTGTGCTGGTAGAAACCAGATGTTCTGATCAGGTCCGGTTCGTCCCACATGTGTTGGACTGGATTCAGGTCAGGATCTTCCACAGCTGAAAGAGAAAAGATACAGACTTTATTTATTAATTCAGTAATAAATTTCCCTGTTTCTGAGACAAATAAAGCTTTATCTTATTTTATAATAATAATAAATCAGCATGTAATGGTTGAGTAGTTTTAGTTCTATGGATTCAGAGTTTTTCATTTAAAGTCCAGGAAGACAAGCAGTGACTCAAACAGACTTCCTGTCAGCTGGACGTTCATTTTATTTTATAGTGCACCTCGGGCCAGACCATCTGTCACCACTGACAGAACCCAGCCAGGCCTGGCTGATCCTGGACCCGGTCTGGACCTGGTCCTGGACTGGGTCGTCACTCCCAAGAAATGTTTAAGCTTTGTGACATGGAGCATTGTCGTTGTCATTCTGTCATCTCCATCCAGTCTGTCCATTCTCCTGTGACCTCTCACACTGGATAATTCTTCTTTTCTGGATCATTCTTTCATGGATTCATTCAGTGAAAATCCCACTAGATCAGTTTGTGAAATACTCAGACCAACAACCATGTTCGGAGTCTCTGAAATCCTCTTTCTTCTCCGTCCTGATGATCCGTTTACATGTCTGGATGCTTTGAGCTGCTGCCCTGTGATTGGCTGATCAGATATTAGTGTGAACAAGCAAGTAGTGAGTGTATACTATATATGTGAAGTACTCGCTCTTTACTGCAGTTAAACGACAAGTAGAACAATGCTAAAACACTCCATAAGAGGAAAAAAAATCTAAATCATACTTAAGTAAAAGTACACAAGTATTCTCAGCTTCATGCAGTAAAAGTACAGAACTCCACATACTCAATAAACCACAGTATTCTTCTTCTTTACACAGTAAGTAGTACTGCAATACTCAATGCAAGTACTGCAATACTCTCTTCTTCATATAGTAAAAGTACAGATGGAAACACTGGTGACAGTGTAGTACTACAGTGAGTATTAAAGTACTAGGTGTACTACAGTATAACGGAGGAGTCTGTGACCAGTTCTACGTCTTCTTCACTGAAACGATGGAGACTGTTGTTGTTGTCATTGTAGTTAGTTGTTGTCGTTAGTTGTTATTGTTGTTGTTGTCATTGTCGTTAGTTGTCGTCGTTGTTAGTTGTTGTCGTCGTTGTTAGTTGTTGTCGTCGTTGTTAGTTGTTGTCGTTGTTGTCGTCGTTGTTGTTAGGTGTTGTTGTCGTCGTCGTTGTTAGTTGTTGTTGTCGTCGTCGTTGTTAGTTGTTGTCGCTGTTGTCGTTGTTAGTTGTTGTCGTTGTCATTGTTGTTAGCTGTTGTTAGTTGTTGTTGTTGTTGTCGTCATCGTTGTTGTTGTCGTTGTTGTTGTTGTTGTCGTCGTCGTTGTTAGTTGTTGTCGTTGTTAGTTGTTGTCGCTGTCGTTAGTTGTTGTCGTTGTTGTTGTTGTTAGTTGTTGTCGTTGTCATTGTTGTTAGCTGTTGTTAGTTGTTGTTGTTGTTGTCGTTGTTGTTGTTGTTGTCGTCTCTGGCTCCCGGTGCAGCTCAGAACTGAGGGATTCTGCACAAAGAAAGCTGCTCTGTGCCGTTAAAGAGGCGGCTGCAGCTTCATGCTGGAGCTGTGAATGGCAGGAAAAGTGTATTGTTCAGCTGGAAACGGTCGTGTGGAGATAATATGCTGACATAATAATAACGACGAGGATGAAGATGCAGAGAGTGTGCAGCTCCTTGTTTTGTCTGAAAGAAAGCCTCTCTGGAGTAAAGGAGTGTGATTAGATCCAACGAGCTGCAAAGCAATAATTATCTAACGGCCTCCACAACATTTAACTATTATGTTGTTGTGTTATTACCAGAAATACACTGTTCACAACAAACAAGAAGTGCTGCGAAATGATGCTAATCTAAAAACTGTTATGATAAATGTTGCTGCCGTCACTGTTGAGCGAATCAAGTGGTCATATTATTGTTTTCTGTATATTAATCTTGTGTCCTCATTGTTCTTACTGCAGTCTGTTCAATTCTTTATGCCTTAAATATGACTAAATATAATAAAAATAAACTGATATGACCATCATTAGACATTAGCATTAAATGCAGAAATGAGTGAATGGAAAAAGATCAAGCATTTGACAAAGTGCAGAATTCCTGGACTAAGTTCAATATTTAAGCTGCTTCTACTATTTTTTTAAGGTAAAGAGGTCCAGAACTACAACAATAACTCAGTTCACTGATTAGTTCTTCGACAGGATATTTAAAAAAAAAAAACAAAAAACAGTAATAATGGTCATTGATCAGCCTGTCATATCAAACTAATGATAACTACTTCCAGCTGCTGAAACATGAATATTTGCCCGTTTTCAGATAATAAACTAAATATCTGACAAATCTAGCCTAAATAAAATTATTAATATCTTTAAAAGTGTGTTCTAGGAAACGATGTTCAGTATTTTTCACTTCTTTTTATGCACCAAACAAGAGCAAAATATCCACTATCATCAGATTAATCAATAAAGAAAATAATCTTTGGTTGCTTAAGTTTCCACAGTGCAAACAACAACAAAAAACACATAAAATCCAGAAATATCTCAGTGAGACCCTGAAGGCATCTCCTGCCACCTAAATAGAGACTCAATAGAATAAAAATAGATTTAATCAATAAACAAAGCAGAGTTTAAGTGTCAGCTGACAGACCAAGGTTAGCTAGAGCAAGCTAAAGTTACTGTAGCATAGCATGAGCTAACTGTGCTAGCAGCTAACCTTCCTGGAAATGACCAGCAGATTGCGACAATAACAGAAAAGCTAATATAACATTACCAGGCCTCAGCTGTAAAGCTAGCACACTATTAGCACATCCAAGCTATCAGCTATTTAAAGTGAAGACTGAATGGTGAGTAATTAGTTAGCTACTTGCTACTGAACACCAGTTGATGGGTGAAGCTAGCATAACATTAGAGTCAACCCAACAGCTACCCACAGTGAAGTTTACAAGCTAAACAATTAGCATAGCTGGGCTACTTGTCATTGAATCAGCTGAGTATGAAGGACATAACATTAGCATGACCAAGCTATCAGCCATATAAAGTGAAGGTGACATAGTTAGCAGTTAGCCTGGCAAAGCTACTTGTCAATGCAAATTGATGGGGCATGAAGCTAGCATAACACACAAGCTAATACAAACATAGCAGAGTAATGAAACGCCTCTCTGCTGTTTAGCATTTTTTTTTAAAGAGGATAAAAGAAGCAAACTAGCAGAAGTGAACTCAAACTCAACTTTCCTTCACTGGCTAAGATCCACCACAGCTAGCTAACCTGTCCACTGCCCCACTTATCAATACACACAGTGATTGATCAGCAGCCAACTATGTCATGCTACCTGTGCTAACTAACATGTTGCTTGAACAAATCTTCAAACAAAAACAAAAAACGTTAAACCTGTGTTTAACAACAGCACATGAGATGCTAGAAAGCTAGTAAACAAAACATCTGTAGCACCTGCAGCACCTGGTCTACCTGTAGCACCTGTAGTACCTGGTCTACCTGGTCTACCTGTAGCACCTGTAGCACCTGGTCTACCTGTAGCACCTGGTCTACCTGTAGCACCTGTAGTACCTGGTCTACCTGGTCTACCTGTAGCACCTGTAGTACCTGGTCTACCTGGTCTACCTGTAGCACCTGTAGCACCTGGTCTACCTGTAGCACCTGTAGCACCTGGTCTACCTGGTCTACCTGTAGCACCTGTAGCACCTGGTCTACCTGTAGCACCTGTAGTACCTGGTCTACCTGGTCTACCTGTAGCACCTGTAGCACCTGGTCTACCTGTAGCACCTGTAGTACCTGGTCTACCTGGTCTACCTGTAGCACCTGTAGCACCTGGTCTACCTGTAGCACCTGTAGCACCTGGTCTACCTGGTCTACCTGTAGCACCTGTAGCACCTGGTCTACCTGGTCTACCTGGTCTACCTGTAGCACCTGTAGCACCTGGTCTACCTGTAGCACCTGTAGCACCTGGTCTACCTGTAACAGCTCCAGCTGAATGCTCACCTGCTCTCACTGGCTCCAGGTGCTGCTGCAATCATGGAAGAATTCTGCCTTCAGGTGTTGGTTGTGGCGGCCATGTTTCTTACTACCTGCGTAAAGCCCCACCCCCTTCACAAACATACAGGTAAATTCAAGTTAAATTTTACATTTTTAGGCTGTTTTTCCTCCATCGTCTTTCAAAATGTAAACATTAATTTTACATTTTTTACATTATTATTTTATGTTGCTTTGTTTCTTTATATTAATTTACTTTAGAAAAACAGTATTAAGAGTTAATAGTTAATAAAGTTCCTCATTAACAATGTAACATTTAAAACAGCTGACCAAAGCACATCACAGTTATTAATAAAAATGATTCCTAAATCCTGACTACAACAGTTAAATGAAATATGGCTCAAGAGTAAAAAAAAAAAAAAAAAATCAAAATAAAAAAATGAAATTTTAAAAAAAAAATGATTAAAAACAACATTAAGTTAAAAGTAAAAATATATATATCATAAGATAAATGAAAAAACACTCAGAGGCTAAATCTGAAAAGATCAACTGTTAAAGACAACTTTATATTCTTTGACAGACTGAGCAGACTATATGTTTGTCAGTTATAGTTATAGAGTTATAGGGTAAAACATTGTTTGTGAATGTTGTTTGTTTACAGAATGTAAACATAAAGATGCATCCTTTGCTGTCTTTCGTGCCGCCACTAGAAGGCATCCGGCTGTTTCCTGAAATCACAGAAGTCCAGTTTAAATTTTAGCCTTTTTATAAATCAGACAAAAAATACATAATTGAGATATTAAAAAAATGTCTTGAATGGAAACATGATTTTGGGTCATTAAGAGCATCAGTTCTGCTTCCTTTTAATTAGTCACTGCACTAACTGCTGTCCACACAGCCAATTAATTCAGCCTAATTAGAGCTGCCACACAGATCTGTCTGCAGAGCAGCCAATTACATAAACCACGACTAGACTTAATCAAATACAGTCATTAATTATGAGCGGGAATGAGAAGATCTGCAGCTACGAGACAAGATTATTCACAAAGGTGTGACTTTTATGCACTTTTAGACAAAAATATAAACCAATAAACACAAGAGAAGAAACAGGATTTTAACTTCTGCTGCATTTTACCAGCAAACCAGTTTGATTTCATTTATGTACTTTTACCATAAAAAACATTAATAACTGAAAAACATGAGACCTGACAGAAACATTCATTCATTCATATTTGTTTCAATAGGTTATAAGTGAATGAGAGAATGAATATATCAATGGATGTCTAAGAGACTGGATTAATGGATGAATAAAATTAAGATGAATGAATGAACAGATAACAGTGAATGGATGAATATGAATGATTTACAAAATGAGGAATCAATGGATATAATAAATGAATGAGTAATTGAATGAGGAGATGAATGAATGAGTAGATTAAAGACACCCAGTTGATGAATTAATGAATAAGTGAATATATACAGTAAGATCATTAAGTGGTTGATTAAATGAACACGTGAATAAGCCAACAGATAAAGGACAAATGAATGGATTAAACAAATAAATGAGTGGGTGAATGAAAATATGGAAATAAAAACAAGTGAATGAATTCATGAATGAATATGGCTGCTGGATGAAGAAATACATGAATGAATGAGTGAATAAATATATGAAATAAAAGAACAACAGATAATGGATGAATGAGTGAGTGAATACATGGAATAAATGAACAACTCAATGAAGGATGAATAATTCCGTGGAATAAAAGAACCTGAATGAATGGATTAATAAATGAGAGGATGAAAAGATGACAGTGCAGAACTCCATAGTGTTTTTGTAGCGTTTTAGGTGTTTGCTGCCTCACCTCGCTCTTATGATCTCTGATGTTCGACGTCCTGCTGATCGACTCGTTATCGGCTCTCAGCTCTGGACTCTCCGGAGGACCTCCAGACTTCAGGGGCCCCCCGCTGAGAGAGGGGCCCCCACACTGAGCTGAGAGGCCCTCCGTCTTATCAACACGCTGTAATTCAGGCTGCACAGCAGGAAGTCCTGGTGAGGAAACCTGCAGGAACTAGAGACAAAGAAGAAACAGGAATGAATGATCGATGTAAGAAATAATATATGTGCATCAGTTTCCTCTCCATTCTTTTCAAAATAAACTTCCATCTTCACAGAAAAACTGGTTGAAGAAAAGATGCTAGTTTGGGTTAAAATACCAGAAGACAGTTACTGTCTCCAAGCAGCGTATTTCTAAAACAAATGTGAACAAATTTTATGCTGTGGTCTGGTCTCTGTATTCACTCTGTCATCATCTTCAGTGGAAACGCTGCCATCAGTCAGTGTGGTGTGTTTAAAGCCTCTCCTGTTCCTTCTAAATTATACAGCTTCTCCTCTCTTTTCTGCTGCCAAGTCTTTCCATTTTCTCCTCACCAGCTGGTCAAGGGTCTCCTGCTGCCGCCAGGGCCCACAGCTCACTTCCTGCTTTCTGCAGCACCTGTTCCTGTTTGGCGAAGCCGACCAGGATCCTGAAAGCTTGGAGTCGAGCCATCTGCTGCCCGGCTCTGCACCACTTTACCCCCAGATCCCCCCGAGTCTCTGCATGCTTCGCCTTTTTTCCTCTGTGAGACGACTCACACGGCAGCGCTGGAAGATGGAGGAGAAGCTGAAATGAATCCTAAAAGCAGCATTTAGGTCCTTTCATAATAAAAGGCTTCATCTTTCAAATCAAATCAAAAGCTTTTTCTGACAAGACTTGAGGAGCACGGCTCCACTTGGTGCTTTACAACGTATAAAAACATCAATAATGATAAAAAAATATAATGTCAGTAATATTTCTGACCTTGTTGAACTTATTTCTGTGCATCATCCAAACATTTATGTCATTTAATCACATTTTCAAGATTGAAAATCTGAAATCAGGCGTCAGGTTTCACTTCAAAAAGTCAAGATTTAATTATTTTAAGATTTAAATTTAATTTTAACTTTAATCTTCAAAGTGGAACAGTCATCATGTTTTATTTTTTTCTTACTGTCACTTTGTGCTCGTCACATGCATCCAGTCTTAAATAAAAGTATTTTTCTCAGGATGCTGGTCTAAAAGTATTCCACAGATATCACACAATCTATTCATACTGAACCATGTAATTGTGAACTAGGGAACCAAGAAGGGAAACGCTGCTTAGGGAAGGAGGTCAGGGTCAACTTCCTGTTACTCTCTGGTGTCAAACCCAAACCACCATTTTTCACAAGTGGATTTGTTGCCTAATCCTAAAAAAAATCACTTGTTTCCTGTGAAGTTAATTTTGTAAAGAATGTAGAGGAAACTGGTGCCGGATATTCGTGGGAAAATTGCTTATTAGGTTTAGGGAACAAATCTACTTGGTTAGGTGCAAGAAAAGGTGCTGGTGGTTTTGGTTAAAATAACAGATGGACTGCCATAACTTTAGTACAGAAGTTATGTGACAAATAAATGAAAGTTCTGGTAAAAGTATCACATAACAATTACAGTACTTTGAGAAATGTCACAATGAATAATGAAGTAAAAGTACTCATTAAACAGAAAAATCTACATTACCTAAAAATAATAATTAAATATATGATTAAAATAAAATATACACTAAAATGGAAACATTTGAGTAAAGTACTTCAAAACTTTTTGAGTAGATTTGTAAATTAGCACACCTATATTTGGTTACTTTTTCACCACTGTCTGTCATATAAAGTATAATAACACTGTATTGACAATATATACTATAATTTAATATTAAGTCATATAAATATAGAATTATGAATACAATGTGTATGTTTTTCCTCGTATTTGCAAAGAAAACAAATGAAACGGTCAGATTTTAAGAACTACAACTCCCATGGTGAAGTGCCGGCCGTGTCTGCTGCGCATGCGCATGCGCATGAAGGTGGGGCGCGCGAACCCATGCGGATATACGCCGCTGTGTAAAATGGCGGACTGAGAGCCTCGTTCAAAACACTCAGATTTTACCTGTGAAGGTGGTTTAGCTAACGGCTGTGAGTCTGCCTGCGTTGCGTGGGGTCGTGAGTCAGTCACACGGAGGAAGAGGTTGGAATTTATATTCCAGAAAAGGTAATTTTAAATTCAATAAAACCTGTTAGCTCAGTCTGTATGAGCCGCTAGCCTTAGCATTCCTGCTCTGTTTAACGTGACGTTAGCTGCTAGCGGCTAATGTGTGGGCCCAGTTAGCTTCAAGCCGTTAGCTCACCGGCTAACAGCCTGAGGACGGGTGTTAGGCAGCCGAATGGACACAGCAGTCTTCTTTCCAGTGCCTGAGCAGGTAAAGGTGGATTATTTCACCGGATCAGCTGTTAATTTGACCGGAAGGTGAATTATCTTTTCATGTAAATAAGGAAGTGATGGCCTGAAGCCAGTTAACTAAGACTGTTTGCATGCTACTGATGTTTGTTAAAGAGGTTTAGCAGCACAAAGAAGTCTTTTTAAACCTCAGCACCACGTTAACAGACTGAACGGAGTGTCTTTAACAGACAGTGATGGAAGTAACTCAGTACATATTTACTGGAGTCCTCTGTACTCTGTAAATACTGTACTCTTTACTCCCTGACGTTCATCTGATGGTTTCAGCTTTATTGTCTCCATTTACTAATTAAATCTCCACTAAAGACGGATTCAGTGTTCAGACACTTTGAGTCAGTAAAGGTAGTAATACCACAGTGTAGAAGTACTACTAGTAGTACTACAGTACAGAGTTAAACATGAAACTATTATTGGTATTATCAGGAGAACTTATTACTGACGGTGCAGCTGCTGTAAATAATAATGTTTAATGAGTAATATTTCAGTGTCAAGTTTTAAAGCTGCTGCTGTTTGTGCTCCAGAGGCGGTGGGATGGCGAAGAGGATCGCTGATAAGGAGCTAACGGACAGGAACTGGGATCAGGAGGAGGAGGAGGAGGAGGTGAGCCGACTGAAGCTGACCTTCCTGTGTTCCTCTGGATCCTCCTCTTTTAAACTCACCTGTGATGTTTTTAATCTGACCTTCTTCTTCTTCAGGCCGGGACCTTTTTAGTTGCCAGTGAAGATGTGCTGAAGAACAGGGCCATAAAGAAAGCCAAACGCAGAAACGTTGGCGAGGTAAAACCAGAAATGAAACACGACGACGTGCAGGTTCTCTTCCTCTGTGGTCATCAGTCGATCATAAACGTGGCGTCTCGTTTCAGGCCGATGGCGGTGGCACCTTCAAAGGCTTTAAAGGCTTTTCTCTGACGACGCCGGCGAGCGGCGGCTCCACTCCAACGGCGTTCGCTGGTTTTGGGAATGGAGGCGGCTTTAAAGGCCTCGGAGGTCTGACCAACGGAAACAGCATCAGTCCTTCGTTTGGAGGGTTTTCATCTCCTGCTGCAGCGACGCCAGGTGAGGAAACACTCAGGTGTCTTTAGAGGTGGACAGATAGATAATAAAACCCAAAATAATTAAGTCATGATTTTAGATGTTACATTAAAAAAAAATCTATTATTTTCTCTCCTGATGCTCAAAGTTGATTTCAGGACTGAACACTAACTGATAATATATAATCATGATTTTAATGAGACTAGTGGTTAACACTGTCGCCTCACAGTAAGAAGGTACTGGGTTCGATTCCCGGCCCGGGGCCTTTCTGTGTTCTCCTCATGTCTGTGTGGGTTCTCTCTGGTACTCCGGCTTCCTCCCACCATCCAAAAACATGCATGGGGATTAGTTTAATTGGTTAATTTAAATTGACCGTAGGTGTGAATGTGAGTGTGAGTGGTTGTCTGTCTCTATGTGTCCTGTGATGAACTGGACACTTGTCCAGGGTGTACCCTGTCTTTCACCCTAAGACAGCTGGGATAGACTCCAGCCCCCCTGACCCTATGAGAGGATAAGAGGGAGAAGATGGATGCATGGATTATTAATAAGAATTACCTCACAGCTGGGAAATTACAAAATTTTAAAAATAATTATTAAAGGATTTATCAAGCAATATTTACAGAACATTGGCTGTTGAAAAGATGAATCAGTTTTTCTTTTTTAGAAGAATCATCTAAATTCTCTGATAGCAGAATATTATAATTGTTTTTATTATAACGTTTAATAACCTCCTCCTCTCAGGTCTGACATTCAACGGCCCTTCCTCCTCCTCTGACATCACCACCAAGCAGACCAATGGCTCGTCCCAGAGCTCCTCCTCCTCCTCCTCCTCCTCCAGTAAGGAGTACAGCCGTCAGCTCACAGCTCTGAACTGCTCAGTGAGGGACTGGATCACCAAGCATGTGAACGACAACCCTCTGTGTGACCTGAACCCCATCTTCAGGGACTACGAGACTCACCTGGCCAGCATCGAGCGGCAGTATGGAGCAGGATCTGCTGATGGGGGAGAGGAGAAGAAGCTGCCTCCTCCAGTCTCCTCCTCCTCCTCCTCGTTCTCCTTTGGTAAAAACACGACAGAAGACTCGTCTCTGGACAAAAGCTCTGCTCCGGTCGGCGTCACGTTTAACTTCGGGCAGAAGGTGGACAGCTCTGTCCTCGGGTCCTTAGCGTCCAAGTCGACTCCCCCCAGCTTCTCCTTCTCCTCCAGCACCTCCTCCAGCCAGACCTCCCTGTTCGGAGCTCCTGCATCTGCTGCTCCTCTCTCCTTCAGCGGGACCAAGACAGAGGAGGCCCGGCCCACCGGTACGCCTGCACCACCCATAATGTGATATGATATAAAACAATGAAATGCAATATAATATTATGTCCTCATATGATTAACCATGACATAATATAACATCTGCTTCCATTCAGTTCAGTAATGTGTGTGTGTATATATATATATATATATATATATATATATATATATGACAGTATCATATAAGAATAGTGCAGGTGACTGTAGAGAGGAAGCTTTATCTTGATGTTTATTCATTATTATCACTGCAGGAATAAACTGTTAATTAGAACAGTTATTCACACTTTGATGAATCGACTGAAAGGAACTAGTTTTTCTCAGTATATTAATAACTATACATGTTAATGGACGTGAGTCAGAGACAGAAAATTTTATCTTCTTAAGTGTTTGCTTAACATTAGCACAGTAAATGTTTCAGTAGTTTCCAGGACGTCTTCTTCCTTGTTTTCATATGTTGCAATCAGATTATTATTATATAGATCACATGACATCACTGCAGACAGTCTGATCAATAAATGATTGTTATTTTTTGTTTTTCCTAGATGAGAACGGGGAGGAGGAGTCAGAGGAGCCTCCTAAACCGGAGGTCAAGGAGGTGAAAGAGGACGACGCCTTCTACTCCAAGAAGTACGACTTTATTCAACCATTAAGTCACTGCTCGTTATTATTATTATTATTATTTATGATGTGCAAACTGAAACTGATCCGTCAGCAGTGGGTTCCTCTTTTTAAATAATTCAGACTGAAAGAGTTTCAAAAGAAGAAAAACTTTCTTCCACCAGACTCCATTTAAAAAACGTGACGTTTAAAGTTCTTCAGCTCCATTCTGCTCATATTAAATGTTGAAGCGTTTCTGTTTCCAGGTGTAAACTTTTCTACAAGAAGGACTCAGAGTTTAAGGAGAAAGGAGTGGGAACGCTGCACCTGAAGACCACTGAGGAGGGCAAGGTCCAGATGGTGATCAGGGCCGACACCAACCTGGGTACAAATACACTAAAATACTGCCAGTGCTACGAGGGTGACGTCACAGTTTTGGAGTGGATTAACCAGAACAGAAACATTAAATCTATATTGGTGTAATATCAATTTAATTCTCATCATTATCACTTCTAATTATCTTTATCTATCTAACACTATTTATATATTTTATACATAATTTAACATCCAGAAGGCACTGCAGCAGACAGGAAACAGGAAACAGGAAGCTGTGATCAAACAGCACCACCTGCTGGTGGACCAGAGGAACTCACTGTTCACTTCAGAACACGTTAAAACCAGAAAACCACTTTTCTCACCTGAGCGCTCTGCTGTCAGGTCGTCATGGTGACGCTCAGCTGTGATTGGCTGAAAACAAAGGCAGACGGTTAAATAATGAAATATGATTAATAATGATTATGATTGATAATGATAATGATTAATTACACAGCCTGGAAATAATTTCTCCTCTTTACCCTGAGAATGACACACTTAAATAGAAGATATGTCCTGGTAATTTATCAGGAATGATACATATTTGTTTAAAAGCTGTCAACATGATGACTGACAGGAACAGCAGCTGAACGATCAATAATCAGTGATAGTATTATTATTACTGACGTTAATTAATCCTGATGACAGAGGACATAGTTAAATCTGAACTCAGCTGGTCATTTGTCTCAATAATAATAATGATGAATATTGATCTTAATATGAACTCTACCGCTGCTGCTGTGCTCCAGGAAACATCCTGCTGAACATCCTCCTCCAGGCCTCCATGCCGTGTTCTCGGGTCGGGAAGAATAACGTCATGGTCGTGTGCGTTCCCAACCCGCCCGTCGACGACAAGAACGCCGGCAGTCCGGTTCCCCTCCTGATCCGGGTCAAGACGGCCGAGGACGCCGACCAGCTGCAGCGAACGCTGGAGGAGAAGAAGGGCTGAGCGTCGTCACGGTTACATCCTCCCTCACCTGTATCAACGCTGTCGTCTGATTGGTCGTCGTACTGTGAACTCTTTTCATTTGGAAGCAGCTCGCCGTCGTCTACATTCCTGCTGCTGCTTCCTCAGATCGACGCTTCTTATCCTTTTTATTTTTCCTTAAAACCACTTAAGGGTTTTTTTTGTGGGGGGATCTTAATGAATCACATCCAGTCAATTTGGTTTTCCAAATGAAAACAGCTGCAGTCACAGTTTGTGAGGATTTATTTATTGTGTCGGCAGGAAGGTTTTATTCTGTGTCTCTGTCGTCTCAAAGTGTCCTTTGTAAAGACGTTTATCTGGGAATAAAAGGAAACCAACGACCTCTGCCGCCGTCTCATTTCCTGGACGCAGATTCATCGTTTAACAACAAAAATATTTTAGTAGCACAAAGGAAACAATAGAGCTGGACAAATGAAATAAAGAGTGAATGCTGCTGGAAAGGGTCTTAAAAATAACTTAGTTAATCAGTATTATCTGTTAATATTACACTTAAATTAAGCAACTTTTAAGGTTTGAGGTCAAATATAATTTATCTATTTACACCCAATAATAAATGTATTAATTAACTTTATTGTACAAACCATCTAAGAACTGAGGATTATCAATATCACTCACAAATTTTCCGTCAACTTTAAAGAAAAGAAACACGAGTAGATTGATTAATCACAACTAAATCTTCAGCTTATGATTTTAAATATAATAAAAATATTTCTCAGTTTAATAACCAGATTCTGGAGGTTAATCTGTGACGTCTGCAGATGAAATATAATAAATGATCTGATAAAAACAACATCTTCAGATCCATAAAACGTTTAGTCTTACCTGTTTGGAGTGAAGGGAACATCTGGAGCAGCAGGTGATTCCTGTTAAGCTTATCACCTGGTCAGGAGTTATCGTTTCACCTGTGAGGGGGCGGGGCTAACCACACCTGCATCGTTCTGATCATTTCTTCAGTGTTCAGGAGGATTTTAGCTACCACAGATTCTGGAAGATGCCTGCCGCTAACGTTAGCTCAGCTTGTTCCTCTGGTACCTTCACATCCAGATGTTCAGGAGGTTTTTACCAGCAGCTGAATTCTCCTCAGAGGTCTCCTCCTCTACAAAACAAACCAACCTGCCCATTAAAACAAAATAAAACAGCTCTGATTTAAATATCTGTTTTTCAAATGCAGTTTGACAGACACAGCTGCTACCACTAACGTGAGCTTGTTTCTCTGACTTCACATCCAGCAGTTCAGATTTTTTTTTTCTTTTTTTTTTACCTGAAGCCGAATTTTCCGCAGAGGTCTCCTCCTTCACAAAATAAAAGAACCAAGCGACTAAAACCAGTGAAAACCCAGAATAAATCAGTTTCACCTTAAAAATCCATGTTTTCCAAATGAAGTTTGGTGGATACAGGTGCAACTGCTAACGTTAGCTCAGCTACAACTAAAGTCCTTCATCTGGTGAAAATAGAGTTAAAAATCACCAAGATCTAAAATATTTACTGTTGAAATGTGACTTAAGAGTGAAAAAAACGGTAATTTAAGTTTGAAAGTTGATGTTGGAGAATGTGAACAACAGATGTGACTGTGACAGATTTTTAATAATTAATAACTCAACCAAACTAAGTGATGAAACCTGGAAAAAAAAAGAAAGCCACCAGCACCAGTTTGTTTTCTGTTAAGGTGTATTTCAATAAATAAATACAGTAAAATGTACATGTGTGGTAACTAAGCAACAGATGATGGACATGCAGGACAAAAATGTCCTCAGTAACACTGACAGGAGGAAACACTTTGATCCACGGCTCAATAATCAATACCAATAATCCATAAGCCCACTGAAAACATCTTAGGAATAAAGTCACAATTTAAGAATTTATTCACAATGTTAAAATTGATCTTTTCTTATAAGATGTGAATTCTTGCTGCATCTTCTTCAATATTTCTTCACGTTTATGCTTAAAAATTGAGAATTCAAGATATTATTGAGTTTTCTGTCATTTTGCGTGAATCAATGAACTTTAAAGTCTCACTGAGCGAAGAAAAGAAACATGAGCAGATTAATCACTTTAATATTGAAAAAGGTAAAAAGTCGGCTTTGTTCTTGTTATTTTTGGTGAATCAGATGAAACGTAATAACTGACATCCTGTCAGATTTAAGGCGTTAAACATCTGCATCCTGCTGCTTTTTATTCCCTTTAGACATTTTTTTTCCACTTTAAGTCTCTTCCAGCTCGTTTAGTCGCAGTTTGAAACTAAAAGTCGAGTCAAATAAGAGAATATTTGAGATTTATTTCTCACGTTATTAATATTAATTCCACTGTATTTAAAGGTATCATCTTCTAATTGTATTAAATGGATTTATTACATGATCATAATGTTATTATTATATGGAGGCTGGTCGTTTATGATAATTCACAACATTTTAATTCAGGATGAACTTTCATATTTATTTATTTGGAGCAAAATATGATTTTTATTCTGGTGCTGTGAAGTATTTTTAATATTGATCTACTGTCAGGTCATTTCTCATGTAAAATAATAAATAATGAGTTTGTGACTTTCATGATCATATTGTTCGTTACTGGTGTCGTATCAGTTTAATAAATAATAAGAACGTGACGAGCTGCTGCTGACAGCTCCTCCCTTCTTCTTCTTCACTAAATATTCCACATAAAGTCAAAGGTCATGAACATTTTTGAAGATGAGTTCACTTCCTGTCTCCTCTCAAACAAAAACACGTTTAGCGAGTCGTCATGGAGATTAAAAAAGGAAGTGATGACGGAGGAGCAGAAACAGAAGCTGGAAGCGTCTCAGTGAGAAAAGCAGCAGCTTATTTACAAGAAAACATTCAGTCCTCACTTCCTGCTCACGGTTCAGACAATACCTGCTCACTGTGGGGTCACCTGAGGTCACCGTGGGGTCACCTGGGGTCACGCTGAGGTCACCTGACCCCGACAGCCTGGAGGAACTGAATAGAAGAAGAAGAGGCACTTCCTGAATGGCTGGTTAGTGGTTCTCCTCTGACCGCCTCCTTTAGTGGTGGGGGGGGGTCTGTTGTTGGACTAGGTCTGGACCTGGGGGTCTGTTGGTGGACTAGGTCTGGACCTGGGGGTCTGTTGGTGGTCTAAGTCTGAACCTGGGGGTCTGTTGGTGGACTAGGTCTGGACCTGGGGGTCTGTTGGTGGACTAGGTCTGGACCTGGGGGTCTGTTGGTGGTCTAAGTCTGAACCTGGGGGTCTGTTGGTGGACTAGGTCTGGACCTGGGGGTCTGTTGGTGGACTAGGTCTGGACCTGGGGGTTTGTTGGTGGTCTAAGTCTGAACCTGGGGGTCTGTTGTTGGTCTAAGTATGGACCTGGGGGACTGTTGGTGGTCTAAGTATGGACCTGGGGGTCTGTTGGTGGACTTGGTCTGGACCTGGGGGTCTGTTGGTGGACTTGGTCTGGACCTGGGGGTCTGTTGTTGGTCTAAGTATGGACCTGGGGGTCTGTTGGTGGACTTGGTCTGGACCTGGGGGTCTGTTGTTGGTCTAAGTATGGACCTGGGGGTCTGTTGGTGGACTTGGTCTGGACCTGGGGGTCTGTTGTTGGTCTAAGTATGGACCTGGGGGTCTGTTGGTGGACTTGGTCTGGACCTGGGGGTCTGTTGTTGGTCTAAGTATGGACCTGGGGGTCTGTTGGTGGACTTGGTCTGGACCTGGGGGTCTGTTGGTGGACTTGGTCTGGACCTGGGGGACTGTTGTTGGACTTGGTCTGGACCTGGGGGTCTGTTGGTGGTCTCAGAGGCCTGATCCTGGAGGCACTTGTAGTGATGGTCTGAGGGAGTCCAGCTCTGTTATGTCATCAGGATGGGCTTCTGCCTCACCTCCAGGATGTCTGTCAACAACAACAACAATAAATAAATAAACAAACACAGAGCTACCAGGGGCCCGCTGCAGGATCAGTGACTGAGCTGGTTCAACCAATCAGAACCAAGAGAGACCAGGCTCAGGATCAGGTCATCAGCACAAAGAGTAAACCAGGAAGAGCGGACACAGATTCATGAAGGCAGGAGAAGTGCTGCTTCCTCTAACAGACCCCACCACCGATCACCGATTCACAGATTCACCTGGATTAAGATCACCGATTCACCTGCATTAAGATCACTGATTCACCTGGATTAAGATCACCGATTCACCTGGATTAAGATCACCGATTCACAGATTCGCCTGGATTAAGATCACCGATTCACAGATTCACCTGGATTAAGATCACCGACTCACAGATTCACCTGGATTAAGATCACCGATTCACCTGGATTAACATCACCGATTCACCTGAATTAAGATCACCGATTCACAGATTCACCTGGATTAAGATCACCGATTCACAGATTCACCTGGATTAAGATTACCGATTCACAGATTCACCTGGATTAAGATCCCCAATTCACCTGGATTAAGATCACAGATTCACCTGGATTAAGATCACCAATTCACCTGAATTAAGATCACGGATCACAGATTCACCTGGATTGAGATCACCGATTCACCTGGATTAAAATCACTGATTCGTCTGGATTAAAATCACCGATTCGTCTGGATTAAGATCACAGATTCACCTGGATTAAGATCACCAATTCACCGGGATTAAGATCACGATTCACCTGGATTAAGATCAC
Source organism: Synanceia verrucosa (assembly GCA_029721515.1). Classification (NCBI taxonomy): domain Eukaryota; kingdom Metazoa; phylum Chordata; class Actinopteri; order Perciformes; family Synanceiidae; genus Synanceia; species Synanceia verrucosa. The sequence goes on from CM056571.1 coordinate 19,227,727, forward strand.
CAATTCACCTGTATTAAGATCACTGATTCACAGATTCACCTGGATTAAGATCACGATCCACCAAGATTAAGATCACTGATTCACAGATTCACCTGGATTAAGATCACCGATTCACCTGGATTAATCCCTGATCCTAGTTCTCGAGCCCTAGATCTATGAAACACTGGACCAGACTGTGTGTGTGTGTGTGTGTGTTACCTATGTGTGTGTTTTACCTGTGTGCGTTTGTGTGTGAGTGTGTGTTACCTGTGTGTGTGTGTTACCTGTGTGCGTGTGTTTTACCTGTTACCTGTGTGTGTGTTTTACCTGTGTGCGTGTGTGTTACCTGTGTGTGTGTGTGTATGTGTGTGTTACCTGTGTGTGTGTTACCTGTGTGTGTGTGTTACCTGTGTGTTACCTGTGTGTTACCTGTGTGTGTGTGTGTGTTACCTGTGTGTTACCTGTGTGTGTTACCTGTGTGTTACCTGTGTGTGTGTGTTACCTGTGTGTTACCTGTGTGTGTGTGTTACCTGTGTGTTACCTGTGTGTGTTACCTGTGTGTGTGTGTGTGTGTTACCTGTGTGTGTGTGTGTGTGTGTGTGTTACCTGTGTGTGTGTGTGTGTGTGTTACCTGTGGTGATGCGGTGCAGCGGCAGGGTGACGTAGGTCAGGTGAGAGTAGAGCAGGAAGAACTCTTCGGTCCGGTTCAGTTTGAGCCACGATCCGACCAGAGAGCGACCGGTTCCAGAGAGCGAGCGAGAGCGGAGGGTGGAGGCAGCGTGGAGATCTGAGGGCGACGAGCACACTGCTGATCAATGACACTGATCAGTAACTATCAATGACACTGTTCAGTAACTATCAATGACACTGATCAGTAACGATGGTTAAAGAGGTCGTCCCACCTTCGTCCTCCTCCTCCCTGAAGAACTCCTCGCTGTCGTTAGCAGAGTGAGACTTCTTCATCTCAGCGATTCGGTTTCGAGGAACTTTCCTTCTGAGAGAAGGAGAGAAGAAGGAGGGTCTGTTCCTCTCTGGGGTGGGAGGAGTGCTGAAGGAGGTCACCTGAGGTCAGGTACGAGACGAGAAACAAGAAGAAGAAGAAGAATACCTGGGTCAGTTCAGAAGAAAGAATAAAAAGCATCACACTCAGAGCTCTGAGTGGAGCTCAGTGCGTTTGATTCGCTCACCCTCTCATGCATGGGGGACACCTGGTCCTCCTCGGTGCCACAGGGGGAGGTGTCACCTGTCGGCACCCTGCTGACGGCCATCTCAGCGTGACCTTTGCCCTGAGGACCCTTCATCCTCACAAACTCCATGTTGTTGTATTTGTAGAAGCCAAAAGACATCCGCTGAGCCATCTTAGCAGCAACGCTCACCTGGAGCAGCACAGGTAGAGCACAGGTAGAGCAGAGGTAGAGCAGAGGTAGAGCGCAGGTAGAGCAGAGGTAGAGCACAGGTAGAGCGCAGGTAGAGCAGAGGTAGAGCGCAGGTAGAGCGCAGGTAGAGCAGAGGTAGAGCAGAGGTAGAGCAGAGGTAGAGCGCAGGTAGAGCAGAGGTAGAGCAGAGGTAGAGCGCAGGTAGAGCAGAGGTAGAGCACAGGTAGAGCGCAGGTAGAGCAGAGGTAGAGCAGAGGTAGAGCGCAGGTAGAGCAGAGGTAGAGCAGAGGTAGAGCAGAGGTAGAGCGCAGGTAGAGCAGAGGTAGAGCAGAGGTAGAGCAGAGGTAGAGCGCAGGTAGAGCAGAGGTAGAGCACAGGTAGAGCAGAGGGGGCGCAGGGTGGAGAGCAGAGGTAGAGCACAGGTGGGAGCAGGTAGAGCAGAGAGGCAGAGCGAGGTAGAGCTTGAGGTAGAGCCAGGTAGAGCACACAGGCAGAGCTAGGTAGAGCAGAGGTAGAGCGGGTAGAGCAGAGGTGAGCAGAGGTGGAGCGCAGGCAGAGCAGAGGTAGAGCACAGGCAGAGCGCAGGCAGACAGAGGTAGCAGAGGCAGAACCCAGGCAGACAGAGGGCAGAGCGCAGAGGCAGAGGGTAGAGCAGAGGGGCGCAGAGGCAGAGCAGAGGCAGAGCAGAGGTGGGCGCAGGTGGAGAGCAGAGGTGGGGCAGAGGCAGAGGTGGGAGCACAGGTGAGGCAGAGGTGGGCGCGGGTGGAGCAGAGGTGGGGCGCGGGAGCAGAGGTGGGCGCGGGTGGGGCGCGGGTGGAGCAGGTGGGCCAGGTGGAGGCAGAGGTGGAGGCAGCGGTGGGGCCAGGGTGAGCAGAGGTGAGAGCAGCGGTGGAGGCACAGGAGCAGAGGGCAGGGTGAGCAGAGGCAGAGCAGAGGTGAGCGCATGAGAGCGCAGAGGTAGAGCAGAGGTAGAGCAGCGGTAGAGCGCAGGTAGAGCAGAGGTAGACAGGTAGAGCGCAGGTAGAGCACAGGTAGAGCACAGGTAGAGCAGAGGTAAAGCACAGGTAGAGCGCAGGTAGAGCAGAAGTAAAGCACAGGTAGAGCAGAGGTAAAGCACAGGTAGAGCGCAGGTAGAGCAGAAGTAAAGCACAGGTAGAGCGCAGGTAGAGCAGAGGTAAAGCACAGGTAGAGCGCAGGTAGAGCAGAGGTAAAGCACAGGTAGAGCGCAGGTAGAGCAGAGGTAAAGCACAGGTAGAGCAGAGGTAAAGCACAGGTAGAGCACAGGTAGAGCAGAGGTAAAGCACAGGTAGAGCAGAAGTAAAGCACAGGTAGAGCAGAGGTAAAGCACAGGTAGAGCGCAGGTAGAGCAGAAGTAAAGCACAGGTAGAGCGCAGGTAGAGCAGAGGTAAAGCACAGGTAGAGCGCAGGTAGAGCAGAGGTAAAGCACAGGTAGAGCACAGGTAGAGCAGAGGTAAAGCACAGGTAGAGCACAGGTAGAGCAGAGGTAAAGCACAGGTAGAGCGCAGGTAGAGCAGAGGTAAAGCACAGGTAGAGCGCAGGTAGAGCGCAGGTAGAGCAGAGGTAAAGCACAGGTAGAGCGCAGGTAGAGCAGAAGTAAAGCACAGGTAGAGCGCAGGTAGAGCAGAGGTCTGACTTATTCTTGCTCTTATTCAAAAATAAAAATGTATATTTATTATACTTATATTTATTTTTATTTCCCTCTCCTCTTCTCTCCACTCCTCCCTCCTCTCCTCTCCTCCTCCTCTCCTCTCCCTCCACTCCCCTCCCCTCCTCCCCCTCTCCTCTCCTCCCCCCTCCACTCCCCTCCTCCCTCCTCTCTCTCTCCTCCTCCCTCCCTCCTCCTCCTCCCCCCTCCCCTCCTCTCTCCTCCCTCCCCTCCTCTCCTCTCTCCTCCTCCCCTCCTCTCTCCCCTCCTCTCCTCTCTCCTCTCCCTCCTCCTCTCTCCTCCTCTCCTCTCTCTCCCTCCCCTCTCTCTCCTCCTCCTCTCCTTTCTCCTCCCCTCTCTCCTCCCTCCACTCCTCCCTCCTCCCCTCCTCCTCCTCTCCTCTCCTCTCACCCGGTTGTCGTAGACCTTCTTCAGGGCCTCGTAGCGGATTGAACCCTGGAAGATGACGCCCTGGAAGGTGTTACTCTTGTCGCTCGCTACCAGCTCCACACAAACCATCTCACCCTCTCCAACCGTCATGTCGCTGAACACCTTCGAACACAAAGAATAACAAAAGAGAAGAAGAGAAGTTCCCTTAAAGCAACAGAACACGGAAACACTGAGTGATTCTGTTAGCGGACCATCATCCATCACTGTCATCTGAAGGAGCAGCAGCAGACAGAACAGAGCCAATATAAACATATTCAACAAGATAAATACAAGGCAAAATAAAATATGATTTTTTTTTTTTTTTTGAAATGACAGAATAATAAGATATATAAAAATAAGTGACCAGCAGAACAATAAAAGGAAGCCCATAAAAGAAATACATATCAAAATAAAACATAAATATAAAAAATAAAGATGTAAAAATAAAATTTAAGAGTAACAGCAGAACAAAGCCAACACAAGAAATATTTAATAAAAATCAATAATAATTAATCTAAAAATAAGGTGAAATAAAATAAAAATCAGAATAGAATTAAACATAAATAAAGTGCTTTAAAATGTTTTCAGATGAGAAAGATGGTTGAAATAAACTGATGAGTGAGCAGTTATATAATAAAGTCTTATTAATAGAGAACATGATGACAGATCAGTGAAGTGACCTCCTCAAAGTTGTCGATCATGAAGAAGATGTTGGGGTAGCTCATCTTGGACTCCTCTCCTTTACTGTCCATGGCGTGTTTACTGGGAGACGCAAACACTTCCTGTGGAAACATGGCGGACATGTTTTTCTCTGTGAGGTGAATAAAGCAGTGTTTCCCAGCCCTGGTCCTCGGGGCACACTATCCTGCATGTTTTAGATGTAACCCTGCTCCAACACACCTGATTCAAATCAGTGGGTCGTTATCAGGCTTCAGCAGAGCTTGATGACTCGTTGATCATTTGAATCAGGTGTGTTGGAGCAGGGTTACATCTAAAACATGCAGGACAGTGTGCCCTGAGGACCAGGGTTGGGAAACACTGGAATAAAGCATCCATCCATCCATGAAGGTTCAGAGCAGCGTCTCGTCCTCTTCTTCCTCACCTGACATTTCTTCCTGTGGATGTGGATATCTCCAGCGTCTGAGCGTGTGCAGACGGCACAGGTCACCACATAGTCCAGCTGCCAGACACAAAGCAAACTTCCTATCAGTTTATGACATCACACCATCCAGCACTGAAACACACAGTGAGAATATTTATGGAGTAAAGACAAAAAAAGAAGCTGTATTTAAATTCTGGCGTCACAACTGATTTTACTTTTCTTTCCTCGACACAGCAGCAACTAAATGAGGATTATTTCTAGATCTGCTTTTATTTGTTAGAGAAGGACAGGAAAGATGAATTTATTTATTGTTTATTATTATTATTTTATGTTGATAATATTAAGCCTCCAGCAAAAAAGGTCTCAGTTTATATTAAATAAAAGTCTGGATTTCAGAGGATGAAGTGTGAAGCTGCTGAGCTCCTTCCTGTTTTATTTTGTCATCTTTCTGACTCACTTCCTGTCTGTTCCTCTCACCTTCTGCAGAATCAGGTTCAGGTAGACGCTCTCCTCCCAGTCGATGTCGGGGTCTCCAAGACCCGGCAGCTTCTTGGAGTCTCTCCGGTAAACCTCCACCTCCACCTGCAGCGCATCGTCACAGAGTTCAAATCAAACCTCCGCCTGCAGCGCGTCGTCACAGAGTTCAAATCAAACCTCCGCCTGCAGCGCATCGTCAGAGTTCAAATCAAACCTCCGCCTGCAGCGCGTCGTCACAGAGTTCAAATCAAACCTCCGCCTGCAGCGCATCGTCAGAGTTAAAATCAAACCTCCGCCTGCAGCGCGTCGTCACAGAGTTCAAATCAAACCTCCGCCTGCAGCGCATCGTCAGAGTTAAAATCAAACCTCCACCTGCAGCGCATCGTCAGAGTTCAAATCAAACCTCCGCCTGCAGCGCGTCGTCACAGAGTTCAAATCAAACCTCCGCCTGCAGCGCATCGTCACAGAGTTCAAATCAAACCTCCGCCTGCAGCGCATCGTCAGAGTTAAAATCAAACCTCCACCTGCAGCGCGTCGTCACAGAGTTCAAATCAAACCTCCGCCTGCAGCGCGTCGTCACAGAGTTCAAATCAAACCTCCGCCTGCAGCGCGTCGTCACAGAGTTCAAATCAAACCTCCGCCTGCAGCGCGTCGTCAGAGTTCAAATCAAACCTCCGCCTGCAGCGCATCGTCACAGAGTTCAAATCAAACCTCCGCCTGCAGCGCGTCGTCACAGAGTTCAAATCAAACCTCCGCCTGCAGCGCGTCGTCACAGAATTCAAATCAAACCTCCGCCTGCAGCGCATCGTCACAGAGTTCAAATCAAACCTCCGCCTGCAGCGCATCGTCAGAGTTAAAATCAAACCTCCACCTGCAGCGCGTCGTCACAGAATTCAAATCAAACCTCCACCTGCAGCGCGTCGTCACAGAGTTCAAATCAAACCTCCGCCTGCAGCGCGTCGTCACAGAGTTCAAATCAAACCTCCGCCTGCAGCGCGTCGTCACAGAGTTCAAATCAAACCTCCGCCTGCAGCGCGTCGTCACAGAGTTCAAATCAAACCTCCGCCTGCAGCGCATCGTCAGAGTTAAAATCAAACCTCCGCCTGCAGCGCATCGTCACAGAGTTCAAATCAAACCTCCGCCTGCAGCGCATCGTCAGAGTTAAAATCAAACCTCCACCTGCAGCGCATCGTCAGAGTTAAAATCAAACCTCCACCTGCAGCGCATCGTCACAGAGTTCAAATCAAACCTCCGCCTGCAGCGCATCGTCAGAGTTAAAATCAAACCTCCGCCTGCAGCGCATCGTCAGAGTTAAAATCAAACCTCCACCTGCAGCGCGTCGTCACAGAGTTCAAATCAAACCTCCGCCTGCAGCGCGTCGTCACAGAATTCAAATCAAACCTCCGCCTGCAGCGCGTCGTCACAGAGTTCAAATCAAACCTCCGCCTGCAGCGCGTCGTCACAGAGTTCAAATCAAACCTCCGTCTGCAGCGCATCGTCAGAGTTCAAAACAACTGCATCTTTATTGACCCGTTACCATGACAACGTCAAGAGCAAAGTGAAGCAGATATCACTGTGAGCTGAGCGAATCTTCACCACAAAGTATCCCATAATAACACATAAAAACTGCTGCTGCCAGAAAGATCCATATCGTTAATAAAAGAGAAAAGTGTTGCGATGCTTTGCTTTGGGTGCATCCTGTTTGCTTTTCATTATCCAGAGTGCAGCATAATCAGACGCATTAAAATAAAAATAACATGAATAAATGAGGCAAGCTAAAATAATAAAAAAAGAGATATTCAGACACGTCTGCTCTTGTTTGCACTAAACCTGATTTATTTATTTAAACCTGCTTGTTTCACTTTCCTCTATTAAAGGGGGTTCCCATTGCCTTTCACTGTGTATCCATGGCAACCCGTCCTGCTCTACATGCTCTGTGAGTGATATGAAAGGTGGTGTGAGGAGACCTGGTGTCTCCCTTCAGGCTCACTTCATTTTTCATGATTCCTCCCTTATTGTTGCCTTTTAGTCACATGCTGCATTTTTTACAGTGTGTAACACATTAATCATTATTAATTATGATCCTCCACTCAGTGTCAGGTGTTTACCTGTCTATCAGTCCTGTTTACTGATCTATTGTTTACTTCCTTCTTCTTATGCTTTCATTTACCATATGGCTGCTCTCTGGTCCTCTCTGGATATTTAATAAAAGATGCTCTCATCTCATATTAATGACTGAACGACTCGTCACCTTCTTGCCCTCGGTGTTGTCGCCGCTGACGTAGGCCAGCTTCCTGCGGACGTAGAACAACATGTCGTCCTGCCGAGGAGCGAACTTCTCCATGAAATATGTGGAGAACATCCAGGTCCAGAAGACGATACGGTCGTCCTTAAAGCAGCCTGCAGCAACACAGAGATAAGATATATTATTATAAAATTCACATTGAGAGAGACATTTAAACAGCAATATAAGATAGATATATATATATATAATACACATAGATGGATAAATGGATGACTGGATGAATGGATGGATGGATGGATGAATGGATGAATGGATGAATGAATGAATGGATGGATGAATGACTGAATGAATGAATGAATGAATGGATGGATGACTGGATGGATGGATGGATGAATGAATGGATGGATGGATGACTGGATGGATGAATGAATGACTGGATGGATGAATGGATGGATGAATGAATGATGGATGGATGACTGGATGGATGGATGAATGAATGGATGGATGGATGACTGGATGGATGAATGGATGGATGAATGAATGGATGGATGGATGACTGGATGGATGAATGGATGGATGAATGAATGGATGGATGGATGAATGAATGGATGAATGAATGGATGGATGGATGGATGACTGGATGGATGAATGGATGGATGAATGAATGGATGGATGACTGGATGGATGAATGGATGGATGAATGAATGGATGAATGAATGGATGGATGGATGGATGAATGAATGGATGGATGAATGAATGGATGAATGAATGGATGGATGGATGGATGAATGAATGGATGGATGGATGACTGGATGGATGAATGGATGGATGAATGAATGGATGGATGACTGGATGGATGAATGGATGGATGAATGAATGGATGAATGAATGGATGGATGGATGGATGAATGAATGCATGGATGGATGGATGAATGACTGCATGGATGGATGAATGGATGACTGGATGGATCACATGATGACCAGGTTAGCTGGCTGACCATCAGGTCGTCATGCGGGTCATGTGATGTCTCCTCCTGACTAATCCACTTCCTGTTCTCAGTTCTTTAAAGAGCTCAAACATCAACATGAACCTGACAGATAAAATAAAGTGGACCAGGACCTAGACCAGGACCAAGACCAGAGCAGGTCTCTCTAGATCTAATCTACTCATCATTACTAAATCTGTTGCAAACAGTGAAACTGTGTTAAAATGTTCTTAAATCAAACAGTTCCAGATGTTTGTTAGTCAACTGAATCAAACTGGATTATATTTATATTTAACATAAAAGACCAGAAAATAAACAAAGGAAGTAAATCTGTAGTAGCTGAAATCAAATAATGCTAAAACATATTCTCTGAACCTCTCTCCTTTAAAACTTGTCATACATTGCTGTTGTTTAAAGAAAAAAAATAATATTACAATTATAATGCATTTTCAAAACAAAGGCTAAAATTTTCCACACTAAAAGTAAGAAACAAGAAGTTCAGTGAGTCTTTCTTCAAACATTTCAGTTAAACTGCAGTGAAAACAGACTATTATAATTATTTCTTTATGTTTCCTGTCTAATTAACCACATTGCCAAACTGCTCCGTCACTTGTTACAGTGTTATTGTTGTCCCACAGATGGACCGTACACTGTAAAAAAAGAAGCAGTCACAAATATCTGGAGGGGTCTTTTATCACAGCTCATTAAATATCAGATGAAATATTCAGAGCCAGTCACTCTCAGGTATTTTTAGCTCAGAGTAGCAGCCAATCGATCATCTTCTCTCCTCTGGTTATTCTCTGTCTGATCACAGCTAATTAACGACACTGTCTTTCACATTTAGTGCCATAAACTCCTCAATGAAAGCTGTGCTCAAAAATATAAACACTATGTCTGGAAAACATGGAGAGTTTCCTTTACTTTACCAGTCTGAGTGGTAAATAAATGTGTATGATAATAATAATGTCTATTTCCACAGCGCTAACAGCACTCTGTGTTATGAATATTTCCTTATCCTTCGTTTAATATCTCAAAATAACTGAATTCATGTGAGTGAGTCCATCTTAAGTCACTAAAAACACCAACATGATAAAAGAAGTGATGTGTTATGATGGTGAGATTCTGTCCACTGACAATTATTTTGCAACCAAATCATAAAAATAAAAAAATGTGTATTTTTTTTTATACTAAATGTCATCAATGAAGAAGGAAACCACATATAAATGTGGATAACTTCTGAACATCTCTTCAAATTAAATGTATCTATCATTTAATGCCAAATGGATCAGAAAAGAATTCACTGTTAGTCCCTCTCCTCTCAAACCAAACTCCATTAAAAAAATGTATGAATTTAATTGAAACTGGTCCCTTGGAAAAGCACAGAGCCAACACAGAAGGAGCTCAGGTTTTTTTTCCCCTCACCAACAAACAAGTGTTTCACTTCACAGCACATTAAATTTAATGTAGTATCGTTTACACCCCACAGAAACCCCACAGTTATACGACATGGAGAGAAAAACCAGAAGCATTCACTGGTTAATGTTTAATCTATGAAATCTTCGATAAATAGTCAAGAATATGTCTTAAAAAGCACATCAGATGAGAGTCACTGATGATCGCCTTCATCAATGACTTTGATCAATCAATCAGAGGAGCTGATCAGGCTGTGATGAGGTCATCATGATCAATCACTTTAACGCTCTTTTTATTAATCTGCACAAACAGAAACTTAAAGTGTTTCAGTACTCGGCCCGTGTCCTTAGTGTTTCAGTACCCGGCCCGTGTCCTTAGTGTTTCAGTACCCGGCCCGTGTCCTTAGTGTTTCAGTACTCGGCCCGTGTCCTTAGTGTTTCAGTACTCGGCCCGTGTCCTTAGTGTTTCAGTACTCGGCCCGTGTCCTTAGTGTTTCAGTACCCGGCCCGTGTCCTTAGTGTTTCAGTACCCGGCCCGCGTCCTTAGTGTTTCAGTACCCGGCCCGAGCTCTTAGTGTTTCAGTACCCGGCCCGCGTCCTTAGTGTTTCAGTACCCGGCCCGAGCTCTTAGTGTTTCAGTACCCGGCCCGCGTCCTTAGTGTTTCAGTACCCGGCCCGCGTCCTTTGTGTTTCAGTACCCGGCCCGCGTCCTTAGTGTTTCAGTACCCGGCCCGCGTCCTTAGTGTTTCAGTACCCGGCCCGCGTACTTAGTGTTTCAGTACCCGGCCCGCGTCCTTAGTGTTTCAGTACCCGGCCCGCGTACTTAGTGTTTCAGTACCCGGCCCGCGTCCTTAGTGTTTCAGTACTCGGCCCGCGTACTTAGTGTTTCAGTACCCGGCCCGCGTACTTAGTGTTTCAGTACCCGGCCCGCGTCCTTTGTGTTTCAGTACTCGGCCCGCGTACTAAGGGTTTCAGTACGCGGCCAGAGTACTGAGTGTGTCAGTACTCGGCCCGCGTACTTAGTGTTTCAGTACCCGGCCCGCGTCCTTTGTGTTTCAGTACCCGGCCCGCGTCCTTTGTGTTTCAGTACCCGGCCCGCGTCCTTAGTGTTTCAGTACTCGGCCCGCGTACTTAGTGTTTCAGTACCCGGCCCGCGTCCTTAGTGTTTCAGTACTCGGCCCGCGTCCTTAGTGTTTCAGTACTCGGCCCGCGTCCTTAGTGTTTCAGTACTCGGCCCGTGTACTTAGTGTTTCAGTACTCGGCCCGCGTCCTTAGTGTTTCAGTACCCGGCCCGCGTCCTTAGTGTTTCAGTACCCGGCCCGCGTCCTTAGTGTTTCAGTACTCGGCCCGTGTACTTAGTGTTTCAGTACTCGGCCCGTGTACTTAGTGTTTCAGTACCCGGCCCGTGTCCTTAGTGTTTCAGTACCCGGCCCGTGTACTTAGTGTTTCAGTACCCGGCCCGCGTCCTTAGTGTTTCAGTACCCGGCCCGTGTATTTATTGTGGTGTACTTGGTGTAATAGTCAGGGGTGGGAAATAATGAAGTTTCTATAGGTACACACCCTGCAGTACATTTTAGTGGTACTTTACTGTTTCTTTGTTATGTTACTTCAGCTACTTTTACAGTAACCAAGTATTTTTTTTACAGTATATTATGGATACTTTTACTGTTACAGAGTATTTTCAGAGCAGTATTAGTATTTCTTTTAATGTAACAGGGTATTTGTACCTGGAACCAGGACTAGGTCTGGTCTGAGGAGAACCTGAACCAGGTCTGTGGGGGGTCCTCTATAGTCCCTCTTTATCTGAATGGACCCACATTAAAGTATGACTCCAAATGAGACAGGGATCAGATGGTACTACAGAGTACTACACTGTACTACACAGTACTACAGAGTACTACACAGTACTACACAGTACTACAGAATACTACAGAGTACTACACAGTACTACAGAATACTACACAGTAATACAGAGTACTACACAGTACTACACAGTACTACAGAATACTACAGAGTACTACACAGTACTACAGAATACTATAACAGTACTACAGAATACTATAACAGTACCACGGAGTACTACACAGTACTACACAGTACTACAGAATACTACAGAATACTATAACAGTACCACAGAGTACTACACAGTACTACACAGTACTACAGAATACTACAGAGTACTACACAGTACTACAGAATACTATAACAGTACTACAGAATACTATAACAGTACCACAGAGTACTACACAGTACTACAGAATACTACAGAGTACTACACAGTACTACAGAATACTATAACAGTACCACAGAATACTATAACAGTACCACAGAGTACTACACAGTACTACAGAGTACTATAACAGTACCACAGAATACTACAGAGTACTACACAGTACTACAGAATACTATAACAGTACTACAGAATACTACAGAGTACTACAGAATACTACACAGTACTACAGAATACTATAACAGTACTACACACTACCACAGCTGCTTTTCACCGGCTCTCTCTCTCGGTAAACGGACGGATCGACTCACCGAGCCCGCTGACCTCCTGCCGGATGTTCAGTCGGTTCCTCTCGTCGGTGATGGCCTTCAGCATCTGCTGCAGAGAACCGTCCAGCTCTCCGTTCTCTTCCTCCGCGGGCCCGACAGCCTGACACAAACCGGGGAAGGACGCCATCTCCGCGCTGGGACCATGACAGTCCGGGCTAACAGCTACCAACGGCACCGGTTCACGGTAGCTAGCACACGGAGGAGCGGAGACACCGAGGACCCCCGGTTCTTCTTCAGATTAATCCCGACTAAAAGCCGTGATGAGGCGTTAGATGAACCTCCGCAGCAGGTACCGGTGTGCTCTGCTGCTGGAGACGGGGGACGGAGCAGAGAGGTCGGGCTGCTGGGGAGACTGTGGTCCTCCTGTTGATCAGCTGGAAACACCCCTCACACTTCCTGTATCAACACGAGGCTCTTAAAGGGACAGAGCACCGGAAGCTGCCGCACACTCAGGTGTCACACAGAATCACCTGACAGCTAATACAGCCTGTTTAAAACCAAATTAAAAATAAAATTATTATTATTATTACTATCACAGCCAAAGAAAAGTAAATATAAAACACAAAGACTTTTGTAAAATTCTTTTTTTATATTAAATGGTTAGGATCATGAACTTTGTTTAGTGATAAATGCAAAAAAAAACAACAACAATGAAATAACAGTAATATCTACAGTATATACAAATATATACAGTATATAAATAGTTTGTAATATCAAATAAAATTAAATACAACATTTAGACTCGCCAGGTCACAGATTATAGTATTTTTCCACACTGCTGGCTAAATGCTACGCTCTTCTGCCTGAAATAACTAATTAATACACTGATAACTCACTAAGTTATCTTTCAGCTAAAGTCGCTGTCTTTTCTTTACTCACGGAGTATTTAAATATGGGCTACAGTTACGGTCAGAGAACTCTTCCCCGGGACTCAGCGGTTCATGAACCAGGCGCACCCCTCTTAGCTGTTAGGCGGGAGGAGCGAACACGATAGTCCCCGCCCGGCTGGCCGGCGGAGGCGAAGAGGAAATAAATGTTAATAATGTTCCCGTAACTGAAAATCAAACCCACTTATTAGCTTCACAGTTTGTCCACCGAGGGTTGAATTAGCGCCTGTCTGAACAGCTAGCTAACGACGGTCGCAGCTAACGTTAGCCGTGAGCTAACAACGTCCAAACTGTTCGGTTTTTTTAACGGATAAAACGTAACTTTAAAAAGACGTAATAAATCGCGGAATAGGTCCGGTACTTGGCTGGAGGGATGCGGCCGTTAATAAGTCTGTATTTACCGGTTTGTTTTCACGGACAGTTTAGACGTCCTTCGTCGGTTGGAGCCGAAATCTGTTAACAGGTGTCTTCATCAAATGAGACCCGTTAAATCCTGTGAAAAACTAACCTTATATTTTAATGTGTGTCCTATCTAAGCCTCCAGGTGCCTTTTAAAAGGAGTTAAAACGAAAGTAAATTCCAACCCGGTCACAGACCTGATGCTTCACCACGGGAGACCCCGCCCGTACAGAGGGAAACTCGCCGCCTATGAAACGAACGCACCCTTTGTTTTAGGACAAAAGATGACGTCATTCGCTCCTGTCATGATGTCTGGAGACAAAAATGATCCGGTTTTTATTTCTAACTTGACTCTTTATTGTCCTCCAGCCACAGGGACAGCATGCAGGTAAATAATGGACAAATATAAATTAAGGGTGATTTTATGTGAGAATTAAGGTTTTTTTAAGGACTCCAAATGAAATTAAAATGTACAAAATAACATGTCCACATTACAACTTTTCAAGTAATAAGAATTGATTAAATCAATAACTAAGTGAAGAAGATTATCAGCTGAAGGAGGTTTTCATTTAAAATACAAAATATTGATCTCTTATTTATGATGTTGAGACATGGCACATTTTCACTTATTAAATAATGTGATGACATACAGGTTATGATTATGAGATAAGTCAACAAAACTGGAGTTAATCCCCAATTTATGAATAAACGTTTGAATTTAGAACTAAAAGATATTAGTCAGAATTTATCAAAAAAATAGTAGCTAAAGTTATGAAATGACAAAATATATTAAAAGCTAAATGATGACTTCAAAAGTCATCATTTTGACATATTAAGTGAATTATTATTTTTATTATTCCATTGAAATCAGAGCAGATGCAAACATTTTGCACTGCAACATTTACAAAAGTCTTAATTTCAGAGTCATCAGATTCTTTTTGTTCCAGTTTAAGCAGAAAACATGAAGTTTTCCTCGTTCTGCGGAACAGAATCATCATTTTAAGATCAGAAAAATGAGCTTTTAGATTTCTGAGTAGAAAAACTATATAAAAAGACATATGTGATGACCTCAATGCTAACAGCGTGACCACTGTCAGGAGAAGTGAACATCACTGATCATCTCCTCTTATTGATCCTGAGCGTTGTTCAGGATCAATAAGAGGAGGAGGTCAGGGAGTCGTGGTGATCAGGGGAGGTGATTTTAATGAAGAGAATGAGGAGTTTCATTAGATAGAAATGCACAAACCCTTTTTATTCCAGTACATGTTGTATCTTTTAAAGACCCTGATCAGTCTGGTGTTCAGGAACCTTCAGGAACCTTCCATAAATAAACACTGGTATCACTGAGCGTCTTGTTTCTCGTCCTCAGATGAATCCTCTCCGGACGTCAGCAGCTCGTCCTCCAGCTGGTCTCGCTCTGGGAAGCCTCCCGTGGAGGTCCGGCGGCGGGCCGATGGGGTCGTATCGGGGGCGTGGCAGCAGGAGGCGGGGCAGGCCGGGCCGCTGGTCGTACTCGCCGCCGATGATGCCGGGCAGCGGCGGGTGGACGTGGACGGGGACGTCCTCTGGGATCAAGACGATGGGAGAGAGGATGGAGCGGCGAGCAGCGTGACGGCGCATCTTATAAAGACTTTTATAAAGCTGCAGAATGAAACAGGATGTCAAGGTTATAATCTGAAACATTTCACAATAAAAGTCATCAGAATGAAGTCATTCAAATATCTGTGGATCAAATGATATTACATATAAGAGCATGGCTTTATTTTAATTAAATGCATGTATTTAATTAAAATACTCCTAAATAAGGCAGAAATTAAGGGGTTCACTCATCCATTAAAAAGACAATCTTTCTAATAAACTGATTTATTAGTTTGTGGTATATTAGGAGGGACTGGTGCATGAAATATTTTTTTAAATTCCATAAACAGTTTAAAATGAAAATAACTACATTATAATGCATTAATTAAGTCTTGTGTGCTGCTGTTTTTAGAGAAAGAAATCATGTTAAATTTTGAAATATTATTCTATATAATATTTTTAAAGAAAAATACATAAATTCCAGTGAGTTGCCGCTTATGACTCATCTTTGGACGTTTTTCCAGATGTTCTGGACATATAAATGAATAAATGGTTTCAGGGGATTAAAGTTGTTCATATTTTCTTTGTTAATATGGTTTAGTATTTGCTCACCTCTCTCCAGTCGGTGTCTCTGGACCTGCTGAGGTCTCGATCTGAACCACAAACAGACCATCATCATTAATCTCTTCATTGTTACGTCCATAAAGATGACCAGATGAAGCGTCTCACCTGAGAAGTCTCGGCGGTACAGGTGTCTCCATAGCGACGAGTCGGCGGTGGCGGCATTGAAGTGTCGGCTGACGGCAGACAGGCGGACCAGCGAGCGAACGTCCAGCAGCCTGAGGACTCTGAGGAGGAGCTCAGGAGGAAGAGCAGCCAGACCGAAGGCCACCGGCAGAGCCATGGCTGCAAACACAGTGACATCACAGTGACGTCACAGCCAATCAGCATCGTGTATTGATCAGAGGTCAGTACCTTCTCTGGCAGCAGCGATCAGCGGGTAAGCCAGCTGATCCTTGAACAGTCGGGACAGTTTGTTCAGATCTCTGAAGGCGTCAGCGGCACTTTCTCCTGAACCAACAACACAGGTTATCATCAATAACATCATCAATAACATGATGTCATCAGTAACATCATCAACTGATTAGAGAGCTCTACCTCGCCACTTGTCCGTCACGTAGCTCGATGGATTCAGACAGAGTTTACGAACCGTGTCGACGGTTTGGTTCACCTTCAGAGTGGCTGCAGAAAAAAAAAAAAACACACTTCCTCTAAATAAACTCACTGATCTCCAGAATATTCTAATGAGATGATGCTGCTGCCCTCATAATATCAGCTATAGTCATAATATGGACTGATCACATATTGACGGACTGACCGTTGATGACCAGCACTGGGCCCATGCACACCCCCACCACCATGGCCAGGCTGCTCTCACACAGAGGATGACAGTACTGCAGCCGGTAGACGCCGCCTGCTGACCGCCAGCCTGGAGGCATCTGATTGGTCCTCAGCTCGCCGCCCTGAACAGAGTACAGCAGAGTACTTCTCGAGTACTCCAGAGTACACATACAGAGTGGAGCCATGTGGTTTAGAGCGTCTCACCTGAGGAAGGAAACCCGTCTCCAGCATCAGCAGGTTTCCTGCCACCATGACGGCGTCGCTGGGGCTGCTGGTCTGAGCTGAGTGGAGGAGGAGCTCCAGAGACAGAGGAGCCTGACCCCCCCCAGCCTCGCTGCACAGCATCGGCTCCCAGCTGGGGCCCACCTGGTCCTGGACCTGGTCCTGGACCTGGTCCTGGACCTGGTCCAGATGGGATGCTTTGGATTACTAACATCTAATAATTTATACATGATTTTTTTCACATATTTTGCTCATAATTTTCAATATTTTCTACCCACTAAGAACTAAGACCTTTCAGATATTTTCCCAAATGCTTTACTAATGATTTTCAGATATTTTTCCACAATGTTTCCTCCACATATTTTACTCGTAATTTCACTTCCTTTTTTTCATTCAAAGTTAATTTAATAATCCGATGAATTACTTTATTCAAAGCACTCACCTGGCTGGAGGTCATGGCTGCCGTCTGTCGGTTCTGTTGGTTCTGGTTCTCTGTGCTGCTGGTAGAACTGGTGTTACTGGTGCTGCTGGTGTTACTGGTGCTGCTGGTGCTGCTGGTGTTACTGGTGCTGCTGGTGCTGCTGGTGTTACTGGTGTTACTGGTGCTGCTGGTGCTGCTGGTGCTGCTGGTGGCTGCAGACTCCGGCAGGATGACGCAGATCAGATCTCCGGACACGATGCCGCAGGAGGACAGGGTTTGACCGGAGTCGGACAGAAGCTCTGAGCCGTTCAGAGACAAACTGAAGTGAGTGTCAGCACTGAAACAAGAAGAAAATAACGATCATCAGCAGCAAAGAGGACGTGAGTTATTACAATACCTAATGATCACATACATGATGTAAATAAATACAATTATATGACATGATCTAAAAATAAGAGAAAGTGCACTCAAGTAAAATATCTCTGCTCTTCCTGTCTTTGATAACTATCATTATTATGATTACTATTATTATTATTATTTCAGAAAAGCCTGTATGTGGGGTCTGACCTGAGACCCTGGGAGACCAGGACCGAGTCCTTGATGTGGTCTGACAGCTCCTTCAGACTGGGATCTTCTCCCAGTAACTCCACCCTGCTGGTCCGCTTGTTGATCCGAATTCGCAGCTTCATGCTGGAGGCAAAAATAAATAAAAAACACACATTAATATTTCCTTTAATTCTACCTGAAGGGCAGAACAAACCAAAGTACTTTTATTATGCATTCATAATTGATTTTACAGACGTCTTTTTTTCAGCTCAAAATGACAGACTTCACTAAAATGTGGTGAAAAGTTGATGGACTTTGGTGGAAAGATGCTCATTTCCACACCTTGAATATTTTACATATTTAACTACTACATCTTCATGTTGAATACAGTTATCTGCCTCATATCCACTCCACATATCCATCCACTGAATAATTCAATGGTAAATAAAATAATAATAGAGAGTTTAACAGTGAAAAAAAACGTCTTGTGATGAGCAGTTTCTAGATATTCAATCATAAATAATTTAGTTTTTCACTATTTGATTAATTGAAAGAAAAATAGACAATGATGATAAAATGCTACATCATTTTATGAATATTTTGGACACTTTTCACACATTTCTGGGGTATTTTTTTTATTTAGTGGTGACATCGCTTCATGGAGCTTTCAGGTGAATTTCAGTTTCTGCTGGTATGGGTAGCATGACAAAAAATCCAGGTCAAATTATTGCTGAGTCATGAGTGATGAGGTGTTGGGAGTAGTCCCTCTTTCTGTTGGTGTGAACCCAGTCTGTGTCTCAAAATTCAGACTCTAATAAGTTAAATTTCCAGTTAAACAGCGTTAGAAACCTGAAGTTTGAAGGGAAATATTCACACAGGACAAAACCACAAACACATTACTGCTAAATAAATCAAATGAAACAGACACAGACCGAAGAAATCGAGCAGAAATCTGGCTTTTTCTTTAAAAAAAAGTAAAGAAAGGTTTCGTTTTGGTTTCGAGCTAACGTTTTTAAGTTGCTGCGTAACAACAGAGAAGCTTTGCTAGTTAACTTAGTGCTAACTAGCTTAGCTGGTTCACTTGTTTAACAGACGTCTGAGTGACAAACTCAGTCAAAGCAGGAAAACACTTACATGATCAATTAAAGTGATTGATTCCAGGTGGTTTCATCACATTTCTCCGAGAAGTCGCGTCTGTCAACAGAAAAGTGGCGATGAGGCAGCAGAGCTAAAGCGCTACAGCTAAACAGACGAGTTCCGGTGACCACTTTCACAATAAAATCCTTGTTAGAAATATGTAAAAAGATTAAAGCATACTGACCATATAATTTGAGTAAAAATGACCTGTCTTCAAAATAAATTAGTTAAAACGTGCGAAGAAAACAGGCCAATGACAAACTACACTGTAAATGCGTAGTTTAAAAAAGAGAAAATAGTTGTTGATTTTGTTTTGAAGGCTACGCACCAAACGTCTTGCTCTGCTTGTAAAGCGTGCATTTTACTTGACTTAAGTTGAGACTACATATACGGCAAGCGATTGGTGTAGTGTTTAGCGACTTAAGAAAAAAAACAAAAAAAAACAAAAAAAAAACAGAATTACACTAACACCACTTGCTGTGTGAGTTTTTCGTATAGAGCAAAGTCTCACTTCTTATATACAAGTTTTGAAAAAAAAAGCCATTTTGATGCGTCATACCAACCGCGTTTTTCACTACCAGAGCTTGCAGGGTGCCGTACTGTGCTGGTGTTGAACTTCCGGTGAGAAAGCAGCACTAAACTCTGTGACAACAAACATTTTTCTGATCAGAACAATGAGTCGAAGTTACAACGATGAGCTCCAGTATCTGGATAAGATCGGCCCTAACTGCTGGAGGATTAAAAAAGGTTTTGTTCCCAACATGCAGGTGAGACTTTAGCTGTGGCTAGCTGGTTAGCTTACTCTAAGCTAGCTATGGGGGCACAGGGCAGTCAGTTAGCCCATGCTGGCTCGTTATGGAGATTTTAACCAGGCAGGGAGTCCCTCCTGACAATATCATGCTAATTACCTAAATGTAGTCACAAGAATCAACGAAGTTATCAGCCGCAAACCCAAATTAAAACCTGCTGACGTGGCTAAATGATGCAACTATTAGCAAAGACATGTTAGCCGAAATAAAGACTGGATGTTACCGATGTCCAAACATAAATAAAGAAATCAAAATAGCATCGACAGTTTGGCTACCTGGGCTTTCCAAATAATAGTTAAAGTTCAATGAATCTGTGAAATGATTTATTATTATACATGGCATTATTTTTCACATTATTTATTAATAACAGTGAATAAGTGAAGGTGTGTTGTAATTTAAGTAAATAATATAAAACACATTTTATGTTTTATTTTTAGAGACGTTAATATTTGGAACAAAGATTTCTTTCTGTGCGTTTCTACATGGACTATCTTTTCCTGCAGGTTGAAGGAAACTTCTACGTGAACGATTCTCTGGAGAAGTTGATGTTCGAGGAGCTTCGTAACGCCTGCAGAGGAGGAGGTCTGCTGATTCTCTGCTGAACCTCTGACGTCACCCAGGTTTTGATCTCACTTCCTGTTCTCTGTCCTTCAGGTGTCGGAGGATTCCTGCCTGCGATGAAGCAGATCGGAAACGTGGCGGCGCTGCCGGGGATCGTACATGTGAGTCACATGACCTCCAGCTCTGTAGAGGAGCTCCATGAAGCTGAGCTGTGTTGAATGCTGGGATGTCGTCTCTGTTGAGCAGAAGTCCATCGGCCTCCCTGACGTTCACTCCGGGTACGGGTTCGCCATCGGAAACATGGCGGCGTTCGACATGAGCGACCCTGACGCCGTGGTGTCTCCAGGTAGCACACCGCTCTCTGAAGAGTTTGTCTGTTCAAGTTTTTCCTCTTCTCTATTTATTCTACACAAAAGCGTAAACGTGGTGATGTCACTTCCTGCAGGCGGAGTTGGTTTCGACATAAACTGCGGCGTCCGTCTTCTGAGGACGAACCTGGATGAGGGCGACGTCCAGCCGGTGAAGGAGCAGCTCGCTCAGTCGCTGTTCGACCACATCCCAGTGGGGGTGGGGTCCAAGGGAGTCATCCCCATGGGGGCCAGGTAAGACCTGGACCAGGTCTAGACCGCAACACAGACCTACTCCTGCCTGTCTGTCCGTTCACCTGTCTGTCCACCTCTCTACCTGTCCTCCTGTCTCAGGGACCTGGAGGAGGCCCTGGAGATGGGGGTGGACTGGTCTCTGAGGGAGGGCTACGCCTGGGCGGAGGACAAGGAGCACTGTGAGGAGTACGGCAGGATGCTGCAGGCCGACCCCAACAAGGTGTCGTCTAAAGCCAAGAAGAGAGGCCTGCCGCAGGTAAGCAGCTGCCAGGTTCAGGTGTGACGTGTTGCTGAGCGGCCAGATGTTCTCAGATCAGTCACCTGTCGCTCCTCTGGTCGCCACTGAAGCTGGGGACTCTGGGAGCAGGAAACCACTACGCTGAGATCCAGGTGGTGGACGAGATCTACAACGAATACGCCGCCAAGAAGATGGGCATCGACCACAAAGGCCAGGTGTGCGTGATGATCCACAGCGGCAGCAGAGGGCTGGGACACCAGGTCGCCACGGGTACGTCTCCCTGTGGGAGCTCCGCTTTCATTTTGAGGTTCATTTAGCTTTTCTTTTTCATTTTTTTTAGGTTCTTTTAGGTTTTGTCGACTCTCTTTCCATTCTTTTGGGCCAAAAATATTTCAAGGATTAAATAAAAATAATATGTAAATGCTGCATGGAGAAATCAGACTTGTTATTAAATATGTACTGTATGTGCATTATAGTAGAATATCAATAATAATGTTTAAAATGAGAGAATAGTCGAAATTAATTATTTATTAGTGGAGTATGCTCAGCTGAAGCTCTAATGACAGAAATAATGAAATATAAAGTATTGCTGAAGTTTTCACACAAAGCACGTTGAAATGAATCCAGATGTTGTTAAACAGACGCTCTGGTTGCCATGGAGAAGGCCATGAAGAGGGATAAGATCACGGTGAACGACCGGCAGCTCGCCTGCGCTCGCATCACCTCACAGGAAGGACAGGACTACCTGAAGGGCATGGCCGCCGCCGGCAACTACGCCTGGGTCAACCGCTCGTCCATGACCTTCCTCACCAGACAGGTGGGACAGACGGACAGGAAGTTGGAGGGACGTTTCTCACAGATCTGAGGTCAGCCCGTCTCCATAGTAACGTTTCATTCATTTATTTATTTCCAGGCCTTCTCTAAAGTTTTCGCCACGACACCAGACGACCTGGACATGCACGTCATCTACGACGTCTCTCACAACATCGCCAAGGTGGAGGAGCACATGGTGGAGGGGAAGCAGAAGACTCTGCTGATCCACAGGAAAGGGTCCACCAGGGCCTTCCCCCCCCACCACCCTCTGATCCCTGTGGACTACCAGGTACTCCTCTCCTCCTCTCTTCTTCCTCCTCCTCCTCCTCTTTGACTCCTCAGTCTCCTCTTGTCTCAGCTCACAGGTCAGCCGGTGCTTATTGGGGGGACGATGGGGACGTGCAGCTACGTCCTCACTGGGACAGAACAGGGCATGACGGAGACATTTGGCACCACCTGCCATGGAGCGGTACCGACCCCAATATTATTAATAATAATAATAATAACACCGTTAAAAAATGTTTCCATCAGGCTGTTATTGTTCTGTATTTATAGAAAATTAGTTTTTTTTTTTCCTTGTTTCCATAAAAGTCAGGATTCCCACTGAGCGGTTTACGTGGCCGGTGAAGAACCCATACCATAATGTTAATAATTCTGAATCTATTTACATGATCTGTATGTTATCCTGCCCGCTCAGGGTCGCGCTCTCTCCAGAGCCAAGTCTCGCAGGAACCTGGATTTCCAGGACGTTCTGGACAAACTGGCCGACCAGGGCATCGCCATCAGGGTGGCGTCGCCCAAACTGGTGATGGAGGAGGTGAGGAGCAGCGCAGATGTTAAGCACATGAATCATTTTAAGTTTAAAATGTTTTTATTTATCGTCTCAGAGCAGAACAGGAAGCAGCGATATAAACGTTTCTTAGCTGTTGTTGTTTTGGTCTTCAGGCTCCTGAATCGTACAAAAACGTGACGGACGTCGTCAACACGTGTCACGACGCCGGCATCAGCAAGAAGGCGATCAAACTGCGACCGATCGCTGTGATCAAAGGTTGACACTGAAAGACTTATCCGCCAAACAGGAAGTGAAAGGAAAACAACAACAAACAAATAACACTCGAAAAACTGCACAGGAAGCTCAAGAAGAGTTTTTTTTTTTTCCCTTTTCTAATGGAATTAAGTTAAATAAGAATGCAAATTTAATTTCTAACCTGCTTTGTTTTGTTTGCTGAATGTGTGAATAAAGACAATAATTTAAATCTGAAATTAACGTCATGAATTAGAACTTCGACAAGAGTTTAAATATCATTTATTAATTCTAGAAGGTCAAATTAAAAGAGGGATTCTGTCAGCTCTTAATATGAAAGAAATCCTAAGGGAAGGCTCTTAATGTGATAGTCTGGGCAGGAAGTGGTACTGATGGAAAAGAAGAAAAACTGGGAATGAAAATATTTTCATTCACAAAATATCTAAAAATCTTTGAAATGAACCATTTCTTAAGTATTAATTTATTAACTTTTATCAACACAGTCGGATTATTAGAAGTTGATTAATACGGACAATTTCAACTGTTTTATTCACTTTATGAAGACAACATGTTTCCATCATATGAAAAAGGAGGAGGAATGGCTGCTTGTCTGGTAATCAATCAATAAAACATGTCATGATTTGTAAACACTTTATTGGTTCTAACAGAAGGTTTCGCTCCATATCAAAACAAAAATAATAAGAAAGCCAGGAGTCAACACTTTTCTCCATCAGTGAACAAATTCATCTTTTTTTCCTCTGCTCAGAAAGTAAAATAAAATACAAAAGCAACAGGATCACATGTTTCGACTTCAGAGGGTGAAAATCAAGCACAGGAACCAGAAACCAGTGGAGGACCAGGATGTAGTGGAAACATGACCGGAGGAAATATTCAGAGACAAAAGAATATTTCCTCCTGAACCAGCTTCTTGTTTTGGCCCTGCTAGGCTGCCGTAGTTTGTCTCAGGTAAGTGCGTTTAGTGTTAGCTTCACAGATTAGCATTAGCATGAACTGAAAACTTAACGTTCTACGTTCAGTTGGAGCCATCAAGGCCGTGGTTAGCCTAGCTTAGCACAAAACTCCAAACTAGCCAGACACAAAATATTTATTAGTGATTTATTTTGTAACTCTTTCCCTGTACTCATGCTATGCTAAGCTAACTGAAATGACACTGGCTCCACACAGAACACACGAAAATCAACTCTTGAGTTGTTTGAGGCTAACCCTTCCCTGTTTCCGATCTTTACGCTTAGCTAAGCTAACCACGTCCCAACACATCCTTCCAGACATATCTTTAAATGAACTCCTCTGACTCGGCTAGCAGCACCCCAGTCTTTATGCTAAGCTAGGCTAACAGTTTACTTGTTTCCAGTCTTTATGCTAAGCTAGGCTAACAGTTTACTTGTTTCCAGTCTTTATGCTAAGCTAGGCTAACAACCACATTTTCAGACGATTCACAGAAGAGGCCAAAATGAGACGAGCTTTGCAAACAAATTTATATCATTAGCTTAGCTGTTTTTTACTTTTATTTCTAAACATTATGTTGAATTCATGTCAGATTTTGGTTTTGTTGCCAAAGAATAAGTGCATCTTCTTTTTTTTTTTTTGATAGGTCTTTAATTGTTCGGTGGTCTGAACAGATTTGATCTGGACTTGTGTTTCGTTGAGAAATTTTATCGTGTTTAAATTAGCCGAAGTTTGATGATATTCTACGTTTTTCTGCTCATCAACAAATCTCATGCGTGATCAACGGCTAACAAATATCACCTCCAAATGTACTGATCCGCTGCTGAAAGTAGTCCCTAGAATCAAAAAGTAAAGTTAGTTTCTGTGTTCGTGGGATTCGTTGATGACAGAAAAGTGGAATAAAACCAACTCAACAGTTTAACTGTTAGAGCAGCTTCACACTTTCAGGCACTTTTTTTTCTGGAGGAAGTTTAAATCTGAGAATCAGGAAATAACAAAACAACGATCAATCCTTCACAGTATTGATCGCTGCAGAATCAATCGATCGTCCCGAATCGTCACAAATGCTTGAACATCAACTGAAAGTGGAGCAGCTTCTGTACCGGGACAGAGGTTCTATGGAAGCTCATCACCGCCGAGAAAAGACAAAAAAGAAGATTCAATGCAGATAAAAACATTCAGAAATAAATCTACTTCCACCGACGGCGACATTTTCACAAAATATGTCAAAAATACTCAGTGGGTTACAATTATGAGTAACCAAAAACTGACTTTTTTTTACTCTTTAATGGATGTACGGAATCAAATAAAGAGATACTGAGTCAAAAGTAAGATGACTAAGAATTATCATAAATAAAAATATACAGATTATCACAGAAATATAATAATTCTGAAGCCAGCGGAAGAAAAAAATAACCATAAATTTAT
Source organism: Synanceia verrucosa (assembly GCA_029721515.1). Taxonomy (NCBI): domain Eukaryota; kingdom Metazoa; phylum Chordata; class Actinopteri; order Perciformes; family Synanceiidae; genus Synanceia; species Synanceia verrucosa. The sequence goes on from CM056571.1 coordinate 19,252,990, forward strand.
CAGGAAAAGAAAGAAAAGTCATAAATCTACTTATTTTTTAATTTTGCTGCTGCTTGTCGTGTTTTATTCCTGCATTGAAAATGATCAGATTATAGTTTGGGATTAGCAACAAAGAGGAGATTATCAGATTATTATTATTATTATTATTATTATTATTACCAGGATCTGTAATTTCTTTTCTTTGCCCTAATCTGCCGTTTTTTTAAGACATACATTTTTTGAGTCACAACTGTAAAATTTACAAAGACAAATTTCTAAATTATGAAAAACAAAAACATTAAAAAAAACGAGTTCATGTGAAATTTTGAAGGCAAATTATAATTAAATGGTTTGTCAGAACTTTAACTATCTCATCACTTTTACTTCATGAGTGTTTTTATCATTTCTAATCTTTTTTTATTTTATTTTTCTGGCAGAAATGATCTTCCATATTTAGATTCCAGATGGGATAGAAGATTAAAGAAACTAAACCTAAACTCAGGAACTTTTATTTACACGTTTTAACATCTTATTCTCTTATTTACAGTTTGTTCCACTGTTTTAAGTTCATTTCCATCTGAAATTTAAAATATCTGTCATATTTGCAGGGAAATATTCCTTATGTTTTTGTTTTGAGTCTCCATCCCATCAGGTCACAAACATAAAGAGTGGTTGAGAAGCTCCAGTCGGGATGTTCCACTTCAAACTTTATAAAAAAAAAAAAAAAAACCACGTCAGCCCTTACTTCCTGTCCGTTCTGTAGCAGCGACCTGCCGTCTCAAATGTGACCATGAAGTAGAGTAAAGCTTCGTTTTAGCGTAGTTACCAACACGTTTCCATCAGATCGGCGTCTCACAGCCACTTCCTGTCGTCTCCAAACCTCCCGAGCGCCTCGAGCTGCTCCGGTCCTCGTGGACAGCTCGTCTGGACGCCGCCGGACGGATTGATCCGCCCAGCTTTCATTGTTTAAGTGCGAAAGCAGCTCCTATGCTAAGGTCCTGGTTTTAGTGTGGAGTGGCCAGCTCGACCACTTCCTGTGTCCTTTCAGTCCAAAAGACAAACTTCCTGTTTCATTTCCTACAGCTTGGCTCGCTGGAAGAACGCCTGCAGAGACGGAAGACACTCGTCAATAAGTGAAATACAGGTGGGAGGCGATGGATTGGTGCTGTTATTGATCAGAATAAACACCTTAATGTAGTTTTTCAGGACTTTGACGTCTGGCTGCTGAAGCACCTGACAAAGTTCCTGCAATAAAGTTCAAAAAGTGAGAAACAGAGAGGAGTCACTGATTAGTTATCAATATGATTTTAATCACCAACTGTCTGGATAATCAATGAATCAGTTTGAGTCAAACTGAAAAAATAATCAACAGCTGAATGGACAAGAAAATTGAAAAACAGACAGCAAAACAGCTAGCTTAGCTTAGCATAAGTACAGATAACTGAGGGAAACAACCAGCTTAGCTTAGCATAAGGACAGATAACTGAGGGAAACAACCAGCTTAGCTGAGCATAAGGACAGATAACTGAGGGAAACAACTAGCTTAGCTTAGCATAAGGACAGATAACTGAGGGAAACAACCAGCTTAGCTTAGCATAAGGACAGATAACTGAGGGAAACAACCAGCTTAGCTGAGCATAAGGACAGATAACTGAGGGAAACAACTAGCTTAGCTTAGCATAAGGACAGATAACTGAGGGAAACAACTAGCTTAGCTTAGCATAAAGACTGGAAACGGGTATCTCACCTGTGAGATTTCTGGCGACACCTGCAGCGACGGTAAATACTCCTGCTGCAGGAACTGGATGAACTCCGGTCCCTGAAATAAAACACGAGGCGGCTCAACAACAGGAAGAAGAAACATCTCCATGTGTCAAATATACGAGGAATATTCCAACATTATTTTACCCGTTTGAGATGAATCATTTTCAGGGTGAGCGCACACTCTGACAGCGTCTGCAACACAAAGGCTGCTGAACTCTGTTCTGGATCGAAAACTGCAAGTTTTGTGGCTGGACTTTGGTGCAGAGACTCACCAGGATGGTCTGAGCGTCGGAGAGGTCAAAGGTCGGTTTGAGCGGAGCCAGGAAACACGCAGGAACGATGTGTTTGTAGATGAAGTCGGGGAAACCCACCATGCCGTCTTTTCCTCCTGCAGGAATGAGCAGAAAACAACAAAAGGTGAGGAAAGGCGTCCTGAAGAAGCTAGTCTTCCTGACTTCCTGCTGCTCACCCCACAGCTCCACCAGCTTGGACAGGATGATGAAGCAGGTCTTCTGAGCGACGGGGTCGGGGAAGTCAACGGCTCCCTGGATGATGGTGAACACAACCCGCTCGATGTTTTCAGCCCCTGAGCAGCAAAACAACGACTTCAGCAATAAAATAAACATTCATTCACATAGAGAGGGAGAACCACTAGCTTAGCATAGCATATCTTAGCACAAAGGCTGGAAAGAGAGGGGAAACAGCTAGCTTAGCTTAGCATAAAGGCTGGAAAGAGGGGAAACAGCTAGCTTAGTTTAGCACAAAGGCTGGAAAGAGAGGGGAAACAGCTAGCTTAGCTTAGCATATTGGAAAGAGAGGGGAAACAGCTAGCTAAGCTTAGCTTAGCATTAAGGCTGGAAAGAGGGGAAACAGCTAGCTTAGCTTAGCATAAAGGTTGGAAAGAGAGTGGAAACAGCTAGCTTAGCTTAGCATAAAGGCTGGAAAGAGAGGGGAAACAGCTAGCTCAGCTTAGCTTAGCATAAAGGTTGGAAAGAGAGGGGAAACAGCTAGCTTAGCATAAAGGCTGGAAAGAGGGGAAACAGCTAGCTTAGCTTAGCATAAAGGTTGGAAAGAGAGGGGAAACAGCTAGCTTAGCTTAGCTTAGCATAAAGGCTGGAAAGAGAAGGGAAACAGCTAGCTCAGCTTAGCTTAGCATAAAAGCTGGAAAGAGGGGAAACAGCTAGCTTAGTTTTGAGCTCACATGTCGAACCTCAGACGCTCTGAGCAGAACTCACCCTGGTTGGCCATCACCTCGTTCATCCCACTTCCTGTGATGGTCTGGATGAAGGTGAAGTAGCTCCTCCTCAGCATCTGCTTCTCCAGAGCGGCGGCCTGGTCGTTGTCCTCCGCCGGCCGAGCCAGCACCTCAAAGATGGCGAGCACCAGCGGCATGAAGACCTGCTGCAGGAAGGGCGACACCTGGCTCTGCGAGGACAGAAGACGTTAACGTTCGTTAACGACCCAGCTGGTCACCATGGACACGCTGCAGGCGACCGACTTCCTGCCTACCTTGAACTTGGAGGTGATCTGGCTGATGAGCGGGATGAACTCCTGCAGGTCTTTGGCCTCACAGTCCTTCAGCATGTGCTCAGAGGCAGCAGGGATGAAGGGCAGCACCTCCTCCTCCATGCAGATGATCATCCGGTGCAGAAAGGAGCGGACGGAGCTGCGCAGCGCCCCCCGCTGGACGGGGCAGCTCAGGGCCGGCAGGAATGTCTGCAGACAGTCCCTGTAGACCTCTGTACAGCCACACTGCTTCACCGTCTGCTTGTTGCTGAACGCCTTGCTTGTCCGACTGCAGAAAGAAAGGGAGACAGCTAGCTTAGCTTAGCATAAAGACTGGAAGACAGAGGGAAACAGCTAGCTTATCTTAGCATATAGACTGGAAACGGCTAGCTTATCTTAGCATAAAGACTGGAAGACAGAGGGAAACAGCTAGCTTATCTTCGCATATAGACTGGAAACAGCTAGCTTATCTTAGCATAAAGACTGGAAGACAGATGGAAACAGCTAGCTTATCTTAGCATAAAGACTGGAAACAGCTAGCTTATCTTAGCATAAAGACTGGAAACAGCTAGCTTATCTTAGCATAAAGACTGGAAACAGCTAGCTTATCTTAGCATAAAGACTGGAAACAGCTAGCTTATCTTAGCATAAAGACTGGAAACAGCTAGCTTATCTTAGCATAAAGACTGGAAACAGCTAGCTTATCTTAGCATAAAGACTGGAAGAATAAAACCAGAGGAAGTCTGGATGAATTCAAAAGAACCAGACGATTAACTGGACTTTACTCAAAGTTAAAACTTTTATTAACTGAACCCAGAAGTTCCTTTCATCATGTGACCATCACACTCAAACATCAACATGTTGCCAAAATAAAAAAATGTTATAATTATAATAGTGTATTATATTAACTAACAAACATCCTATTGTGTTGTTTTTCTCATCTCTATTAAAAATCTGAAGCGTGCATCACGGCAGTCACCTGGCGAAGCCGACGGCGTGGCTCAGACAGTCGGCGAGGACGGCCTGCCGCTCCTCCTCAGTTTCCTGTGACAGCTTGGCGAGCAGCAGGCGGAAGGCGTCCATCAGCGGCAGCAGCAGACTCCTCATCAGCGCCTGCTTCCTCTCCACAGGACTCTCCCCGTTCACGATCAGGACGCCTGCCGTCTCAAACATGAAGAGCTGGTCGTCACTGGTCAGCAGCGCCAGGAAGCCGTTTTCCTGGACGGACAGAGGGACGGCGTCAAGACGTCGCTAAGATGCTAACGGCTACGTGTGACGAGTGACGGCTGCTACTTACAGGAGGAGCGAGCTCCAGCAGGTCCTGGATCCTGGTCAGGATGTCCTCAATGAAGGCCGTCATGTGTTTACTGTGAACACGAAGATCAATCATCATCGTATTATCAACAGAGTTATCGTCTAATTATTCATGCAGCAGCTCTGAATAAAGACGTGGTCTCTGCTGGACCAGGATCAGACTGAAGTGGACTCACTGAAGGGTCTTGATGAACCTGGAGAACAGGTAGGCCACTCTGCTGCGGACCTTTGGGCTGTTGTGTCTCAGTCCTCTCTGGTCCAGAAAGGCCATCTGACAGTGAAGGCAACACAGAGGTCAGAGGTCAGCCTGCCTGTTAGACCTTATCAGACCTCATACGACCCTTATTAGACCATTATTAAACCCTTATTAAACCTTTATTTAACCCCACATTAAACCTTTATTGAACCCCACATTAAACCCACATTAAAGCTTTATTAAACCCCACATTAAACCCACATTAAAGCTTTATTAAACCCTTATTAAACCCCTAATAAAACCCCTCATTAAACCTTTATTAAACCCCTCATTAAACCTTTATTAAACCCCTAATAAAACCCCTCATTAAACCTTTATTAAACCCCTAATAAAACCCCTCATTAAACCTTTATTAAACCTTTATTAAACCCCTAATAAAACCCCTCATTAAACCTTTATTAAACCCTTATTAAACCCCTAATAAAACCCCTCATTAAACCCTGATTAAACATTTATTAAACCCCACATTAAACCCTTATTAAACCCTTATTAAACCCCTAATAAAACCCTCATTAAATCCTTATTAAACCCCTAATAAAACCCTCATTAAACCTTTATTAATCCCTTATTAAACCCCTAATAAAACCCTCATTAAACCTTTATTAAACCCTTATTAAACCCCTAATAAAACCCTCATTAAACCCTTATTAAACCCCTAATAAAACCCTCATTAAACCTTTATTAATCCCTTATTAAACCCCTAATAAAACCCTCATTAAACCTTTATTAAACCCTTATTAAACCCCTAATAAAACCCTCATTAAACCCTTATTAAACCCCTAATAAAACCCCTCATTAAACCTTTATTAAACCCCTAATAAAACCCCTCATTAAACCTTTATTAAACCCTTATTAAACCCCTAATAAAACCCTCATTAAACCCTTATTAAACCCTGAATAAAACCCCTCATTAAACCTTTATTAAACCTTTATTAAACCCCTAATAAAACCCTCATTAAACCTTTATTAATCCCTTATTAAACCCCTAATAAAACCCTCATTAAACCTTTATTAAACCTTTATTAAACCCCTAATAAAACCCTCATTAAACCATAAAACCCCTCATTAAACCTTTATTAAACCCCAAATAAAACCCCTCATTAAACCTTTATTAAACCCCTAATAAAACCTTTATTAAACCTTTATTAAACCCCTAATAAAACCCTCATTAAACCCTTATTAAACCCCTAATAAAACCCCTCATTAAACCTTTATTAAACCTTTATTAAACCCCTAATAAAACCCTCATTAAACCCTTATTAAACCCCTAATAAAACCCCTCATTAAACCTTTATTAAACCCCAAATAAAACCCCTCATTAAACCTTTATTAAACCCCTAATAAAACCTTTATTAAACCCTTATTAAACCCCTAATAAAACCCCTCATTAAACCTTTATTAAACCTTTATTAAACCCCTAATAAAACCCTCATTAAACCCTTATTAAACCCCTAATAAAACCCCTCATTAAACCTTTATTAAACCTTTATTAAACCCCTAATAAAACCCCTCATTAAACCTTTATTAAACCCCTAATAAAACCCCTCATTAAACCTTTATTAAACCTTTATTAAACCCCTAATAAAACCCTCATTAAACCCTTATTAAACCCCTAATAAAACCCCTCATTAAACCTTTATTAAACCCTTATTAAACCCCTAATAAAACCCCTCATTAAACCTTTATTAAACCTTTATTAAACCCCTAATAAAACCCTCATTAAACCCTTATTAAACCCCTAATAAAACCCCTCATTAAACCTTTATTAAACCTTTATTAAACCCCTAATAAAACCCCTCATTAAACCTTTATTAAACCTTTATTAAACCCCTAATAAAATCCTCATTAAACCCTTATTAAACCCCTAATAAAACCCCTCATTAAACCTTTATTAAACCTTTATTAAACCCCTAATAAAACCCCTCATTAAACCTTTATTAAACCCCTAATAAAACCCTCATTAAACCCCTAATAAAACCCTCATTAAACCCTTATTAAACCCCTCATTAAACCCTTATTAAACCCCTAATAAAACCCACATTAACCCTTTATTAAACCCCTAATAAACCCCTCATTAACCCCTTATTAAACCCTTATTAAACCCCTCATTAAACCCTCATTAAACCCTTATTAAACCCTCATTAAACCCTTATTAAACCCTCATTAAACCCTTATTAAACCCTCATTAAACCCTTATTAAACCCTCATTAAACCCCACATTAAACCCTTATTAAACCCCTCATTAAACCCTTATTAAACCCCTCATTAAACCCTTATTAAACCCCTAATAAAACCCACATTAACCCTTTATTAAACCCTTATTAAACCCCTCATTAAACCCTCATTAAACCCTTATTAAACCCTCATTAAACCCTTATTAAACCCTCATTAAACCCTTATTAAACCCCTTATTAAACCCTCATTAAACCCTTATTAAACCCCTCATTAAACCCTTCATTAAACCCCACATTAAACCCATGTCGCTGCCACAGATGGAGCCACTCACCAGCACGGTGGGGATGTGCTGAGGCTCCACGATGAAGAACTTGTCGTATCGAACGACCGTCTCGAAGAACTCCAGAGAGACGGCGCTGTGCTGGTAGCTGCTGACGCCACAGGAAACCAGCTGAGGATCAACGAGAGCGTCCGTTAGTCGTTACCTCGTCCACATGTTGGACACACCTGCTGCTGCTGGATCATGTGACTAACCGTCCTCATCATGTCCTGCAGGGCGCTCGTCTTCGCCGTGTCTCCAGAGAAATGGGCGCCGTGGGATGCCGGCAGGGCCTCGCCTAGCATGTAGAGCAGCCGGATGGCCACCTCCACCTCCATGAAGGGGGCCGTCTGCCAGGTCCTGACGAACAAGAGAACCAGTTATTTTCCTGTTTGGGTTGATCCACAGTTCACTGACAGATAAAGAGAATTAAAATAACATCTATTATCATTATTCTCAGCAGCTTTCAATAAGCAATATAAATAAAGTGTTTAAGGCCTTTTTTTGGTCCATTTATGTTGGATATAAACTGTTCATCTGGTCTGTTGTTGATTTACTGATGTTAGATGTTAATCCATCTGCTTCCTTCTTATTTCTAAGTATTTTACACTTATTCCACTTGTTTACTGATGTCACCTGTTTTCCATTTATTATAATGTTGTTCTGTCCTCTTTGCAGCTGGAGATTTAATAAATGATAATAATAATAATAATGATTATAGTGTAGTATTTGTGCTCATTAGCTATTAAACAGATTTGTGGTAACACTGTGTTTTTCAGAATAAACAGATTAATATTTAACCAGCCTGTATTTGACTCTCTGAGAAAACATCAACACTTTAATGAAGTGCAACATGCACTCTGTAGAAATACTTGACTTTCTTCCTAATATTTCTGTATGTGGCTCCAGTTTTACTCTGATGACTCTTCAGCCTCCAGCTGCTGACCAGATGTTTCCTCTATATTAACTGACAGCCAAACTCACTGCATGGTGTTGGTGAAGACACGTCGAACGGCCTCCAGCAGCAGTTCTGGAGAAACCTGAGCCAGACGGTCCAGCAGCATCTTCAGCTGCTTCCTGTACTCCACGAACATGGCTTCATCTTCTCCCTGAAGGTCAGAGGTCAAGAGTTTAACGGAATAACACCAACATGGCTTCATCTTCTCCCTGAAGGTCAGAGGTCAAGAGTTTAACAGAATAAAACCAACATGGCTTCATCTTCCCAGCCAGAGGATCCAGATCTTTCAAAGGAGAATGAACCTCACCTCGTTCTCAAAGTTGTACTCGTCGTCATACGTCAGTTTCTTCATGACAGCCAACATGACGGCCTGGAACATATTTCAGGAAATCATTCAGATTAACTGTCTTAAAGCTCAACTAGACGCTGAAATATCTGACAGCTTCGTTACCGAACAAAGACTGACCTCGATGTTTGTTTTCTGCTGGTCGGTGAGCTGAGGAAGCTGCAGAAGAAAAAAATGACCAAATAAAATAAAACACAGTCTATAAGAGCAGTGTTTACTAAAAGAAAGTTTCGTCCATTTCACGTTACAAATTAATACTTCAATGATGCTCTTATTGTTTGCTGAATTCCAGGAGAAGCTTGGACAGACTCAGTAAAGATGGTTAATCTTATTTTAGCAGCATGTTCGATTGTTAGTTATCACTGTTTTATTAGTTTACTTGATTTTTTTTTTTTAGAGTTCTGCTTCATGACCTGCCAGCAGAGTCAGTGTGTTAACACTGACTAAGAAAATGAACTGATATATTATATAATCTCTGTATTTGAGAGGCTGAACAGACTAAGAATAAAACTCACCTGCTTCAGGACGTGCAGGTACTCGTAGCAGAAGCCCACCATGTTGGCTGAGATGTCGTCGTCCTCGTGGACCAGCAGCTGCAGCAGCAGCGGCACTTTGGCCTCCACCGCCTGCAGCGTCTCCGCCGCCGCCTTCACGTTCCCAGTCTTGGCCAGTTTGGTCCAGCTGAGCACCAGACTCTGACCCATCCCGTTCACCAGCCTGGAGAACTTAGCCAGGAAGTCCACATCCTCCTCCTGAGGAGACAGGAAGTCACCTGAATCTGCTCACTATGACACTCCTCATAAACCCGACATGGATGATTCATCAGGAAAATAAAAGAAATAATCCATCACCTCCTCAGAAATTGTCAGAATACAAAAATGACTTTTTGAGAAATTAAATTCTCAAACAGGAATCAGCTTTCAGGTTTAATTTTTAAGTCACATTTTTGCTTATTTCAACGTAAAAAGAAATTATAAGATTAAAATGACAAAATATTTTTGTACATAAAGTTTTTTTAAAGAATTGAAAATAAAGAATTTGTTATTTGAATTTGTTATTTTCTCACAGATCAAATATATGTAACTTTTTCGAGAAAAATATTACAATTATATTTTTTAGACCCAATTTTGATCCAGAACACTGGAATTCACTGAGAAATGAATCCACTTAAACACACTTTTCTGTTCAGGAGTGACAGGAAATAACTGAAGAACTTAACATCTCTATCAAAGCATTTAATGACTTTTCTTTTTGCATAACAGTAAACTTTAAAATTTCATGGATAACTACAATAATTATATTATTATTATTCCAGAAAGTCCCTTGAGATAAAAATCTCTTTTCAGAGGGAGACCTATTTTATCTTTAAAGATATAACGTTGATTAAAGGGCTTGCTCATACTGGTTGATTAACCATTAGAGGAGCGTTAAAATGTTCTGGTAAACAGTGTGAATGAAGGACCTGGTCCACGTTGAAGAAGCCGGCTGACTGCAGGACTCGGCTCAGAGACTCCACCAGCTTGGTTTTGTCCACAGGGTCCATCCCTTTGTTGACTATTTCAAACAGGCAGTCACAGGCCTCCTCTCTGAGGTCCTCCACTGACATGTGACTGAGCAGCAGGTTGACGAAGCTGGAGACGCAAGATGACACGTTATTACTGTTACTAACACAACAAACACCAGGAAGATGACTGATCATTACTGTTTATGGACACATTAAATTTTCAGCTCAGCTACGACGCTAATATTAAATATTTTACCTATGTATTTTGTTTTATTTCTACAGGTCACATCCACATAACAAATAAAGCAAAAATACATTTTAGTTCATCTAAGAATTGTGTTTAACTAACATTTCATTTGCAATTTAAAAAAAACATTTAATACTTTTTAAGACCTCAACAAATATAATTTAAGACATTTACTCTAGGGCCTGAGCAATAAGGAGTTTTTGAGGCTGATGCTGATATCAATATTTAACATAAAAAACAGATTAATCTCAGATAATATTTCTTATGATTTTTTTCCAGCCCTTTAACACTTCCAACAATGACACAAATTGAAGGCATAACACTTAACTTTTTTTACATCTTTGATTTCACAACATTCAAGAACAAAGAAGTAAACTTTTTGAATAAAATAACAAGCAAATTTGCAGTAAATCTCTGAATAATGTGTTTTCCCATTGCCATTAAATGCACCATCTTAAAATGTAATACCTACAGCAAATTTATGATAAAATTAAGACAATTTAAAACTTTTCAAGGAAGGAATTTTTTTTTTATTACTGTGACTTGTCTATGCTGCTGTGTAGGGTGAATTTCCCCTCAATGGGTGATAAATAAAAAACTATAAAAAATCCACTGATGAATCTGTTGCTATGACGACTGAAGGCTGTGTACTTCCTGCCGAGGCGACTGACCGGTCGTTGGCGATGAGGTTGAGGTCGATCCAGGACACGAAGGCCCCCACCACCTCCAGACACTGGCAGGTGAGCTCTGGGTGGGTCTGCTGGTAGGTCTGCAGGATCTGGAACCAGGACTCCACCAGGCTGGGGATGCACTGCTCCCTCATGCTGTCCTTGATCAGAGTGTTTCTGCGAGTCTCCTGCAGGGAAACACCCACTTTAAGCTCAGACAGTCTCAGCAGCTGGAGGAGCTGAAGGTGAGATCAGGGCGATGCTTACCTCAGGCAGGTGGAGGACGTCTCGATCCACCACCTCAGCGTCGATGGCCATGAGCGTCCTCAGGTAGATGTCCACGCCGTGAGGGTTCAGGCCCACCAGGGACAGGATGTCGAAAAAGAACTTGGGCCACAGAGTCAGGTACTCCATGACGAAGGTGAGGGCGAACACCTGGGCTGCCTTGTTCCTGATGAACGGCTTCTCAGGCTGAGCGTTCATCAGCTGCAGTCAATGGGGAGGGAGAAAAAACCCATGAGACCCCGTTACACAGACACACTGGAAATACTTTAAAATACAAATTCACAGTTTTACTCTTTTTACTTGCTAGTAGTAGTACTAGCAGTAGAAGTACTTCCTGGAGGTACCTGACACTGGAGCCACTTCATGAGCGTCTCTCTGATGAGCTGCTGCTGAGCTGAACTCAGACCAGCATGTCTGCAACACAAACAGCAGAGAAACTCATTAAGCAGGTCCTGCAGAGACAACGACGATGAAGAAGCCTCCTCCTCCTCACCTGAACTTGATCTGATGCTCCAACACTTGGAAGCAGAAGAACTTGACGTGGTCGTCGCTGAAATGAGACACAAATGTTTTCAGACACACCTGGAAGTAGGAGGGGGTGGAGTCCCTCTGAAACCTGAGGCTCACCTGTAAATGCCTTTAGCGAGGGCCTCAGCACAAACCTCCCAGGCATCCTGAGACTCCTTCAGCTGCTCAAAGTAAGCCATGGCCTGGACACACACACCCAGCATCAAAATACATATATGAGATATCACAGGTTTACATGGTCACTTTACAGTTAGAGCGTCTACTATGAGCACTTAATATACAATCTATTAGCTATTAATACACAATTTATTATCTATCTAGTAAAGCATCATGGCGTCCTGCAGTAAAGAAAGAAGCATCATGGCGTCCTGCAGTAAAGAAAGAAGCATCATGGCATCCTGCAGTAAAGAAAGAAGCATCATGGCGTCCTGCAGTAAAGCATCATGGCGTCCTGCAGTAAAGCATCATGGCGTCCTGCAGTAAAGAAAGAAGCATCATGGCGTCCTGCAGTAAAGAAAGAAGCATCATGGCATCCTGCAGTAAAGAAAGAAGCATCATGGCGTCCTGCAGTAAAGCATCATGGCGTCCTGCAGTAAAGCATCATGGCGTCCTACCCTCTGGCGGTAGCGGGCGTCAGCGTTGGGGTTGAGCCCCAGCAGGGCCTGCTCGTCCATGACTGCAGTGACAGACTGGCAGGCCATTCGTGGGTTAGCTTTCCTCCAGGTCAGTCTGTCTCATCTGGAAACAGGAAATAGAAACATTACAACTGAATAAATAAATACTCACATTTCACACATATACTATATAAATAAATACACACTGGAATCACTTTAACTGACATTTTATTAAGAAACTAACAGGTTTACTGCATCACTGCTTTTCGTGAAAAGAACAAATCAAATATTTCATATATCAAAATGGATCATAAATTTATTTTAATATTTTAGTGACCCCACAGATGTTCACCTCTGAAACAAACATCATCATTAATCATTAAAGGAGTCTCTGAGAGATGAATATTTCCTGGCTGATACCACCTGCTGGTCCTGAATAAATGTCCACTTCACTGCTTCATAAAACACATTTTAAACCTGATGCTCCACTTTGTGACGTCAGCAGACAGAAGTGAATAAAAAGCATGTTTAAATATCCAGTCAACAGAATAGTTAGATTCATCTCAGTGGTTGAAAGTTGTAATTAATGTGCTTAACTTAAATGTCTCTCACAGGGAATATTTTACTTTTTACAGCTTTTATTTATTGTGTGCAGAAACATAACAACAAAATATTACTTGTTGTACAGGAAATTATTCAGATCATTTTTTAATGGAATAATAAATATTTAAATAATTTTATTCATATTTTATGGGAAAATATTTAAAGAACGTCTGCCTATTATATTGATTGTTTTGATTATCATTTGAAATTTTAATATTATATACACATGGAATATTGATCTATATATATATATATATATATATATATATATATATATATATATATACAGTGTATTAACAGAGGACTGACAGAGGACGGTTTAGACATATTTAGTATTCTATAAATATAGTATATTACCAGAGGACCGATGGAGGATGGTTTAAACATATTTAATATTATATAAACATGGAATATTGACTTTCATATATATAAATATAAGTGTGTGTGTGTGTGTGTATATATATATACAGTGTATTAACAGAGGACTGACGGAGGATGGTTTAGACATATTTAGTATTCTATAAATATAGTATATTACCAGAGGACTGATGGAGGATGGTTTAAACATATTTAATATTATATAAACATGGAATATTGACTTTCATATATATAAATATAAGTGTGTGTGTGTGTATATATATATATATATATATACAGTGTATTAACAGAGGACTGACGGAGGACAGTTTAGACATATTTAGTATTCTATAAATATAGTATATTACCAGAGGACCGATGGAGGATGGTTTAAACATATTTAATATTATATAAACATGGAATATTGACTTACATATATATAAATATAAGTGTGTGTGTGTGTGTGTATATATATATATATATATATACAGTGTATTAACAGAGGACTGACAGAGGATGGTTTAGACATATTTAGTATTCTATAAATATAGTATATTAACAGAGGACTGATGGAGGATGGTTTAAACATATTTAATATTATATAAACATGGAATATTGACTTTCATATATATAAATATAATTGTGTGTGTGTGTGTGTATATATATATATATATATATATATATATATATATATATATATATACAGTGTATTAACAGAGGACTGACAGAGGATGGTTTAGACATATTTAGTATTCTATAAATATAGTATATTACCAGAGGACCGATGGAGGATGGTTTAAACATATTTAATATTATATAAACATGGAATATTGACTTTCATATATATAAATATAAGTGTGTGTGTGTGTGTATATATATATATATATATATATATATATATATATATACAGTGTATTAACAGAGGACTGACGGAGGATGGTTTAGACATATTTAGTGTTCTATAAATATGGGATATTAATCTATATATAGTGTATTGTCAGGACCTGACAGCTTATCTTCTCCACATGATGCAACACAGCGTCAACACTGCCAGCCTCCATGTTGACTCACTTCTGCTGGTCTCTGCATTAATAAACATGTACATACTGAACATTTAGGTGGTCAAATGGTGACACGTGTAACCTGGGTTGAAGGTGATGGTCGGACCCCTCCTCTAAAAGTTGACACCGCAGTGCTACATGCTAACAGCGCCTCTCTCATACAGAATAGCTGACTGCTGCTAAATCCAGCTAGTGTTAGCCTGCTAGCGCCTTGGTTAGCTGCCTTCTTCTGTGGCATTGACGGCTTTAACGAAGCATATAGAACCTCAGTTATCAACGGGATGCTTTCGTAAACGTTCGCCAATAACCCGGGATGATTAAAAGCAGTTAAAATGCGTTTGACTCTCCTTGTTTATCACCCTCCGGTAACGGTTACCTCCGTCACATCACCGTTGTGAAAAAAAAAAAAAAAAAAAAACACTCGTTAACGTTAGCTGTTTCCTACCGGCTTTAAACACAATGGAAACAAACAACACGCCGAGGAAAACTCACCTTAGTTAAAACTTGACCAATCAATGATTTTTCTCCCCGCGTCAACTCATCGCGGAGCTGCAGAGAATCATCCAGAAATCTGTTAAAGTCGGTGCGTCTCAGGGCACGAGCGGTGCGGCGTGTCCACTGCGTCAGCTTCCGGGTCACACCGGAAGCGATCAATTAACACGTCACGACACAAAAATATCAGCTATTAATTATTAAATTTTGATTTTCATACAGCAACCATATTTATATTATACACGATACATGGGGTGTTGTTGACATATTTTTGGCGCTATTCATGACGACAAGTGTTTGATATTAGCCGCTGATATTCAAGCAGCTGAAGTTGGTTTGTTTTTGAGCTTTGTGTATTTCAAAGATTCAAATTAGGATATCCATCCATCCATCCCTCCATCTTCTCCCTCTTATCCTCTCATAGGGTCAGGGGGGCTGGAGTCTATCCCAGCTGTCTTAGGGTGAAAGACAGGGTACACCCTGGACAAGTGTCCAGTTCGTCACAGGACACATAGAGACAGACAACCACTCACACTCACATTCACACCTACGGTCAATTTAAATTAACCAGTTAACCTAATCCCCATGCATGTTTTTGGATGGTGGGAGGAAGCTGGAGTACCAGAGAGAACCCACACAGACATGAGGAGAACATGCAAACTCCACACAGAAAGACCCCGGGCCGGGAATCGAACCTAGTACCTTCTTGCTGTGAGGCGACAGTGCTAACCACTACACCACCGTGCCACCCCAAATTAGGATATAAGACAAAAAAAAAAAATAAAAAAGAAAAAAGAAAGTCAAACAAGTAAAAATTGAGATAGTGTAGAAGTTTAGGTACAGTTTAAATTAAAATATATATAAAATCACATATCTACTTGAGTAAGTATTTCTTTATTATATTTTGCATTATTACATTGAATCTGTATATTGAATAAATACAAATAATGCTATTTTTTCATCATCACTTGTGCTATTATTATTGTTTGTTGTTTTATATTGGTATAACTTGTTTTTCTGCTGTATGATGGAAATCTAAAATTCTAAAGTAGAACAAAATGTGTACAAAACTTGCTGAACTTGTATTTTTACTGTAGAGAAGTTGGAAGAGAGGAACATTATCTTGATTTCTGTATGTCCTCAAATATATAGATAATTGACAAATAAAAACCTGACCAAATTGATTTAGTTAAAAACATTAATAACAATATTGAAGGGAAACATATAAATGAGCTTCAGATTTTTATCTATGATAGAATAAATAATAAATGAATAAAATGTTCATTCAGATATTATTTTCTTGTTGTGCGTCGAACCTGAAGCGAACTTCAAGACAGATATTGAATGAGAGGCCGCCCACAGTACCCGGATGTCCCGCCTCTCCTCATATGACGTCAGTAACTCCCGCCCTTCCGCTTCCTCTTTTTCTGCGGCAGTAAGCGAGAGGCACCATGAAGGCGTCTGGCACAGTATGTAAAAGTCTATTTTCACCGGTATCCGCCTTCAATACACGGCCTGAGTGGACTCATATCACTTTATAACGTCATGTTTCGCTGATTTATGTGTAAATAGACACAAAAAGTCCAATTAAAAATGATATTTCGAGTGATTGTGCCCGGGTGCGTTTCACAATATGGCGTCTGTTGCACCATGTGGACGACCGTGGCTGAGTCCTGGTGAAATGACAGACTTAGGGTTGCAGTAGAGGATGAGTAAAAGTTATTTAAAATCTCTACTTCAGTTGCACTCAATGTAAAATACCCGTTTACTGCACCAAATATTTGTCTTTCTCCCCGAGCGTTAAGCTAATTAGCTGCTAGCATAGTTCTGTACTGTTGTTCCATCGTGGATTTTAACGAGCTGCTTGACTTTTTAAATTTTAGTTCGTGATTATTTGAAGTGTCTCACAGACTCGTTAGCATGCGGCTGAAATAAAACAGAAGCTTTTAATTCTGCGCTGAACAGAGACTGACAACCCTTTACTGTCACGAAATGAGATACAATTCATTAGAAAAACTTCACAATGTTTGTGAGATTCATGCATGACAGGAAATAAACATGAAGCTCAGAAATATAAACACAGATTTGATATGAAGAGGAAAAAAAAATAATCGTGCACCTTCACTTAAATATATTAGCGTACAGGTTAATATTTTACTCATCAGTCATGTATACTTAATGCAGTGTAAACTAGTCCAGACAGGCAGTCTGTCCTCTGCATGTTAATGGAAAACTTCTCCTGTCCAAAGCGCTGAAGATGTTGCACCCAAACCCAAAGGCCGTGTCCGCTCAGTGATGTGGTTTTGTCTGGTGTGCAAACAGGAAACTGACCTTTGTCGCCTTCCTGTGACGCTGCCATGTCGCTGGAAGTGAATTCAAGGGTCCACAGGCTTCAGCAGCTCTCTCTTCTCTTCTGTTGTGTTCACTGACCGTCTCTCTGACTCCAGCTTAGGGAGTATAAAGTCGTGGGGCGTTTGCTGCCCTCTGCCAAGAACCCAGCCCCCCCTCTGTACCGGATGAGGATCTTCGCCCCGAACCACGTCGTGGCCAAATCCCGTTTCTGGTACTTTGTCTCCCAGCTGAGGAAGATGAAGAAGGCCTCTGGAGAGACGGTCTACTGTGGCCTGGTAGGTCCTGATCCACGTCGGTCCGGTCTTTATTCTGGCTGTCAGATCAGCCATTTAGTTTAGACCACTTATCAGTCTTTTCTCACCATCAGGTATCAGCTCCACGTCTCTTAAATATTAAATTTGTAAATATGAATATGAACATGATGTCACAGATGATGGGACCACTGAACTGGATTTAACCCCCAGCTCTTTTTTCTTAAATGACCTCTTGAGTATTAAACTGGATTCTTCCTGAACTCTCACATTTGTTGCCCCTTGATTTGTCAAGAAAATAATTCAATATTTCTGCACCGGTTTAGGAAGCATAAAGAAGGAAATAGAATAATAGTAATAATGTCGCGAACTTGCACCCAAACCCAAAGGCCGTGTCCGCTCAGTGATGTGGTTTTGTCTGGTGTGCAAACAGGAAACTGACCTTTGTCGCCTTCCTGTGACGCTGCCGTGTCGCTGGAAGTGAATTCAAGGGTCCACAGGCTTCAATCCATCAGTTTATAGAGAAACAGCCGTTTTCTCGTCTCTCCCTTTTAGTCATTTCTCTGCTCCTTCACTGATGTTCTGTGGAGGAAATGCAAAGTTCAACTTTGGTGACAAGACCATGTGATTGAGGTGTCATCAGGTGTTTCCTGCTGAGGAAAGACATTTGATTTTAAATAGAGGACGTTCCCTCTGCAGAGTCAGTGGACATGTTGTTGTTGTTGACATGTTGTTGTTATTGTGGTTCAGGTCCACGAGAAAACCCCCCTGAAGGTGAAGAACTTTGGTATCTGGCTGCGCTACGACTCTCGCAGTGGAACCCACAACATGTACAGAGAGTACAGAGACCTGAGCACCTCTGGAGCCGTCACCCAGTGCTGTGAGTACTGTGTGTACTCTGTGTGTACTCTGTGTACTAGTACTGCATGGAGTACGCCCAGCCGGCATCTACTGAGATTATAATGATAATAATAATAAACCTCCACTGATCCCACAGCAGCAAAGTAAAGAGAAAATAAAGTGTGAGAGTGTGTCGTGTTCACTGTACGGCACATTTAGTGACATTGAAATGTTTTGTTTGAGTAGTCAGTATTTATATTTACACTGTCTGTTATACCAGCTGACAAGTTCCTTCAGGATAAATACGTGCTCTTAGTTTGTAATTAATATTAATAGGTTTTTATTTGTAAAGCACAACAAAAACACTTAAGATGAACAAATAAAAACTAGTGATAGAATAGTTCTTAAAGAGATGAACGAGTCCAGTCAAAGTGCCAAAAAGTCTTAAGGCATCACGGGTCGATTTAAAAAAAAAAAAAAAGCACACTGAGTTGTTAAAAGGAGTGTCTTCTCTGAGAACATCTACAAAAAGATGATTTCATTTCCTTTTATTTTTATTGAAAACTCCTTTAAATGTCCCACTCAGCTGATTGTTGATGCTGATGGACGTTCATATGTGCACCGTGCAGTTGGTTTTCCTGCCGTCGTCTCGTCCGTCCTTTGGTTTTTATTTTTGTTTGCCGTAAACAGGAAGTTGTTTCCAGAAGCTCCTGAACATGAATAAAAAGAGCAGCACTCTGGATCTGAGTCACCATTAAAAATCCAGATGTTCTCTCGTCCGTCAGATCGTGACATGGGAGCTCGCCATCGTGCTCGAGCTCACTCCATCCAGATCATGAAGGTCCAGGTGATCGCCGCCAACAAGTGTCGCAGACCTGCCATCAAGCAGTTCCATGTGAGTTCCCTGTTTCCTGTCTGTCCCAGCGGGTCTCTCTCCGGTCGGCCTCCCTGTTGGGTCGCTCCGTTTGAAAACCCCGCCAAAGTAAAAGGCCAGCTTCCTCTTCCAGGTTTCCAGCTTCCATCTTGAAACCTGGCGGTTCAGAAACTGGCGACAGCTTTATTTTAAACTGTTTTCCTGAAGCTCAAAGCTGAACTCTGTTTGTGTGCAGGACTCAAAGATCAAGTTCCCGCTGCCCCACCGGGTCCTGAGGCGCCAACACAAACCTCGCTTCACCACCAAGAGACCCAACACGTTCTACTGAGAGCAGCTTCACTTTGTACGAGGAAGAAGAATAAAAAAACCAATGATCCACCTGAGAACAAACTGACTCACTGCTCTTTTATTTTCATTATTAACGTGCTGAAGAAAAGTTTTACTGTCCAGACTTTCTACACATCATTAAATATGAAATATTTTAAGTGATTTTCAAACAAAAATGTCCTGTAACTATTTATTACAATAATTGAAAATAATAGGAAAATATGAATTTAAGAAAAATTGGATCATTTATTTTATAGACAGTCAAAGTTTTTAGGTTTAAATTAAAACCATCATCTAATGGATGAATCACAGTAAAATAATTTTCAAGCAAATATTGTTAAATTGTTCTGTAAATATAATTTCCTAAAATGAAAAGAAAATGATTTAAGAAAAGTAAACTGACATTTTTTGTTAAAGTGAAATATTTAGTGCAACAACAGGAAATAAATGACAAACATTTGATGAATGGTGACTATATGATGGTGTCCTTTATCGAGAGTACAAAATAATAATTTAGAGGCATGAAGTAATTTATTAAGAGTCAACATGATGTTGAAAAGTGGAAAAAAAACACTTTCATTTTCAAGTGAGAAAAGTTCAGATTCATCAGATTTTATTTTGATTATGTGAATAATAAAAACATGTTTTCCATTAGACATTAGATATTCCTCTTTTCATCACTTTTCTTGTTTGTGTTTGTCTGATTGGATACAAACACCCTTAATTCATGAAAGGAGTAAGCAGTCCTTTATGTGTAAAAACACTTAATTGAAGCCTTAAGGGTGAAGCAGCAGCAGCAGCTGGTGTCCACATGGTGGCGCTGCTCTCCAACACATGGAGGTGAATCTATTCTGCCAATGAGTTCATCTGATCAGCTGCAGTCTCTGTTAAACTGGCATGATCAATAAATGATTATTGATAGAAATCTGACCAACAAACCATGAACATTTAGAGAAGAAGAGGAATAAAAAAATAATGTGATTTATATATTATCATATTTTGTTGTATGTTCTGTGATGATATCATGCCATAATAATAAATAATAACCCAAGACAAAAGCTGCAGTCACACCAGCAGGTAAAACAATAACTATAAAAAAGAAAAATCATATTTTGAAGCAAAAAATAAAAAAATATAAGATCTTCCTCAAACTGGTTAAGAAGAAAGAAAGTAACTAAGAAGGAATAAACTGGGAGTAAACTGAAAGTTAACTGGGAGTAAACTGAGAGTTAACTGAGAGTTAACTGAGAGTAAACTGAGAGTTAACTGGAAGTAAACTGAGAGTAAACTGAGAGTTAACTGAGAGTAAACTGAGAGTTAACTGAGAGTAAACTGAGAGTTAACTGGAAGTAAACTGAGAGTAAACTGAGAGTTAACTGGGAGTAAACTGAGAGTTAACTGGAAGTAAACTGAGAGTAAACTGGGAGTAAACTGAGAGTAAACTGAGAGTTAACTGGGAGTAAACTGAGAGTTAACTGGAAGTAAACTGAGAGTAAACTGGGAGTAAACTGAGAGTAAACTGGGAGTAAACTGAGAGTTAACTGGAAGTAAACTGAGAGTAAACTGGGAGTAAACTGAGAGTTAACTGGGAGTAAACTGAGAGTTAACTGGAAGTAAACTGAGAGTTAACTGGGAGTAAACTGGGAGTAAACTGAGAGTTAACTGGGAGTAAACTGAGAGTAAACTGGGAGTAAACTGAGCGTTAACTGGGAGTAAACTGGGAGTAAACTGAGAGTAAACTGAGCGTTAACTGGGAGTAAACTGGGAGTAAACTGAGAGTTAACTGGAAGTAAACTGAGAGTAAACTGGGAGTAAACTGAGAGTTAACTGGGAGTAAACTGGGAGTAAACTGAGAGTAAACTGGGAGTAAACTGAGAGTTAACTGGGAGTAAACTGGGAGTAAACTGAGAGTTAACTGGGAGTAAACTGAGAGTAAACTGAAAGTTAACTGGGAGTAAACTGAGAGTTAACTGAGAGTAAACTGAGAGTTAACTGGAAGTAAACTGAGAGTAAACTGAGAGTTAACTGGGAGTAAACTGAGAGTAAACTGAGAGTTAACTGGGAGTAAACTGAGAGTTGACTGGAAGTAAACTGAGAGTAAACTGGGAGTAAACTGAGAGTAAACTGAGAGTTAACTGGGAGTAAACTGAGAGTTAACTGGAAGTAAACTGAGAGTAAACTGGGAGTAAACTGAGAGTAAACTGGGAGTAAACTGAGAGTTAACTGGAAGTAAACTGAGAGTAAACTGGGAGTAAACTGAGAGTTAACTGGGAGTAAACTGGGAGTAAACTGAGAGTTAACTGGAAGTAAACTGAGAGTAAACTGGGAGTAAACTGAGAGTTAACTGGGAGTAAACTGGGAGTAAACTGAGAGTTAACTGGGAGTAAACTGGGAGTAAACTGAGAGTTAACTGGGAGTAAACTTGGAGTAAACTGAGAGTTAACTGGGAGTAAACTGAGAGTAAACTGGGAGTAAACTGAGAGTAAACTGGGAGTAAACTGGGAGTAAACTGAGAGTAAACTGAGCGTTAACTGGGAGTAAACTGGGAGTAAACTGAGAGTTAACTGGAAGTAAACTGAGAGTAAACTGGGAGTAAACTGAGAGTTAACTGGGAGTAAACTGGGAGTAAACTGAGAGTAAACTGGGAGTAAACTGAGAGTTAACTGGGAGTAAACTGGGAGTAAACTGAGAGTTAACTGGGAGTAAACTGAGAGTAAACTGAAAGTTAACTGGGAGTAAACTGAGAGTAAATTGGGAATAAACTGGGAGTAAACTGAGAGTTAATTGGGAGTAAACTGGGCATAAACTGGGAGTAAACAGAGTTAACTGGGAGTAAACTGAGAGTTAACTGGTAGTAAACTGAGAGTTAACTGGGAGTAAACTGGTAGTAAATTGGGAGTAAACTGGTAGTAAATTGGGAGTAAACTGAGAGTTAACTGGTAGTAAACTGAGAGTTAACTGGGAGTAAACTGGGAGTAAATTGGGAGTAAACTGGGAGTAAACTGGGAGTAAATTGGGAGTAAACTGGTAGTAAACTGGGAGTAAATTGGGAGTAAACTGGGAGTAAATTGGGAGTAAATTGGGAGTAAACTGGGAGTAAAGTTGGAGTCAACTGGGAGTAAACTGGTAGTAAACTGGGAGTAAATTGGGAGTTAACTGGGAGTAAACTGGTAGTAAACTGGGAGTAAATTGGGAGTAAACTGGGAGTAAATTGGGAGTAAATTGGGAGTAAACTGGGAGTAAAGTTGGAGTAAACTGGGAGTAAGGTTGGAGTAAATTGGGAGTAAAGTTGGAGTAAACTGAGAGTTAACTGGGAGTAAACTGGTAGTAAATTGGGAGTAAATTGGGAGTAAACTGGGAGTAAATTGGGAGTAAACTGGTAGTAAACTGGGAGTAAATTTGGAGTAAATTGGGAGTAAACTGGGAGTAAATTGGGAGTAAACTGGGAGTAAATTGGGAGTAAACTGGTAGTAAACTGGGAGTAAATTGGGAGTAAACTGGTAGTAAACTGGGAGTAAATTGGGAGTAAACTGGGAGTAAATTGGGAGTAAACTGGGAGTAAATTGGGAGTAAACTGGTAGTAAACTGGGAGTAAATTGGGAGTAAACTGGTAGTAAACTGGGAGTAAATTGGGAGTAAACTGGGAGTAAATTGGGAGTAAACTGGGAGTAAATTGGGAGTAAACTGGTAGTAAACTGGGAGTAAATTGGGAGTAAACTGGTAGTAAACTGGGAGTAAATTGGGAGTAAACTGGTAGTAAACTGGGAGTAAATTGGGAGTAAACTGGGAGTAAATTGGGAGTAAATTGGGAGTAAACTGGGAGTAAAGTTGGAGTAAACTGGGAGTAAAGTTGGAGTAAACTGAGAGTTTACTGGGAGTAAACTGGTAGTAAATTGGGAGTAAATTGGGAGTAAACTGGGAGTAAAGTTGGAGTAAACTGGGAATAAAGTTGGAGTAAAGTGGGAGTAAATTGGGAGTAAACTGGGAGTTAACTGGGAGTAAACTGGTAGTAAACTGGGAGTAAATTGGGAGTAAACTGGTAGTAAACTGGGAGTAAAGTTGGGAGTAAACTGGGAGTAAACTGGGAGTAAAGTTGGAGTAAATTGGGAGTAAACTGGGAGTAAACTGGTAGTAAACTGGGAGTAAAGTGGGAGTAAAGTGGGAGTGCTGGAGGAGAGGCAGCCGTGGGTGTTCTGCAGAAAAGACCTCACTCTGTGATGGAAAAGCTTCTTTCAGTGAGTCACCGTCATAAACATGTAAAATCATTAGAAATACATGAAGCCAGCTGACTTCACCTCTCGCTATGTTCCACTCGCTCCAAAGCAAACAGCAGCTTAATTAACTTCTAATACACAGACGCTCGTTTATGAGCCGCATCCAGCTATTAGCGCTCGCTTAGCTGCGACTTCATTTTCCGTCATATACGAGGCGCTCTTTACGGAGCACATCTGACAGGAAACAGCCTCCAGCTTCACAAATCAGCTGCACACAAAGAAGCTCAGTCTGCAGCGTTTTATTGTGGCGATTTCAAAGAAACGTGTCTGAGAGTTAAAGCTGGAGCTTCCTAGCAGAGCTCATTGTGAACGACGAAATAGAAAGTGTCCCACAATGTCATGAAGACTATTATTATCAGAAACTCTTCAGCATCTCTGCCTGCAGTTCAGCTTTCAGCCGCAAGAGGGCAGATTGTTCCGATATTTCTAACATTTAATCTAATCTAATTAGCAGCGCTGCGTTATCAATGCTACGTTATCAATGCTTCGTTATCAACACTACATTATCAATGCTACGCTATCAGCGCTATGTATCGGGGGCGTCTCAGGACGATGCATGTAATAAAATACTTTTGTTAAATACACTTTTTGAAAACGTGAACCTTAACCTGAACCTCAAGTCTGAACCCTCAAGCTGGCCCGTTCTCTCCATTAGCCCTGTTAGCGCCATTAGCCCCATTAGCTCCATTATCCCTTTATGGTCTGTTAGCCCTGTTAGCACCATTAGCCCCATTAGCTCCATTATCCCTGTATGGTCTGTTAGACCTGTTAGCGCCATTATCCCTGTTAGCTCCATTATCCCTGTATGGTCCGTTAGCCCTGTTAGCTCCATTAGCTCCATTAGCCCCAAAAGCTCTGTTATTCCTTTTAGCTCCATCAGCCCCCGTTAGCCCCATTAGCTCAGTGATCTTAGCCGTTAGCGTGTCTGTGCCGTTAGCAGCTAATCAGTGGCGCCTCACTGCAGGACAGGATGTTGGCTTAAAGACGGAAACAAAGTGCAGCCCGTTAACCCCGTTAGCATGCAGGGAAGAGTGTATTTGTTCTGCTAATTGGGGCCAAATTATTCAATTTGTCTGTTTGGAGAGCTAATTTACAGAAGACATTTTCCACAAAGAGAAGAAAGACAGAGCTGCTGAGTTCAGAGGAAGTTAAAGGAAAGAAAAGCTGAGCGGAGTCGCTAAGAGATTCTTAAACTCTGTCTAGAAACATTTAAAAAGTAAATCACAGTCGTCACAGTGAAGTATTTGTACTTTTACTGCAGCAAACAGGAGTCGAGCCACTTCCTGTTCACAGTCACAGCAAGGAAGAAGAGCTGTGACCCACACCCAGACCAGACCAGTCCAGACCAGACCAGACCAGACCAGTTTAGACCAGACCAGACCAGTCCAGACCAGACCAGACCAGTTTAGACCAGACCAGACCAGTCCAGACCAGACCAGACCAGTCCACACCAGATTAGACCAGACCAGTCCAGACCAGATTAGACCAGACCAGACCAGACCAGTCCACACCAGATTAGACCAGACCAGTCCAGACCAGATTAGACCAGACCAGACCAGACCAGTCCAGACCAGATTAGACCAGACCAGACCAGACCAGTCCACACCAGATTAGACCAGACCAGTCCAGACCAGATTAGACCAGACCAGACCAGACCAGTCTAGACCAGATTAGACCAGACCAGTTTAGACCAGACCAGACCAGTCCAGACCAGACCAGACCAGCCCACACCAGATTAGACCAGACCAGTCCAGACCAGATTAGACCAGTTTAGACCAGACCAGACCAGTCCAGACCAGACCAGACCAGCCCACACCAGATTAGACCAGACCAGTCCAGACCAGATTAGACCAGACCAGACCAGACCAGTCCAGACCAGATTAGACCAGACCAGACCAGACCAGTCTAGACCAGATTAGACCAGACCAGTCCAGACCAGATTCGACCAGACCAGTACAGACCAGATTAGACCAGACCAGACCAGATTAGACCAGACCAGACCAGACCGGATTAAACCAGACGAGATCAGACCAGACCAGACCAGACCAGTCCAGACCAGATTAGACCAGACCAGACCAGACCAGATTAGACCAGACAAGACCAGACCAGATTAGACCAGACCAGACCAGACCAGTCCAGACCAGACCAGACCAGTCCAGACCAGATTAGACCAGACCAGTCCAGACCAGACCAGATTAAACCAGACCAGGCCAGACCAGTCCAGACCAGATTAGACCAGACCAGTCCAGACCAGACCAGATTAACCCAGACCAGATTAGACCGGACCAGACCAGTCCAGACCAGACCAGACCAGACCAGATCAGACCACATTAGACCAGACCACACCAGATTAGACCAGACCAGACCAGATTACACCAGACCAGATTAGACCAGACGAGATCAGACCAGACCAGACCAGATTAAACCAGACCAGATTAGACCAGACCAGACCAGATCAGATTAAACCAGATCAGATCAGAAAGACCAGATCAGACCAGACCAGACCAGATCAGATCAGACCATACCAGATCAGAAAGACCAGACCAGATCAGACCAGGAGGACCAGACCTGACCAGACCAGACCAGATCAGACCAGGAGGACCAGACCTGACCAGACCAGACCAGACCAGGATGATTGACCGAAATCTCTAGATGAAACCAGTTTAAACTAATTTAAACCATCTGGTTTAACATAATTTAACATGAACATAATTTTCAATACATCTGAAGCTTCTTTACTAAACACCTTAATGTTCATCAATATTTAATATTATTTAATATAAACCATCTCTGTGTGTTGAACTTCCTGCTCTCAGGTAGACCTGAGATTTCAAAATAAAACACGTGGCGGATGGGAGGAGGAGAAGCAGCTCAGTTCTGAATGGAAAGCTAACGGTGAGGATCTATTTAGAGGTTTGTTTTGGGTGAAGTCTCCTCAGTAATGAACCTCCTCCTCTTCCTCCTCCAGTAAATCACTGATTGTTTTCTTCTGAAAACTCTTATCGCCATCATTCAAAGAGCGATTACATCCTCTGATTCCAGAACAGTTTGTTCTGCTTCCATCGTGGACACAACAAGATTTATTCAGAGAGATCATCTCATCTTATCAGCGGACAGAAAAAGAGTCCTGAAAAAAATCATTATTATTATCAAATAAGGTTTTGATTCAATGCCATTGACACTAATATTCTGCCTGTAATAATTCCAGTATAATGGTTATTTCATGAGGTGAAGTGAACGAAATGAGCTCAAAGTAACTGAGATTATGAAGCAGTTATTATAATATTATCAGAGCAGCCGGGCAGTTATTGACCTTTTATTGACTCGTTTAAATAATGTGCAGGATGAGTTCCTCTGACTGGTGGTCAGCTCGTGACCTTTGACCTCTCCTCTACGTGACTCCCTCTGTGTTTCCAGGCGGGGCTGATCTCAGCTTGTCATCGCACAGCGATAAGATATAAACGGACCAATCAAACCAGACTGTTTACCGTTATGTCACGCCCTCCGAGGGGTTATTAATAAAGAAACAGAAACAGGAAGTGCTTCAAGATTCATGTTGGGATGTTTCAACAGGAAGTGGCCTTTAAGGATTTTATTCTGAAACGTCAGAATTCCAGATGTGAGCTGGAATAATCAGGAAGGCGTCACGGGACGCCGCCGAGCGCCGTGACATCAGAGGACCCCCCCCGCTGGAGCTCATGAATGAACGAGTGTTTCATGTGGAAATTGTTATTCTAACCGCATACAGAAGTGTTTCTGCGCTGTTATGGAAAAGTAATTGGCGCAATTACAGATGGGGGTGGGGTGTCAGAGGGTCGGGGGGTTTCCCAGAATGCCAGAGTTTCCTCTACGGAGACGTTGGTGGAAAACTGAGATGTTTCAGAGTCAGGACGACGTGCAGCTCTTTGATTTCTCCTGAAAAAAAAAATAAAGGCTCAGAACATTTTTATAATCCATTCTCTGCTTTATATTAGTTATCAGTCCTGTACACACCCATTTGTTTCCTATTTATTTTGAAATATTTTTTATTTTGATGTTGCTCCGTCAAACACTGGAGATTTGATGAATGATTATCTGATATTATTATTTCTTAAAATAAAAGCTTTTATTTGCTCCATGAAGAGACTTGAATGGTTTGTTTTGTCCTGCAGCTCTGTCCTCACCTCTGATTGGTTTTCCAGACTCTGAGCCTCGTCGAGTCGACCTTTGACCCCACGGTGGTCTAAAAATAAACCTGACAGGCTAAATAAACATCTGTGCTGCAGGTCCGGATCTGACGCCTTTTTTTCTTTCTCTGTTGCTCGTGGGAACTCCGAGCTGAGAGGACTGAGGTGGTCTGAAGCTTGTTGCTGCAGCAGCTTTGTGTCTTTGCAGCTTTGTGTCTTTGTAGCTTTGTGTCTTTGTAGCTTTGTGTCTTTGCAGCTTTGTGTCTTTGTAGCTTTGTGTCTTTGTAGCTTCGTATGGCAACTTTTACCAGGAGCAGGAAGTCTGGCAGCTTCAGCTCGACTCCAACAAACAACCAGGTATCGTCGGCAAAACGCTGAATCCTCCGACACGTTTTGAAACGTCACGTCATAACTATAGTGTTTACATCAAAAGAAAAAATGATTCTATTCATAATTTTTTATTTAATTTGCATTGATTTTGTATTTAGTTATTGATTTATTTGCCTTTAATTTCAATGTGACCAAAGTGAATTTCTAATAATTCTGTCACTGCTGATGGAGGCTAAAGTGAGGCTGCAGGCTTAAGGGTGAGCACACTTCTCAGCCCATTATCGCTGCAGATTGTTCACACTTCATGTCCAGAACCAACACTCCGGCGGTTTGTCCACGTGTCCAATCTCAATGTTGTGTGTGATGGTTGAATTATTGTATCGGCGGTTATTTTAAGTCGTCATGCCAAGGACTTATATCACCAGGCTGTTCAGCTTTTAATGGAGCTCTCCTGGTTTGGAGGGTTTTACCGATGTGGGGGGGAACGCCGGCTCCAACAAGGAGGTATTCTGCTGCAGAAGAAAGCCTCCATAGATGGTTTACACCTGAACATGTGGCTCCTCACTGTGGCTTTGATTACTGTAATTGGTTGTGAGGCCCAGCAGAGAGCAGCCTCTTACTAAAGCCATTAACCCTGTCATAACGAGCAGCGAGGGGGGGTTAAAGTGGCTTCCAATTAGCTGGATGTAGAAAAGCCGAGCGGCCTCTTACCTCCATGTTAGAGGAAATAAAAGTGGAGAGGACGAGGCACAAAAGAGCGTCTGTAACAGGAAACTGAGCGCCGCCGCCGGCCAATGCAAACACTTTGCCTCATGTCCAAAATCAGAACCACATGCAACCGAGAGAGCGGCGATAATCAGGAGGTTCTACTTCCTGTCTGCTGATTGGGGGCGCTGGGAATAGAGGCCGCTGGGGTCTGACAGCCAATCAGCTCGCTGGTAGAGCCTCAATCTAATTAGGATGTGAACAGTAGCTGAGCCACAGCGAGCTGGTGTTTGGCCCTTACCTGAAGAAAAAAAAGAAACGATTACATGTGGTGCTAACACGACTTCGAAATACCCAACCATTCATTTTTTAATCCAATATTACCTCAGCTTCCAGGCTCTGTGCTAAGCTAGGCTAACAGTTTCCCCTGTTTTAAGTTATTATGCTATTCAAGGCTAACAGTAACCCACTGTTTCCAGTCTTTGTGCTAAGCTAGGCTAACTGTTTTTTCCTGCTTCAAGTATTTGTGCTAAGCTAGGCTAACTGTTCCCCCAGCTTCAAGTCATCAACAGTAGCCCACTGTTTCCAGTCTTTGTGCTAAGCTAGGCTAACAATTTTCTCCTTGTTCCTGTAGTCATGTTAAGCTAGGCTAACCACCATGTCTTTAGCTGTATTGTGGCTGAATATTGCAGTTTTCAAGCCTTAAAGTCTCTGTTTGTGCTCCAGTTTTTTCCAGACCTGGTCCAGGTCAGTCTGGAGGTGATGTCATGTCAAGCTAAATTTAGCTGCATGTTGATGAATGAGCTCCTTATGAGGTGTTTCCCCTCTAAAAATACTCGTCCAGGTGGAGTCGGTGATGAGCCGTGACTCACAGGAAGAACCTGGAATGGTTTTGTGTCTTTAAAGGGGTCCAGGTAGTCCTGGGCCTGCACTCTGTGGGTTAGAAAGACTTTGACCTCTGAGGACTCCATTAAGGAAAACAACCAGCTGAGGGACTCCATGTGGTCCATCTGGACGGACCGGCAGCTCCTCCACCTCCATCCTGAGGGAAAAACCATCCATCATGACGCTCTGATGTGGTTTCCATGTTTAGGATGTGAGGCTCGTTCCTCCTCAGAAGATAAACTGGACTGGAGTTCACCTGCTGGTTCATTGAGGAAGAAGAATCAGATCTGATGTGTGGACGCTGCTGGTCCTCAAACACTTTTATTATGTGCTGAACTAAATATTTCTCCTGTTGACATGTTTCATTTCACCTTTTGTCAGGTAGTCATTGTTTAACCCTAACCTACGAGCTGTTTCCAACCACTCTCATGAAACCCCAATAGTCCAAAACAACATTCTGTGCTATGCTAGGCTAGGCTAACAGGTCCCCCGGCTTCCAGTCTTTATGCTAAGCTAAGCTAACAGCTTCCAGCTCTTATAGAAGATGTGATGATGTTAATTAGCTTTGTGCTTCTGTTAGCAGCAGGGAGAGTTTGTATTGTTGGAGTGATGGCTGTTTGTTTTTCAGGATAAAGGTCAAATGTCAGAGTTTGTTAGTTCCAGAGAAAATCCAGGAATATCCTTGAGACAAAAACTCAGAAAAGTCTGGGTTATGAGGTGGGGTTTGCTTTCAAATTGATATTTGTTCAATTCCCCTGTATGTTATTTTTAATATATCTTATCTGTATTTACTGTGAATATACTGATGAGACCAGACTGCAGGTTCCCTGTCCTCTATAAAACAGACAGCGTCTCTGAGGACGAAGACGGCCAGCAGACTGATGTAGAAAGCAGCCTCACCCCGGGTCAACATTAAAGAGGTGCGACAGGTCGTCAACAGGCTGGGCAGCGTCACCTCACACTCACTTACTGGCTCCAGGGACAGCAGAGACGCCACCAGGATACCTGTCCAACTGATCCACAGTCAGATCCTGGAGGCTCCCGGCTGTCTGCTGGGCTCAGACCGCCTGAGAGGAAATGAGGATTCTGGGATTAAGACGAGACAATTGATAAGTCGCCTGAGAAGCTGCAGATCAGTTAGCATGAGCTGCAGAGCAGACATCAAGAAAAGGAAAGGTTAGCCTAGCTTAGCACACAGACTGGAGGCAGAGGGAAACTGTTAGCCTAGCTTAGCACAAAGACTGGAGGCAGAGGGACACTGTTAGCGTAGCTTAGCTCAAAGACTGGAGGCAGAGGGAAACTGTTAGCGTAGCTTAGCTCAAAGATTGGAGGCAAACTGTTAGCATAGCTTTGTCAAAAGTGGAACCAGACACTTAATTGATTGACATAACTATTATGATGATGATGATGATGATGATTACTTCTTTCCAGCAGCATGTCTGCTCTGGTGTGTCAGCAGCCCTTCAGCCTGACTGACAGGTGTTGACTGTCAGACAGAGAAGAGGGCACGTTGGACACATCATCACTGCTGCTGTCTCACTGTGGAGCTGATTTTGTGAAACAGTCATTTTTAAAATGCATGTATAACAACAATAATTAATAATAAGATTAATTATTAATAATAAAAAGATATAAAGTGTTCATTTAGAGCAGAGGTGGTAAACACCTGACACTGGGTGGAGAAATAACACGTTTATTAAGCTTCTGTATATTAAGTAAAAATGTCCTTTTGTGATTGGTGTTAAAGTATTTAGGCTTGAATATTTTATGTTTTTTATCCTGCAAACCAAACAGCGTTAGCTTTGGTTCTTTCCAGACATATGTTCCTCCTCTCCTCCTCAGAAACTGAACCAGTCGAGCATGTACTGTTGACGTGCCATCATGAAATGGGATCTCTTAATTTTAACAGTACGAAGCAGTAAAGTGGTCCATTAATACCCTCCTCCTCCTCCTCGATGGTTTTTCCAGCACCACCTTTGATCCGGCTCATCTGCCCAGCACTTTCCCTGCAGCCGTCCAGCAGGCCTGAACTGAACCCAGATGAGGTGAGGAGTCCTCCAGGCCGCCCGGGGCTCCAGCTCTGCTCCCAAATGCTTTTATCAGCTGCTAAATGGGATTCCTATGAGCTAATATACAGAATATACCGTCTGTATATGTATCTATATCTGCAGTTTCTGTTTATCAGATGAAAACCACTGTGTGACATTTTACAAACACTCTTTTCCACTGGCTGCTCTCAGATCTGTGGAGTGAAACCAGACTGAGAGATAAGCCAAGAGGAGGACGACTATATAAGACTTTAATGGATCTGAAGCTGGACATGATTCAGTCAAGTAAGACCTGAGCAGAGAGAGGAGAGAGGAGAGGAGGAGGAGAGAGGAGGAGAGAGGAGAGAGGAGGAGAGAGGGGAGAGGAGAGGAGGAGAGAGGAGGAGAGGAGAGAGGAGAGAGGGGAAAGGAGGAGAGAGGAGGAGAGAGGGGAGGAAAGAGAGGAGGAGAGAGGGGAGAGGAGAGGAG
This sequence comes from Synanceia verrucosa, assembly GCA_029721515.1. NCBI lineage: Eukaryota > Metazoa > Chordata > Actinopteri > Perciformes > Synanceiidae > Synanceia > Synanceia verrucosa. The sequence continues at coordinate 19,285,486 of CM056571.1, forward strand.
GGGAGAGGAGGAGAGAAGAGAGAGGAGGAGAGAGGGGAGAGGAGAGAGGAGAGAGGAGGAGAGAGGAGGGGAGAGGAGGAGAGGGGAGGAGAGGACGACAGTGTTGTTAGCACTCCTTTTAGCTTTTGTTGTTAGCCACATTAGCTTCCAACTTTAATAATGATAACAGTATTTTATTTTCTCCCTAACACCAGTGAAGCTCTTAACTGAAGACACACATATAGATATATATTCATTATGAATATTATTATTGTTGTCATTATTATACCACTGTAGTATTAGTTGCAGTCTGACAGGCTGACAGTGGCTTGAAGTGATTAAATAACTTAATTTTTTTTCTGCTTGAAGCTGAAACAGGAAGTGACTGTGATGTTCAGCCGCCCACAGACTGAAAACATCTTTTGATGTGGGAATAATTAAGCTTTTGTTTTTAATCGGTGGTGAAGTGAAATGCTTATTTCTTGGAAGAAATGTGTTTTATGCAGATCTGATCCTGTGAGGACGAATCAGGGAACTGGGTCATGATTAATGTGAGGTTACGTAAGCATAATAATAAGGTGTTATTTATAGACCTGATGGAGTCGAATCATAAGTTAGTGGATGATGGAAAGCTTTTCATACACATCTGTAAGGAGGCCCTGCAGGCTCAGGTCTGTTTCTGTAGCTTTACTTTGATACCATAGTGTCATGTGACTGCTACTGATGTCATCATGATGTCATCAGCTGATTGCTCCATGATAATTGTAACTTAAAGAACAGCTGATCCTCTGGTCAACTTTTCTACTTTCAGATGTTGACAGCTCACAGGAAGTGATCACTTCCTGTTGATTCTCGCCGTTCAGAGCTGAACTTTAAATCCTCCGTTAAGTCAGACGTCTCCTCACATTAACAGGAAGAAGGTCGCCTCACCACCAGGCCGCTAATTAGCTCCAGACCACCTCCTGCATTAAAGGGGCATTGAAGTCACCTCTCAACAGGTAGCTGCCCCCCCAGCAGCAGTGACTTCCTGTGGACGGAGCTGTGAATTATCTGAAGTAATTTGCTCCCTGAGGGTCGTCGTCTTGTCGCTGTGATGAAGACGAGGTGTGAAACATGAGTCAGCAGCAGGCGAGTCCTGATGGCCTTTAAAGGCTTTTCATGTCAGCAGACCAAAAAGTTTAAACTGCAGCATGACGACCAAGACGTGATGGAGTCAAACACCTTTTATTATTAGCATTATTACCATTATTATTGCTATTATAATTATTACTATTATTATTATTATTATTATTACTATGCAGGACTCTGTGCACCTGCACACTGTTATTGGTCTTAAGACCCGTGGGAGACGGGTCCACCCAGCCGCTGCAGATCCACATACCAGGTCTACAACAAAGAGGCAAGGATTTGCCGTCAATCCCTGGACCTGTTGACAGAAGCTGCTGTGGGAACCGAGACCCTCCAGACCAGGAGGCCAGTTCAGGACCTGGTCCTCTGGACCCATGAGTCATCGGCTCCCCGCCATAATTAATAAAACCTCTCATTATTAATTAAATCTGCTGCTACTGAGACCATCACTCTGAGCACTTTATTTCTAACATTTCCTTTAATTAAGTTTTTATGGTGATAAGGTGTATATTAACTTTGTTTCTACTGTGTTTTATGGTGTTTAACTGTGGTTCTACTGTGTATTAACATGTTTCTACTGTGGTTATTTTCTGCTTTACTGTGGTTCTATTGTGTTTTATTTTGCCTGCCACACAAAGTATTTCCTTGTACCACAAAGACCTGAACTGGTCTTCCAGACTGGGACCCGCTGACCTCTAAACCACCAGTCCAGGCTCAGGACCAGGTCTCCAGCTGTCAGTCTACCGGCTGTTAGCGCCGTGACGCTGTCATCATCCGTCACCCCGTGTCGCTCTTTGCCTTGTTCAGCCGGCGGTTACTTTCCCGTCAGGAGTACACGCCGTAAAACTCACTAAGTACTTTGTACATGTGCAGTACTCATGCTGCGGTTAACCAGCCATGTAAAACCATTTTCTACCCCAAACCGCCTCCACAGTCCCAGACTCTGATTATAACGCCGTTTTTCTTCAGGCCATTCGACGCTCAGGAATTCCTGAACGGCTGAACGTCATGTGGCTTCAATACAGAAGTCCATTAGAAAAAGAGCAGATTCTGTGGGTCCAGGACTGAGTCTCAGTGCTGGTCCTCCAGACCAGAACAGAAAGAACCAGAAAGACTTACATCCAGAACCAGAGCAGGAACTACCCGTACAAGTGGCAGTACTCTGTAGAAATACTCTGTTTTAAGAGAAAGGTCTAGTACTCTGTAGAAATACTCTGTTTTAAGAGAAAGGTCTAGTACTCTGTAGAAATACTCTGTTTTAAGAGAAAGGTCTAGTACTCTGTAGAAATACTCTGTTTTAAGAGAAAGGTCTAGTACTCTGTAGAAATAGTGCGGTGCAGAAATACTCTGGTAAAGTACATTTATTTGTTTTTTCCCTCCTTCTCAGATGTTTGTTTAAATATAATATAAAAAAATATGTTTAAATTCAACAGTTTTTAGTGAATAAATATGTACTTTTAATTTTTCTTTTAATGAGTGCAGATATCAGGAAGAAGAAACACTGAATTATTTCTGTTAATTAAACCTGCTGAGCTCAGAGACTCAGACCAGACCTGGACTTGATCTGGACTTGTTCTTGAGGGGAACCTTTGTGGTGTTGAACTCCTTTCTAGCTGAGACTCTGACAATCTGTTTATTAAAGCTGATGTGGTTTTCCAGCTGTGCGGTCGCCAGCATGTTTGTGAGATGGTTCGGTGATGTCAGTGTTTTGTACCCAAACGAGGCCAATATGTTGAGGATGTGCAGGTCCAAAGGAAAGCCCAGAGGGCGATCCGGGCGTGGACCTCCACCTATCACAGTGATGAACACTTGGACCGCTCACCTCAGAGCCGCCTTGTTTATTGGTTTTGGAGAAACCACCCCGGAGTCCTTGAAGCGGTTCCAGGTGCTTCGATCGGTCCGAGCCGGGAGCTTTAGCAGAAACTGATGACACAGCTGAGACTCTGCTAACGCTGTAAGAAGGAAGGATTTCAAAAAAGACGAGAGCTTTTCGTGTTAAAACACGTCGTCTTCCCACAGAGCAGTTGCTGACTGAACACCTTCAGTAAGAACACACTGCAGCTTTATTACAGTGCCTTACTGATGAGGAACGATGTTTAGGCAACAAAACCACTTTGTTAGGTTTAGGAAAAACACTGTGGTTGTTCTTAAAAAAATGAGTATAATTCAGTATTTATTATTCTACTCTGTATCATTACCAGACAATAATCTGAAACAGTTTGTAACATTCTGAGGGTCTGAGAGAACAGCTGCTTGTTACGTGACGAACAGCTGCTTGTTATGTGACGAACAGCTGCTTGTTACGTGAAGAACAGCTGATTGTTACGTGAAGAACAGCTGATTGTTACGTGACGAACAGCTGCTTGTTACGTGACGAACAGCTGCTTGTTACGTGAAGAACAGCTGCTTGTTACGTGAAGAACAGCTGATTGTTACGTGAAGAACAGCTGATTGTTACGTGACGAACAGCTGCTTGTTACGTGACGAACAGCTGCTTGTTACGTGAAGAACAGCTGCTTGTTACGTGAAGAACAGCTGATTGTTACGTGACGAACAGCTGCTTGTTACGTGAAGAACAGCTGCTTGTTACGTGAAGAACAGCTGATTGTTACGTGACGAACAGCTGCTTGTTACGTGACGAACAGCTGCTTGTTACGTGACGAACAGCTGCTTGTTATGTGACGAACAGCTGCTTGTTACGTGACGAACAGCTGCTTGTTACGTGAAGAACAGCTGATTGTTACGTGACGAACAGCTGCTTGTTACGTGAAGAACAGCTGCTTGTTACGTGAAGAACAGCTGCTTGTTACGTGACGAACAGCTGCTTGTTACGTGACGAACAGCTGCTTGTTATGTGACGAACAGCTGCTTGTTACGTGACGAACAGCTGCTTGTTACGTGAAGAACAGCTGATTGTTACGTGACGAACAGCTGCTTGTTACGTGAAGAACAGCTGCTTGTTACGTGAAGAACAGCTGCTTGTTACGTGACGAACAGCTGCTTGTTACGTGAAGAACAGCTGCTTGTTATGTGACGAACAGCTGCTTGTTACGTGAAGAACAGCTGATTGTTACGTGACGAACAGCTGCTTGTTACGTGACGAACAGCTGCTTGTTACGTGACGAACAGCTGCTTGTTACGTGAAGAACAGCTGATTGTTACCTGACGAACAGCTGATTGTTACGTGAAGAACAGCTGATTGTTACGTGACGAACAGCTGATTGTTACGTGACGAACAGCTGATTGTTACGTGAAGAACAGCTGCTTGTTACGTGACGAACAGCTGATTGTTACGTGACGAACAGCTGCTTGTTACGTGACGAACAGCTGATTGTTACGTGACGAACAGCTGATTGTTACGTGACGAACAGCTGCTTGTTACGTGATGAACAGCTGATTTTAAGGTGACGAACAGCTGATTGTTACGTGACGAACAGCTGATTGTTACGTGAAGAACAGCTGATTGTTACGTGACGAACAGCTGCTTGTTACGTGATGAACAGCTGATTTTAAGGTGACGAACAGCTGATTGTTACGTGACAAACAGCTGCTTGTTACGTGAAGAACAGCTGCTTGTTACGTGACGAACAGCTGATTTTAAGGTGACGAACAGCTGATTGTTACGTGACGAACAGCTGATTGTTACGTGAAGAACAGCTGATTGTTACGTGACGAACAGCTGATTGTTACGTGACGAACAGCTGCTTGTTACGTGACGAACAGCTGATTGTTACGTGACAAACAGCTGCTTGTTACGTGAAGAACAGCTGCTTGTTACGTGACGAACAGCTGATTGTTACGTGACGAACAGCTGATTGTTACGTGACGAACAGCTGCTTGTTACGTGATGAACAGCTGATTTTAAGGTGACGAACAGCTGAGTGTGTATTATTGCTGCAGATGTTTCGACGTTGTCGTTAATAGATCAGCCACTGTGTTTCCGTCTTTTTCTGGACTAAATTAATTTGATAAAACAAAACAAAGGAACAAACGCTATGAAAGATAACGATCCTGAGCAGAAACACCTGCCAGGAAAGGGTTCTTACAGACCTTCAGAATAAAAGACTTCAGTCAGCGGAAAACAAAGTGAACTCCCTTCAAACTCTCTGCAGCATAAATTCAGGTATTTTTTTTTCTCTCCTCCTTTTTTTATGCATCGAAGTGATGAATTATGAGCCCAGCATCAATACCTCTTTGATTCAGACAGTGGCTCTTTATAGCGAGGAGATACTGTTCCTCAATAAAGGAAGTGTTTGCCTTGGCGGCCTCCCTCTTCCTGTTCTGACGGCGTCCAGGTCGACTCACAAACCGGATGCAGAGAAATGTTCCTGTGTGGAGGGAAAGGTCTTCAAAGTGACCACACACAGCTGAGTGCCGGCCGCTGAGCAAACACACCTCCAACACAAAGAAGAGCGAAATTGCAGGTATCAGGTCTCGTGGTGTGATTGCTCCACTCTATATATTTACTCTGTATACGGTTCACTGTAATGGTTCCCATGCATGAGTCAAAGAGGAGCCGCTCACATTCCCCTCAAAGTGTCCAGGTCTTATCTGAGATCTGCTCCGGCTGTAATTTAGCAGAAAGCCCATAATCCAATTTCATGTTCGCGAGCGGCCAAGAGAAAGTTTCCCCTCAGCAGCTTCACTTCACTTTCTACAGCTCCTCGTCTGGTTTATTATTCAGCATTTCAAGTGTTTTCTGTTTGATTTTCATAACATCAATTTCATGTGCTTTATAGGAGCTGCTTGAAGCTCAAACACACATATAAACACATTATTTATCCTAGTTTGTAGCTTTATTATTCTATTCTGAAGGTTTTTGCAGGTTGTTTTTTCTGATTTTTCTTTAATCCGTCACGATAACGTGATGTTGTGTGTTTGCAGAAACGAGTCCGATGCATTTTATGATTGCATTTTTTGGGAAAATTTGCAGATCGAGACAAAACTACAAGATATCACATGACATTAGCACTGAAACGCGTTAATACAGTTGATCTGATCTAATTAAGCCAACATCTTTTTGTGTACAAACTTTTTAAAACTGGACTCAAACACACGATTCAAAGACAAAGCTAAAAAGCTAACTGGATTGTTAGCGTTGAAAAGCTAAAAATCTAACTGGAGATCTGCGGTGACTCACAGATTGTTAGCGCTGGAAAGCTAAAAAGCTAACTGGAGATCTGCGGTGACTCACAGATTGTTAGCGCTGGAAAGCTAACGGTGACTCACAGATCGTTAGCGTTGAAAAGCTAAAAAGCTAACTGGAGATCTGCGGTGACTCACAGATTGTTAGCGTTGAAAAGCTAAAAAGCTAACTGGAGATCTGCGGTGACTTACAGATTGTTAGCGCTGAAAAGCTAAAAAGCTAACTGGAGATCTGCGGTGACTCACAGATTGTTAGCGCTGAAAAGCTAAAAAGCTAAATGGAGATCTGCGGTGACTCACAGATTGTTAGCGTTGAAAAGCTAAAAAGCTAACTGGAGATCTGCGGTGACTCACAGATCGTTAACGCTGAAAAGCTAAAAAGCTAACTGGAGATCTGCGGTGACTCACAGATCGATAGCATTGAAAAGCTAAAAAGCTAACTGGAGATCTGCGGTGACTCACAGATTGTTAGCGCTGGAAAGCTAAAAAGCTAACTGGAGATCTGCGGTGACTCACAGATCGTTAGCGTTGAAAAGCTAAAAAGCTAACTGGAGATCTGCGGTGACTCACAGATTGTTAGCGTTGAAAAGCTAAAAAGCTAACTGGAGATCTGCGGTGACTCACAGATTGTTAGCGTTGAAAAGCTAAAAAGCTAACTGGAGATCTGCGGTGACTCACAGATTGGAGTGCAGGTCTTGGCTCGGCCGGCCGGTCCGTGAGGCTGCATGCATCAATGTATTTACTGTTCTCTTATGTCAGTTTGGACCGGCGAGGCCACCAGCAACTCGCCAATTCTCTGACATCACCGGCTAAATAATACCACTTATGAGAATACAAGCCCCGCCCTGAAGCTGCAGCTTAATTTAGCTCTGAATCACTGCCGCCATTATGAGCAGAGCTCAACGGCCGATTCATGCCTCCAGCGTCTTACCTCCTTTTTCCAGACGAGTCTTCGCGGCGCTGAAGGAGGCCTGGCGAGGCGTCCTGCTGGAGGTCATCAGCTCTGCTGCTCTGCAGGTCCTTCAGGAGCTTCATGACTAAAATGACCTGCATGCTTCCTGATCCAGTCAGGAGTGATGAAGGAATATAATAATGAATATATTTACAGTTTAACATGAGGTCACATGAGGACAGAAACACTGAGTTGAGCAGCTCTAAAAAAACCTGTGTTATTTAACATATTACTACAATGATAATCTTTTCAGACAGAGTTGCAACTCTTTCATAATCTATGTGCAATATTTTTATCATCAAATATTAAATATTTTATTTTTTATTTTCCCTAATTCATTTCCAATATATAAACACAACTCTAAAAATATCTTCAATATGCAGACAATAAAAACATTCTATTCTAAAAAAATGAATTATGAGGAGAATATGGAGTGAGCCATTTAACCTATGAACCAACATTTAAAGAGATTTTAATTTGTGCAGCTGAAAGTGGTCCAGTATTTGTCCCTTTGAGGGGCATCTCTCAGCCAGGAAGCAGCTCATAAACAGCATCTCTGTGACATCACTAATCATTAAGAAGACCGCCGAGCTCAGTGAGCCAATCAGGGCTCACAGGAAGTGACTCAGTCTGACGTCGCCCCCGGAGACAGAGGACCACACAGACGCTTCAAAGGATGAAAAGGAGAAGAATGTCAGACATGTTTCACCCACTGATGGAAAATAAAATATAAGAAAGAGACTGTGAGCAGCCAATCACAGAGCAGCATTTGTCTTCAGTCAGTGTGTCACTGTTTTTGTCTGTCGTTCTTCCTGTTCGTCTGAAAATCCCCCAAAACTGGAGATACAAGAATTCTGCCCTGCTCAAACCCACAAGACTCCATTGAAAAAAATAGTAATTTAAGCTCTCCTCTCACCAGACTCCATTCACTAAAGCTGTAATTTAAGCTCTCCTCTCACCAGACTCCATTCACTAAAGCTGTAATTTAAGCTCTCCTCTCACCAGACTCCATTCACTAAAGCTGTAATTTAAGCTCTCCTCTCACCAGACTCCATTCACTAAAGCTGTAATTTAAGCTCTCCTCTCACCAGACTCCATTCACTAAAGCTGTAATTTAAGCTCTCCTCTCACCAGACTCCATTCACTAAAGCTGTAATTTAAGCTCTCCTCTCACCAGACTCCATTCACTAAAGCTGTAATTTAAGCTCTCCTCTCACAAGACTCCATTCACTAAAGCTGTAATTTAAGCTCTCCTCTCACCAGACTCCATTCACTAAAGCTGAAATTTAAGCTCTCCTCTCAGGAGTTGTCTTGCATCGATCGGCTGGTTTGTTGGTGCTACTTTGTGACTTTCTTTTCTTAAAATACTCTCAGTGTTGCTGCTACATGACAGACGTCCTGAGTTTGAATCCAAATCGTCCCATCAGTTGAAATATTCCTTCAGAGTCTCATCTTTGCAGCAGATGTGAGAAATGATCCTCTGAGGTAAACATAAATATCCAGGTGGATGGAAAAGAACATTCTTGGAAAGCACAAACTGAAAAGGTGTGAGAGAAAAAAAAGTACTTCTGTGGCATTGTGGATAAAATAGTGGTTTATTTAGACTGGGTTTGTTTGGCCGTTACATACCAGCCTCCTGATCCAGATCCAGGACCAGCAGGACCGGCAGGCTGCAGAGATGTGGGTCAACAAGACTCAACTCTATGAGCTTTAATAGTCTGGATGTTTAGTCTGAAAAATACCAGACGCTCAGTCATAAACAGGAATAAAAGAATATCATGTTCTCTAAAAATATGAACATATTTAAAATATATATATATATATATATATATATATATATATATATATATATATATATATATATATATATATATTTTGAATTTGGAGCATGAACCAAACTAAATGTAAATTAGTAAAAAAGGATTCATTATTAATTCTTATTAACATATTGAAGCAACAGATCAAATGTCCCATTAAAGGCTGTTTGTGGAGACGCTAATGGTTAGCCGCTAACCAAACAGGTGTGAGAGGTGGAGACACATCTGGACAGCTGTGCAAAAAAAAAAGTACTCTGTCACAAGTATCAGTACAACCTGAACATGTAGTCAGAGGATTCAAGGTCGACAATATTCCACTTCATTTATTCTGTTATCTGATTTTTAAAGTGAAAGCTAATTATGACTACAACTAAATATGAATGACATTATGGATTATAATCTGTGGATTATTTGATCAATCAGAGAATATTTGATTTGTAAAAAAAATGGGAAAATTATTGTTTTTCAACCAATATATACTAAAATAAAGTACTAACAAACATTATGAAATATAATAAAACAAAACATGATAGAGTAAAATATATAATATAATATAAACATCATAAAGATCAATCAATCAATAAATATAACTGATGAACTCAGAGACCTGCAGCAGGTCTCAGACCAGCAGGACTGATCCAGGACTCTCAGAGACCTGCAGCAGGTCTCAGACCAGCAGGACTGATCCAGGACTCTGTTTGGACTCTCACTTCCTGATGAGTCTTTTCAAAATAAATGGCTTGTGTCTCTGGAAAGACCAGACCCTCTGGAAAGATCTCCACACGTTTTGTTTTTCAGCGTCCAGCAGATGTGGGGCTTGTGAGGGAAGTACTTCCTGGTACTAGCACAAATACTACCTCATTGAAGTAGAAGTACTCGCAGGAAGTAGCAGAGTCCTCCACCTGTTCAGGACAGCCAGGCTTCTCTCTTCTTTGTTTTGCTCAGGTTTCCGTGGGAACAGAAGGCGTCTTTAACCTAAAACACACGTTTGGCTTCTGGTCCTCAAAGTGGATTTCACGGATCCAGATGGATCTGAGAGGCTCAGTGATGAGGTCAGGAGCGGCGGTGCTGCCCATCGATCAGCGCTTATGTTTAGGAAAAGATCATCGTTTAGGCTAAAGTGAGCTCAGTGACTAACGGAGTTAAATATGACGAACAAAAACAGAAATATATAAGAAAAAAAACTGGAGAGATCAAAAAAAATCAGAAATAAATGTAAAAAAATGTAAAAGAACTGAGAAGAAATATAAGATTTTTAAAATGTATTTTATTTCTCTTAAGAAAAATAATTAAATACATTTTATTGTAATAATTATATTATTATAAAAGTCCTACTATAACCACTGATAATTATTATTGTTAATGTAATTATGGACAGCATGGCCAACAAGCGTCACACATAGGTGATGATGAATCAGACACACACACACATATATATATATATATATATATATATATATATATATATATATATATGTGTACACGTATATATATATATATATATCTATATATATATATATATATAATAATATATATATATATATATATATAGATATATATATATATATATATGTGTACATATATATATATATATATCTATATATATATATATATATCTGTATATATATATATCTGTATATATATACAGATATATATACATATATATATATATATATATATATATATATATATATATATATACGCTGTATATATACGCATATATATATATATACATATATATATACACGTATATATACACGTATATACGTGTATATATATATATATATATATATATACACGTATATATATAAAATATTGAAATATGCTGGAACATATAGATGTTGATGATCTAGGAACAGTAGTTGTCGTAAAACCGTGAAAGCCTTTAAACAAACAGAGATAATTGATCAGACTGATTGATAAGTTGCTGATTGATCGCTGCCTCTCTCTCTTTATTATTTATCTTAAATCTCTTGAGAGTCCTGGACTTCCAGATCCTTCTGGATCAGCTCTGCTGATCTGTTATGGTTGCTGCCCAGCGTTGATATATAAGATCAATAGAGGAACGCCCAGAGGGTCAACATCCCCCTGGCCCAGCCCGGCCTGGCCCAGCTCGGTCCTGACCCTGGACCCTGAAGGTGAGTCTGTGGTGTTTGGCAGCGCCGGCGGAAACCAAACCTTCGTCTTGTTGTTGTAGGGATCAAAGCTGGAGCAGCTGCTCCCAGAGCACACCTGTCCTGCAGAGGACGAACAGAGCAGGTATTAAAATAAGAAATGATGTGACCTCATCATCCTGATCTGACCACAGATTAATCTGGAATCACAGCTTCACTTCACTTCCTGTTGTTTCTCTGCGTTACTGAAGCTGCAGGATGTGAAATATTCATCAACATGAACACATTCTCCACATTGTTCATTTTATTTTAACACATGAGTTCACTGTAACAGACAGTGACAGAGCAACGCCGCTCTATACGAACGCAGAGAGAGGAACGCCGCTCTGTACGAACGCAGAGAGAGGAACGCCGCTCTGAACGAACGCAGAGAGAGGAACGCCGCTCTATACGAACGCAGAGAGAGGAACGCCGCTCTGAACGAACGCAGAGAGAGGAACGCCGCTCTATACGAACGTAGAGAGAGGAACGCCGCTCTATACGAACGCAGAGAGAGGAACGCCGCTCTGCAGGAACGCAGAGAGAGGAACGCCGCTCTGCAGGAACGCAGAGAGAGGAACGCCGCTCTGTACGAACGCAGAGAGAGGAACGCCGCTCTGCAGGAACGCAGAGAGAGGAACGCCGCTCTGCAGGAACGCAGAGAGAGGAACGCCGCTCTGTACGAACGCAGAGAGAGGAACGCCGCTCTGCAGGAACGCAGAGAGAGGAACGCCGCTCTGTACGAACGCAGAGAGAGGAACGCCGCTCTGTACGAACGCAGAGAGAGGAACGCCGCTCTGCAGGAACGCAGAGAGAGGAACGCCGCTCTGCACGAACGCAGAGAGAGGAACGCCGCTCTGCAGGAACGCAGAGAGAGGAACGCCGCTCTGCAGGAACGCAGAGAGAGGAACGCCGCTCTGTACGAACGCAGAGAGAGGGACGCCGCTCTGTACGAACGCAGAGAGAGGAACGCCGCTCTGCAGGAACGCAGAGAGAGGAACGCCGCTCTGCAGGAACGCAGAGAGAGGAACGCCGCTCTATACGAACGCAGAGAGAGGAACGCCGCTCTATACGAACGTAGAGAGAGGAACGCCGCTCTGCAGGAACGCAGAGAGAGGAACGCCGCTCTGTACGAACGCAGAGAGAGGAACGCCGCTCTGTACGAACGCAGAGAGAGGAACGCCGCTCTGCACGAACGCAGAGAGAGGAACGCCGCTCTGCAGGAACGCAGAGAGAGGAACGCCGCTCTGCAGGAACGCAGAGAGAGGAACGCCGCTCTGCAGGAACGCAGAGAGAGGAACGCCGCTCTGTACGAACGCAGAGAGAGGAACGCCGCTCTGCAGGAATGCAGAGAGAGGCGCCGCTCTGCACGAACGCAGAGAGAGGGAACGCCGCCCTGCAGGAACGCAGAGAGAGGAACGCCGCTCTGCAGGAACGCAGAGAGAGGAACGCCGCTCTGTACGAACGCAGAGAGAGGAACGCCGCTCTGCAGGAACGCAGAGAGAGGAACGCCGCTCTGCAGGAACGCAGAGAGAGGAACGCCGCTCTGTACGAACGCAGAGAGAGGAACGCCGCTCTGCAGGAACGCAGAGAGAGGAACGCCGCTCTGTACGAACGCAGAGAGAGGAACGCCGCTCTGCAGGAACGCAGAGAGAGGAACGCCGCTCTGTACGAACGCAGAGAGAGGAACGCCGCTCTGTACGAACGCAGAGAGAGGAACGCCGCTCTGCAGGAACGCAGAGAGAGGAACGCCGCTCTGTACGAACGCAGAGAGAGGAACGCCGCTCTGCAGGAACGCAGAGAGAGGAACGCCGCTCTGCAGGAACGCAGAGAGAGGAACGCCGCTCTGTACGAACGCAGAGAGAGGAACGCCGCTCTGTACGAACGCAGAGAGAGGAACGCCGCTCTGTACGAACGCAGAGAGAGGAACGCCGCTCTGCAGGAACGCAGAGAGAGGAACGCCGCTCTGTACGAACGCAGAGAGAGGAACGCCGCTCTGCAGGAACGCAGAGAGAGGAACGCCGCTCTGCAGGAACGCAGAGAGAGGAACGCCGCTCTGGTGTCAGCAGCTCTACAGAGGGAAGGATTCATAAAATCTAAAGTCAGACTCCAGTTTTAATAACGTTATTTTCTGCTGAAGTCTCATCTTAACTATATCATGATTTATTAATAATCTGATCCCAGATTAATGTAGTTCATTAAAAAAATACAGCATGAGTAGAAGTATAAAGTAACATGATGTGGACATACTTAAGTATGATTAAGTACTCTATTTAAAATGTAATCTATTGATGATCTATCTCTGTATTTGTTATTGTTAAAAAATAATATGGGATCATTTTTCTGTCTTTTGAATTTCTCTTTCTGTTATTATTTCATTTCTTACTTTGATTGTTCATTTACTCATTTTGTTTTTATAAATAGTTGTTTTACTTTATTTCTTTTTTTATTTAGGGGGAGGGTCAGCTTTTTGGGGTGTTTCGCTTTATTTCTTTACTTTGGTTGTTCCAGCTTTTTATTTTTTTCATAACATGTCTTTTCTTTATTTCTCTTGCAGCTGGCTCTGCTGCTTAATTGAACAGGTGACACCTCACCTGGCTGCAGTTTGTGCTAATGAGCATGCTGCGCTGTGATTGGTCAGTCTCTGTCACCTGTGAGGCGTTCACTGACTCTTTATCTGTGGTTCCTCCTGCAGGTCTCAATCAGTAAATCTGTCCTCAGGTAATCAAAGAAATGAAGTCATAAACTAAAACAGGAAGTAGGTCGACCTGCTCCTGTCGAAAAGCTCTAGATACTTTATTTGAATTTTGCCGTCACACTTTTTTTCACCTGCAGGAAGCTCCATGAGACAAAGACAATAAATAATAAACGTGAAGAATAAAGGAAGCATCAGCAGGAAAGAAAACATAAACCTGAAGCTGATCTGATATTTCTTTATTAATATAAAAGGTGTTTTCAGGCTGCACTTCACACCTTCCTCCATCAGGCGGCGCTGTGTCGATGTGGCGTTCACATTACATAATTCTTGGAAAGTTTTGTTCAGTGGTGGTGTGGAAAAATTAATTGCAGCTCCCTCAGCGAGTCGTTATTTTAAGAGGTATTTTCTGATACAAACAGTGAGCAGAGGAGGAGAAGAGGAGGAGGAGGAGAAGAGGAGGAGGAGGAGAGAGGAGGAGTTGGAGAAGGAGGAGAGGAGAGGGGAGGAGAGGAGAGGAGGAGGAGTAGAGGAGGAGGAGGAGAAGAGGAGGAGGAGGAGAGGAGAAGAGGAGGAAGAAGCGAGGAGGAGTTGGAGAAGGAGGAGAGGAGAGGGGAGGAGAGGAGAGGAGGAGGAGTAGAGGAGGAAGAGAGGAGGAGGAGAAGAAGAGGAGGAGAAGGAGGAGAGGAGAGGAGGAGGAAACGTTTGAAGGACTCAGAGAAGTGAAGAAATGAAGCAGTGAGGTGGTTTCTGGCTGACAGTCAGTCTTTACAGGATGAAGAAGAGGAGGAGGAAAACCTCCTGATTCAGATTAATGTTCTTCTGAATAAAGTTCATTTTCAACACAGCTTTATTGTCCACAGCACTCCTCTCCTCCTCCTCCTCCTCTTCCTTCTCCTCTCCTCTTCATCCTCTTCCTCCTCTCCTCCTCCTCCTTCATCATCCAGGTTGCAGAGAATCTTCTATTTTTATTCAAACTCTGGGCCTTCTTTTTTTTTCTGATGATGGCAAAGTTTGAGGTTTAAAACAAGTTAATAACGACCAATTAACTGATAGATATCAGTCAGATTTATTGATATGTGTTCACTTCCTGGACATCCAGAACTTTAGAATACCAGAATGTGAGTTTTCTTTATTTGGGATTTAGAGGTGAACATCATCAGCATAGAAACACACTCTATGTACTTTGATCTGTATAGTTTGATCATTTTTATCACCCAGAGAAAACAACAGACTGGATTTGATGCTCCCAATAACCTGAGATAACCTGGAATAACCTGAGATAACCTGGAATAACCTGGGGTAATATGAGGTGATTTCATTAACTTGTGATCATATCAGCAGATGAAAGCCTTAATGGCTGAAACATTAGTGAATTAATTTTTACTGTGAGGAAACATTTACTGCAGAAATGAAAAAGTAGAAATAAATTCAAATCTAATAAACCACCTGAGCCCAGGTAAACCTTCAGGTGAACTGAACCAAACCTTTTTAATCCAGAAACACCTGAAACATGATGGCGTGCAGGGGCAGTTCTGGGCTGGGATTGGTTGGCGTGGGCGGACAGGTATGAGCCGTGTGATGCGTTCAGACCACACAGGAAATATTTAGAGCTGTCAGCAGAGCTGTGAGCGTGCACGTTGGCGTGCACGTGAGGCCTGGGGGGGGCGGCATCTGTCATGTGGTGCATACCTGTCTGCAGGTACTGCCCTCCTCCAGCCGACCTATAGCAGCGAGGCTAATGATGACGCTAATGACACTCAGACAGGGAGGCCTGATGGGAACACATGATGACATCATCAGCACTGAATAAACACATTCAAATCAAACTTTATTCGCTTGATAGAGTAAAATAAAATTCATAAAACATAATAAAATAAAATAAAAATCTTATATAATGAAATAAAAAATATTAAATTGACTAAAATAAGTTTTTGTGAGGGGTGCTAAAGCTGGACCTGAACCAGGACCAGGACCAGGCCTGCCTCCTGTACCCTTCCAGGCTGAGGTCCACTTCTGAACGTTCAGATTTCTCTTTGCTGCCGTAAAGCGGCAGCTTTTTGTTGTTGCTGTCAGTCCTGGAGTGATGGATTATGGGGGCTAAGTGGAGGACGACAGTGAGTGACCACAGCCTCGCCGCCGCAGACCAAAATGACAGAGGTCATAAAAATAAAAGCTGCCAGAGCACTTCCTGTGCTGCAGCTGCACTGAGCTCCAGACTCTGGACCAGCAGGACAGGAAGTGACGCGTCTGATGAGTCTCCTAGCAACAGGAGATCCACTGAGTCACTGTGAAATCATCAGTGACCTCCAGACGGCGACGCATCCCATGATGTCACACCTAAAGGATGATGGGAAGGTGTTCAGAGAAACCCTTCACGTCTCAGAGTAAATATTGTACTTTTACTTCTCAGTTTCATATTTCACAAACATTTTTATTTAATAAACAAATTGTTCCAAATCTTTTTCCAATTTCTTATTCTTGACATGTTTATTTTTTTTCCTAAAATATTTGTATTATTGAAATATTCATTAACATTAATGCTTGAAATATTGAAACTTATTTTAGAAAACTAGTTTTCTTTTGATGAGAGCACTTTTACTGTTAATTATCTCTGTTGTTCTGGGCATGGTTATTAAATAGCCATGTTTTTATATTGAGGCTCACTGTTATAATATAATGTCAGATCATATTATGTAACGCTCTGCATGGAGGCAAAAATGAGTATTTATACAGCGGCTGTGTTGCTGCTAATTAAAAATCACTCCTGACAGGAAAAAAAAAACACTTAAGACTTCCCTCTTAAAAAGTCACTTAAGGTGGTCGGTCGTGGCGCGGCAGCTAATCATTATATGATGATGCAGCCAATTCACATATTTTCTAAAATAGTCAGAGAAAGTGTCCAGACCTGCTCTGACTTTAACTGGAACATGACGCTCCTCAGACTGGAAATACTGAACACAGATAGAGACATATAGATAGAAACATAGATAAATATGAGCATTACTGAGTGAAAGAGGACAAAACCATCTCCAACCTGGCAACCCGTGTCATAATGATTCTATTCTACTGCTTCAAACTGGCTAACAATAAGAGTAGAAATAAATAACAACGAAGAGACACGAGGTGCAAAAGAGGTGCAAAAAATGTGCAAAGTGACATAAAAGAGGTGTAAAAAATGTGCAAAGTGACATAAAAGAGGTGTAAAAAATGTGCAAAGTGACATAAAAGAGGTGTAAAAAATGTGCAAAGTGACATAAAAGAGGTGTAAGAAATGTGCAAACTGACATAAAAGAGGTGCAAAAAATGTGCAAACTGACATAAAAGAGGTGTAAGAAATGTGCAAACTGACATAAAAGAGGTGCAAAAAATGTGCAAACTGACATAAAAGAGGTGCTAAAAATGTGCAAACTGACATAAAAGAGGTGTAAAAAATGTGCAAACTGACATAAAAGAGGTGTAAAAATGTGCAAACTGACATAAAAGAGGTGTAAAAAATGCAAACTGACATAAAAGAGGTGCTAAAAATGTGCAAACTGACATAAAAGAGGTGCTAAAAATGTGCAAACTGACATAAAAGAGGTGTAAAAAATGTGCAAACTGACATAAAAGAGGTGCAAAAAATGTGCAAACTGACATAAAAGAGGTGTAAAAAATGCAAACTGACATAAAAGAGGTGCAAAAAGACTTTAAAAGAAGATGCAAAGAGGACATTTTTCCAGCATGGTGTCTTTAATCTAATTATTCTAATTATTTTCATTATTGCTGTTGTTGTTTCCAGACTAAAAACCACAGAATGAAACAGAAGTCTGGTGCGTTTCTTCAGATCTTCTCTGACTTTCTCCCACCACTCAGTTAATATTCAGACAGGTGCACTCACCTGAACTCTGATGTCATCAGGACCCCTCCCTGTTCTGCACTACAGACAGACCATAATAATCACATTTCATTACATCCACTGACATGTTCAGCTTTAATATCATGAAGCCTGCCCTGTTATTATGGTCTGAACAATGACGGCCGTCAGCGAAACAAGCGCTCCCCGACATCAAACACACCTCAGCTGACAGCTGGGCAATTACCTGCACAGTCCCTGAGGTTCAAGGTGTGGTCGACTTCTTACCTGCTCAGGGAGGAACAGCACTGCGAAAAATAATGATAATAATAATTATTATCATTATTTTCTCCCTTCACCTGGTTTGGTGTTCATCGACACATTTATATACATTTTTAGATCTATTTTTTAGAGCTTCTTCTAGTTGCTTGTTGCTCCACTTTGCTGTTGTTCTTGGGACAAATAAAGACTATTTAATCTTATCATACCTTCGATAACGATGCACTTTGTTGTTATTATTATTATTGTTTTTTTCTTTCCTTCGTGGGTGGCAGAGAGGTTTTGGGATGAATTTCCAGTCCCAGCTGGTTTTCGGAGCGAGAACAAAGCCAAGATGGAGCCTTTAAACTCCTTTAAATCCACTAAATTAAAAGTGAAAAAGGAGAAATGTCTCTTTGATTACTGTTTCTGGGTGTAGGAAGTAATCATCTTTGTCAGCTCTAAATTCTGAAAACACTTCAAATGGTCGGCCACATGTTTCACACTCGGTTAGAAAAATCCCACCGTCGGCGTCTTTTAACCGACTGGAAGTTTTTACAGTTCTGCATTTCAAAAGGCTCTGAAATATTCGGCATGGACTGCAGAGCGTCCAGCGGCGAAAGATAAGCAAATATACCTGGCCTCCCCGCCGGGACAGGAAGTGGATGTGCAGCCAATGGAGAGCTGATTTACAGCCTCTGGACTGAACGCTCTCCAACAGCGGAGGGTCGTTTCTTTCCTATGACTCCTCTATATGTCCTATAATTAGGCTGCTCGGCATGCTGGGAGCTGAGATGTTGGAGTACATTCTGATGGTCAAACAGGAAAAGCTGCATTTCATTTATTTTGGTGTATTTAGTGTTTAAGATTCAGCTAAGAGACTGAAACAAAACCAAACATTTGACATGTTATCATCTCAGAAAGGGCTAGCTGTTAGCAACATGCTAGCAAATAACAGTCAGCTATATAAACACACACTGGCTAACAGTGTCCTCTGCTTCCAGTGTTTTTGCTAAGCTAGGCTAAACACTGTACAGTCCAGGTGTTGGTTAACTACACACAGCTAACATTCAGTAATAATGCTAGCTGTTTTTGCTAGGCTAAACACTGTACGGTCCTGGCATTGGTTAGCTACACACAGCTAACATTCAGTAATAATGCTAGCTGTTTTTGCTAGGCTAAACACTGTACGGTCCTGGCATTGGTTAGCTACACGCAGCTAACATTCAGTCATAATGTTAGCTGGTTTTGCTAAGCTAAACACTGTACGGTCCTGGCATTGGTTAGCGACATGCAGCTAACATTCAGTAATAATGTTAGCTGGTTTTGCTAAGCTAAACACTGTACAGTCCAGCTGTTGGTTAGCTATACGCAGCTAAAATTCAGGAATAATGTTAGCTGGTTTTGCTAAGCTAAACACTGTACGGTCCAGCTGTTGGTTCGCTACACACAGCTAACATTCAGTCATGATGCTAGCTGGTTTTGCTAGGCTAAACGTGCTCACATAACTAACCCAAGGTGTATAAATAGCTTGATATTATGCTGACATTCTGCATGTCATTTGAACACACAACAAAACCACGTAGCTAGGATGAGGAAAAGCATCACATTGTGGCTTAAAATAAGGAGGTAAACTACTGAAACATGAAGGGAAACCGTTTTGTTGTGACACACTAAATGTAAAAAAAGTTGTTGTGAAGGCACACTAAATGATTTATCGTGGCATTCGTGCAGCTTGTCGTTCGAACGGGCTGCAAAAACAACAAAAAGCACATTTGCCAAAAGTTCTTCCCTCCTAAATGTTGACTTTATGACCAGGACAGTCTGGAATACATAACAGGAACATTCTGAGGAAATGTGCTCTCCACACGTTTTGAACAGGAAGTGTATGAAACAGCCATTTTTAATAAATCCTCCAGTAAGGACGCCTCCATGCATCTGCCAGCAGCACTCGTTCATAACAGCGTCTGATTCAGGAAACTCTTTGAAATCATAATACAACAATTTGCTCATTAACGCTGATCCCAGAGCTGCAGATGCAGAGCAGATTGGTGGTGCGTTCGCTGTCTGTGTGGTCTCCTCTATTGTCACCGTGGAGGATCTGGATCACAGGACCTCTTTGTGTTTGCTTTGGACGGATCCTCCTGAACGCCTCAGGCTTCATTCAGAGACGAACATCGACCAAACAAACGGATCCAACACGATGCTGAAAACTCCACCTGCGATCAAATACAGGAGAAATCAATAAATCATATCGATAAACACACAGCTGGAGACAAAATGGACAAAATGAACGCAAAAATGAAGATTTTAGTATTCAAGTGACTACAATGGAAAAATACTTTGTCACAAGTAAAAGGACTGAAGTGGTTATAATGTTACTGAAGTAAAAGTATTAGCAAGAAAGGTGGAAGTACTCCTAATTCAGAGTACTATTATGATATGATTGTACATTTATTATTGACAAACAAGTGGTACGTTAATATTGCTGGTTGTTTGTCACAGTTGAGCTAATTTCAACTACTTCATTCTCATACTTTAATCTGTAGTATTTTATAAATAGATCGTGTTTTTGTGAACTGTTGAAAAGATGAAAAAAAGGAAATAGAAAGTAGCAAAATAATATGAAGTATTTTAATATATTCAGGTATTTTCCATCAAATATTTGTTTTTATTTAAATGACAGCCTGCCAATAAAGCTCAGATTATAGAGAAATAGAAAATAAATAGTTTCTTTGTGTTAAAATTTAAAAAAGGTAAAAATGCTGAATTATGGCCTGGTATCGACCTTCCATACGATGCGCTCACTGCAGTCAGTAATTTGTGTGAACTCCCAGCAGCCGCTCTGACGAGCTAATGATGTGAAAACAGACTGAGAGAGGAAATACTGATAAATATATGAATATATATATCTATATATAGATATATATATTCATATATGGATGTTTTGAAGAGGATATTTCCAGGATGACCCCTCCTGTTCCTGTTAATCAATAAATTAATGTATGTATGTTTCTATTCATCATGTTCCTCTGATAATGACATCACTGTTTCATTTATATTTTGTGAAACTAGGATGATAAAAATAGTTTAAAGAACAACAATGACACAGAACTGTTCAGTGCCAGTCAGTGAAGGCATCGCTTCGTAAGCTTCGCTGCTGTTCCACCAAACTCCATGGAAATTCTGTGACATTTAGCTGGACATGAACCACGCTGGTAAAAAGAGCGCCAGCTTCTTCAGCTCTTCATGACATTTATTTTATTGTTGTAGTGAACATTTCAGCCTGTAGGCGGCGAATTAAAAACACTTTAACTGCAGATGAAAACAGAATAAAGTTCCTCCAGCCTGTTTTTTTGCTTTACGAGCGTCTCTGCCTCATGGTGTCGAGGCGTCTCAGCTTCTGTTTTACGACCATGAGGAGACTAATTTCACTTAAAATGTTTTGTCTCCAATAAAAAATACAGCCATGATGAAGTGGAGGAGGAACCACAGAGACAACATTAAATATTCATCCCTCGCATCAATTATTCACTGTTTAAAGACGTTCCTGATGTCTCACAGCCAGATCCTCTGAAGGTCCAGCCTCCTGTAAAAAACACATGACAATTATAAATAAAGCTAGGTTTCTGATTAAAGAGTAAAATCTTCTTCTGTTATTTGTCTAACATTTCAAGTATCTAGTTGTCTTTTCTTGGCACATTTGGTCTTCCATATTCATCTGATTCAGCGCCACAGTGAGTTTAGTGTCATTGTGCAGCTGATTTCTCCCTGCATGTTGAATTGTTTCTCTTTTATTTCTGTCTCATTTAGTCTAAACTCCGTGGGTCAAACTCCCAGCATGCATCTGTGGTATTTAATCCCACTGACCACAGTCAAAGCCACGTGGCGCTGGTGGCGTCCGTCCAGCAGACTGGGAGCTCTGGGAGCTCTGGGAAGGAGTTCCCCAGCTGAGTGATTCAGGACGGCTGCCGCCCTTCAGCAGCGCCGGTTGCATCACGGCTGTCAGCATCAAACCAGATGCTGCTGGAGGCGTGGGCGGCGGCGGCGCTGCATGACACATCCACGACATCCACTGGTCCACGACAAGCTCGCACCACAAAGGTTTCAGCCTCAGTATATTTAGAGCAGCAACAATAGAAGAAAATAAAGTTTTCCCTGCGTCAGGCTCAGAGGAAACCCTGCAGCTACCAGGCCCACACAGGAAACACCAGCCCTGGTGGCTGATGGGATACCTGGCTGGTGGGGCATTCCTCTGAGCTGAGCTGGACCAGGATCAGGTCTTTGTGGGGTTTGGATCCCTGCAGAGAGGCAGGAAGAGCTCAGCTGATCTCCTGCAGAGTCAAACCCAGAATAAAGCAGAGAGGATGATGAAACCATGTTCTTTAGTTTCCTGCGTAGTACTGCAGTACTGAAGTACCCATTCACCATTTACTCATTTATGGAACTCCCTCCAGAACCTCCCAGAACGTAAGTATCCTGAAAACCCCCAAAAGAACCACCAGAACCCCTCAAGTATCTTTAAAACCCCAAAAGAACCACCAGAACCCGCTCAAGTATCTTTAAACCCCCAAAAGAACCAACAGAACCCCCTCAGGTATCTTTAAAACCCCAAAAGAACCACCAGAGCCCCCTCAAGTATCTTTAAAACCCCTAAAGAACCACCAGAACCCCTCAAGTATCTTTAAAAGCCCCAAAAGAACCACCAGAACCCCTCAAGTATCTTTAAAACCCCCAAAAGAACCACCAGAACCCCCTCAAGTATCTTCAAAACCCCCTAAAGAACCACCAGAACCCCTCAAGTATCTTTAAAAGCCCCAAAAGAACCACCAGAACCCCTCAAGTATCTTTAAAACCCCCAAAAGAACCACCAGAACCCCTCAAGTATCTTTAAAACCCCAAAAGAACCACCAGAACCCCCTCAAGTATCTTTAAAACCCCCTAAAGAACCACCAGAACCCCTCAAGTATCTTTAAAAGCCCCAAAAGAACCACCAGAACCCCTCAAGTATCTTTAAAACCCCTAAAGAACCACCAGAACCCCCTCAGGTATCTTTAAAACCCCAAAAGAACCACCAGAACCCCTCAAGTATCTTTAAAACCCCTAAAGAACCACCAGAACCCCCTCAGGTATCTTTAAAACCCCAAAAGAACCACCAGAACCCCCTCAGGTATCTTTAAAACCCCTAAAGAACCACCAGAACCCCCTCAGGTATCTTTAAAACCCCCAAAAGAACCACCAGAACCCCCTCAGGTATCTTTAAAACCCCCAAAAGAACCACCAGAACCCCCTCAGGTATCTTTAAAACCCCTAAAGAACCACCAGAACCCCCTCAAGTATCTTTAAAACCCCTAAAGAACCACCAGAACCCCTTCAAGTATCTTTAAAACCCCTAAAGAACCACCAGAACCCCTTCAAGTATCTTTAAAACCCCTAAAGAACCACCAGAACCCCCTCAAGTATCTTTAAAACCCCAAACGAACCACCAGAACCCCCTCAAGTATCTTTAAAACCCCTAAAGAACCACCAGAACCCCTTCAAGTATCTTTAAAACCCCAAAAGAACCACCAGAACCCCCTCAAGTATCTTTAAAACCCCTAAAGAACCACCAGAACCCGCTCAAGTATCTTTAAAACCCCCAAAAGAACCACCAGAACCCCCTCAAGTATCTTTAAAACCCCTAAAGAACCACCAGAACCCCCTCAAGTATCTTTAAAACCCCTAAAGAACCACCAGAACCCCCTCAAGTATCTTTAAAACCCCTAAAGAACCACCAGAACCCCTTCAAGTATCTTTAAAACCCCCAAAAGAACCACCAGAACCCCCTCAAGTATCTTTAAAACCCCTAAAGAACCACCAGAACCCCCTCAAGTATCTTTAAAACCCCAAAAGAACCACCAGAACCCCCTCAAGTATCTTTAAAACCCCTAAAGAACCACCAGAACCCCCTCAAGTATCTTTAAAACCCCCAAAAGAACAACCAGAACCCCCTTAAGTATCTTTAAAACCCCTAAAGAACCACCAGAACCCCCTCAAGTATCTTTAAAACCCCCAAAAGAACCACCAGAACCCCCTCAAGTATCTTTAAAACCCCTAAAGAACCACCAGAACCCCCTCAAGTATCTTTAAAACCCCTAAAGAACCACCAGAACCCCCTCAAGTATCTTTAAAACCCCTAAAGAACCACCAGAACCCCCTCAAGTATCTTTAAAACCCCTAAAGAACCACCAGAACCCCCTCAAGTATCTTTAAAACCCCTAAAGAACCACCAGAACCCCCTCAGGTATCTTTAAAACCCCCAAAAGAACCACCAGAACCCCCTCAGGTATCTTTAAAACCCCCAAAAGAACCACCAGAACTCCCTCAAGTATCTTTAAAACCCCAAAAGAACCACCAGAACTCCCTCAAGTATCTTTAAAACCCCAAAAGAACCACCAGAACTCCCTCAAGTATCTTTAAAACCCCTAAAGAACCACCAGAACCCCTCAAGTATCTTTAAAACCCCCAAAAGAACCACCAGAACCCCCTCAAGTATCTTTAAAACCCCCAAAAGAACCACCAGAACCCCTCAAGTATCTTTAAAACCCCTAAAGAACCACCAGAACCCCCTCAGGTATCTTTAAAACCCCTAAAGAACCACCAGAACCCCCTCAGGTATCTTTAAAACCCCAAACGAACCACCAGAACCCCTCAAGTATCTTTAAAACCCCTAAAGAACCACCAGAACCCCCTCAGGTATCTTTAAAACCCCAAACGAACCACCAGAACCCCTCAAGTATCTTTAAAACCCCTAAAGAACCACCAGAACTCCCTCAAGTATCTTTAAAACCCCTAAAGAACCACCAGAACCCCTCAAGTATCTTTAAAACCCCCAAAAGAACCACCAGAACCCCCTCAAGTATCTTTAAAACCCCCAAAAGAACCACCAGAACCCCTCAAGTATCTTTAAAACCCCTAAAGAACCACCAGAACCCCCTCAGGTATCTTTAAAACCCCTAAAGAACCACCAGAACCCCCTCAGGTATCTTTAAAACCCCTAAAGAACCACCAGACCCTGCGTAGTCTCAGTCCTCCTTCCTGTTGCCATGACGCCGCCGATGGACTCGTCCTCCGTCCAGGACGAAGCGTCAGTCTTGTCGGTGATGATGCAGCGCTGCAGAACGTGAAGCAGAGCTTGATCGCAGCAGACAGCTCTGCATGAGTTCACTTTAACCGTTAGCGAGGGGAGTAATCGGAGCCAAACATGTCAGCATGGCCGTTAAAGAGCCAGATGCTGCTTTGATCCACTTTATGTGCCTCACCTTCCCTCATGCTCTCAGACTGGCGTCGCTGTTTTCCTGCCTGCCGGCCTGAATCTTCTTCATCCTGCACAGCTTCCTGCACAGCGTGGCCTCATGGGAAGACGGACCAGTAGCACGGTACGTCCAAGGACGAACAGCTTTACGTTGTGAGTTAATGTTAAGGATGCTAACATGCTAATGTTAGTGGTAAGCTCACATCATGTCAGTTTATTGATGTATCCAACAGTCTTAGCATGCTACGTTAGCATTACGTTGAAGCTAGCTTCAGTTCTGTGGTGTTTCCACCTGTTGGTGGCGCTACAGATGATCACTGATTCATATTCATGTGCACATGAACATCTGTGACTAAAATACAGGACATCTCTTTTTTTAGCCTGCTGTGGCTAAAACGGAGGCTAGCCGACGTCACGCCGCTGACTCACTGTTGATGCCATCTTGTGTTTTTTTCAAAGGTTCGTCTTTGGGCGTCATCAAACACAAAGAAACGCAGACAGCCGTCCGCTTCGTCATTTGCCATCTCAATTTGTTCTGAGGCCGCGGAGGCATGTCTTTGGTTCGCCTCAGTGAAGCTGTTAACACATAGCACATTTTTACACACTGCCATTAAAAGCCACACTCTTTAAAAAAGGCCCTTCTTTATTTTTAGCATGTCTCCGTTGAAAAAGGAAAAGTGGCTTTGGATGGAGGTCCACTGGAACAGGACTTTACAGCCCACGAGCCAAATCCTGCTCTTTAGAGGCTGAACCCTGTTTCAGACTTTAATGCCAAAGATGCCCACCCACCTTCCCCAATTACCCCCCCCCCCCAAAAAAAACCCTGCAGCTCCACAGCGAGACAATGTAATGATGAGAAAACGCTCCCAAACCCAAAGCAGACGGCTTTTATTCAGCAGCTGGCAGCGCTCCGAGGCCCCACGATCCCCAACAGATCCACCCACCAACCGCCACAGAAAAGCCCCCGATCCTCCACCCAGGACCAGCATCTGACACCCAGTCTGGGTCCCAGTCTGGATCCAGACTGATCTGTGGTCGGCCGGACCGCAGAGTGTGCAGCGAACATCTTCTGCCAGTTAACATGTGACACCAGAAGATAAACAGCCGACCAAAGTTTCCAAATAAACCACTCTTTAGAGTCTTTTGACGCTGAAATTGAGGAGATTTTATAAAAGTGCTGTTTAATGGTTCACAGTGTGTGTGTGTGTGTGTGTGTGTGTGTGTGTGTGTGTGTGTGGATCCATACATTCACTGCTTCACTAAATCTGTAATATTTATTTTATTACACCTCGTGAACATTTTCCATCACTGATTAAACATTTAATCATGATGCTGCAGCTTCACTTGTGTGACGGTGAAGTAAATATTTCTGTGGTTTGGATGAACGTCACACACACTTTTATTCTTATTTCATGATAAAGCAGACAGTTTGAGACGGTTTGTCTGTAAAACACTGATCAGCATGTGTCACAGAGGTCGTGGTTAGCCTGTTAGCATGACTGAAGTTGACTTGAGTTTTAAGTTTTGAAGTATTCAGTGCAGCAAAAGTACTTTAAAGTGTGATGTCACCCAGGTGATCAATCACTAACCTGAAGTCCTTTTAACTGAACCCATCCACTTCTGGAGCACTTCCTGTCTCTTTTTGAAGTTGATGGTGAAAAAGTGAGTTTTGCCTCCACACAATAATATTTATAGCAGAGCTGAATCCCCTGGTGTCCAGAGACAATAGGCCATTTATTGATGAGGAAAGCAGAACCACTTCAGTCTGGATCGCAGCGCTGGAGTGACTCATGGAAATGGACTGGATGGGAAAAATAAGACACAACAAAGGCAGTAATTCACAATAGAGAGAAGGAGCAGAAAAAAGGAGAAGGAGGAGAAAACGCACAACAGATGGAGGCTGTAATCAATACAGCAGCTCCACATCTGCAGCCGCCGGAGGCCAAGCGAAGCGACGCTCCAGACGCCGCCGAGTCCGACGGAGGAGAAGAAGAACCGTCTGTTTACCGATAAGACGATAAATAAACAGGAAGCGCTACCAGGCCTCTGTGTGAAACTGCTAGCATTAGCATAGCAGGACCAGGACCAGAACCAGGACCTGAACCAGGGTCAAAGGTGACACCGACCTCAATAATAGTCATAATGTAATGGCCATGAAGCTGAGGAGACAGTTAATAAATCAACCATGAAACCCCCCAATAATGTATTTTTAAATTTTTTAGGAAATTCATTTTTGACATCAATCAGTAGATGAAGTGATTTTTCACAGATGAGATGATTTAATGTGGAAAAGATCAAATCTGTACTGCTGAGTCACTTCTAGTGTAAAACAGGAGAACTGGACCAGAATCCTGGACTTTTAGGACTAGCTACGTACACACATGGACTTTTTCTGAGGTTTAACCTGGAAAATGCTTTAATCCACCCCATTAGCATCATTAGCATCATTAGCACCGTTAGCACCGTTAGCCTGTGCTTGCTAGGTGTTGTTAACACTCTAAAGGAAATTAATGCAAAAAAAAAACCGATGCAGATTTAATATTTCATTTATCTATAAATTAACTCTTTGTAGTCGCAGCTCGGCAGGAAGTCGGCTCGGACAAACAAGCCGACAGTTTATCTGAACGCTAACATTGCTTAGTGAGTGTGCTGCTACATGGTAGCTGCTGGATCTGGACCTGAGTACCTGCAGCAGGTTCACGGCTGGTTCCACCATCAGCGTCCTTCAGCTAATGAGTGTTTGGGTTCTGCGGCGTCCGACGGACATCTGGAGAAACGCTGAGCGGGCTTCCTTCCTCTCTTTTCTCTGCGGAGCTTTTGCCGCCGTTTTAAAACCATTTACAACCACAGAGTCACAATAAGGAAGTGGATCTATTTCACCGTGCTCAGCGAGGGATCGCCACGACCAACGACCTCAACTCGACCTTCGCTCAAACACCAGCGAGGCGTACGAAGGACGAGCGCTAAACGAAGGCGACCCTTCAGGTGTCTTTTAAATCGCCTCTAAGTGCTAACCGACACCCTTCCGAGTCCCTTCGCTCGCCTTGAGCGAGAAGCCATACTGTTTTTCTGGAGAGACGAAATGTAAGGACGGCTAAATGAAGACACATGGGGACGCTGCTCGAAACATAAATCACTGTTTCTGCCACATTTACTGACAGCACTGATTTAAAGGGCTGTTCTTTTCACAGGTTAACGTACGAGGTATAAAGAGGGAAGTGACCAGGTGTACGTAAAGATGGCCGACATGTGGAGCTGGTTTAATCCTCCATGTTAGCAGCACGATGAAAAGTGTAGAAACTGCAGAAACACAGCGCTCTCTCTCTTTTTTTCCCTGCATGCATTGCCCTCCTGAGGAGTTGTGGGGATTTCTCTGCGTTTGGCTTCAGAAGCCGCCTGTCAACACAGCCGTCAACAAAGCTCAGTTTCCATGGAAACGCCCAAATACAGGGAAAAAAGAAAGCGAGCGGCCGAGGCCAAATTTCATTTTCTTCTCCTGTGGAGTCGAGAGAGAAGAAACGACATCATCTTCATCACATCAACAGAAGCACAGACATGTGCAGTAAACAGACTCATGTTCAATGTTCATATTCATGCTACAACAGCAGCAGCAGCACAGACTTCAGCTTGAACTTTGGTGGATTATTTGTTTGCTGAATTACAGGAGAAGCTTGGACAGATTGAAAAACAACAGTTATTCTAATTTTATCATCATTTTGATCATAGGTACGGCTGCATTTTTAGTTTCCTTGATTTTTTGAATGGAGTTCTGCTTCATAACCTGCTTTAATTGTGTTTCGTTGTTCCACATTTCAGAAGCAGCAGTAAATATAATGTAATTGAATTTAATAATATAATTTGGACACGTTCGGCAGGTCGGATTGAAAAGCCCGTAGTTTAAAAGTGATAACATTGTGTAGTGGGCAGTGGAATAACTGACTGCTGAGATAAGGGATGAGATTAAATAAACCCTGAACATAGCCTGGTCTGGAGCAGAATAAATCTCCATGGTAACTTATACCATAACATATCCTGCTCTACTCTATCCTGCTTTTGTGCAACAAGATCACAGATAAACTGAGCCAGGATAACCAAGATAGCCGGTTTAATCCCTTATCCTAGTTTAGTGCAACGGGCCCACATCTTTCTATCTGTAGTTTTATTGTTTATCTGAGGTTAGCACTTCCTGTTCCTGTTCCTCTCCTCCTCATTTCCACTTCTCATCTGAGAAACTTTATGGAGAGTTTTTATTATTGGAATAAAAACCAGCAGCAGACGAGTCTGAAGACCACTTCAGAGCCACAAGGAGAGACAGGAGAGACCTCCAGCATGTTATCATTTATTATTATTATCATTATTATTATTATTATTATTAGATAGAAGACAGGAGAGACCTCCAGCATGTTATCATTTATTATTATTATTATTATTATTATTATTATTATTATTATTAGATAGAAGACAGGAGAGACCTCCAGCATGTTATCATTTATTATTATTATTATTATTATTATTATTATTATTAGATAGAAGACAGGAGAGACCTCCAGCATGTTATCATTTATTATTATTATCATTATTATTATTATTATTATTATTATTATTATTATTATTATTATTATTAGATAGAAGACAGGAGAGACCTCCAGCATGTTATCATTTATTATTATTATTATTATTATTATTATTATTATTATTATTATTATTAGATAGAAGACAGGAGAGACCTCCAGCATGTTATCATTTATTATTGTTATTATTATTATTATTATTATTATTAGATAGAAGACAGGAGAGACCTCCAGCATGTTATCATTTATTATTATTATTATTATTATTATTATTAGATAGAAGACAGGAGAGACCTCCAGCATGTTATCATTTATTATTATTATTATTATTATTATTATTAGATAGAAGACAGGAGAGACCTCCAGCATGTTATCATTTATTATTATTATTATTATTATTATTATTATTATTATTAGATAGAAGACAGGAGAGACCTCCAGCATGTTATCATTTATTATTATTATTATTATTATTAGATAGAAGACAGGAGAGACCTCCAGCATGTTATCATTTATTATTATTATTATTATTATTATTATTATTATTATTAGATAGAAGACAGGAGAGACCTCCAGCATGTTATCATTTATTATTATTATTATTATTATTATTAGATAGAAGACAGGAGAGACCTCCAGCATGTTATCATTTATTATTATTATTATTATTATTATTAGATAGAAGACAGGAGAGACCTCCAGCATGTTATCATTTATTATTATTATTATTATTATTATTATTATTATTATTATTAGATAGAAGACAGGAGAGACCTCCAGCATGTTATCATTTATTATTATTATTATTATTATTATTATTATTATTATTAGATAGAAGACAGGAGAGACCTCCAGCATGTTATCATTTATTATTATTATTATTATTATTATTATTATTAGATAGAAGACAGGAGAGACCTCCAGCATGTTATCATTTATTATTATTATTATTATTATTATTATTATTAGATAGAAGACAGGAGAGACCTCCAGCATGTTATCATTTATTATTATTATTATTATTATTATTAGATAGAAGACAGGAGAGACCTCCAGCATGTTATCATTTATTATTATTATTATTATTATTATTAGATAGAAGACAGGAGAGACCTCCAGCATGTTATCATTTATTATTATTATTATTATTATTATTATTAGATAGAAGACAGGAGAGACCTCCAGCATGTTATCATTTATTATTATTATTATTATTATTATTAGATAGAAGACAGGAGAGACCTCCAGCATGTTATCATTTATTATTATTATTATTATTATTATTAGATAGAAGACAGGAGAGACCTCCAGCATGTTATCATTTATTATTATTATTATTATTATTATTATTAGATAGAAGACAGGAGAGACCTCCAGCATGTTATCATTTATTATTGTTATTATTATTATTATTATTATTATTAGATAGAAGACAGGAGAGACCTCCAGCATGTTATCATTTATTATTATTATTATTATTATTATTATTAGATAGAAGACAGGAGAGACCTCCAGCATGTTATCATTTATTATTATTATTATTATTATTATTATTATTAGATAGAAGACAGGAGAGACCTCCAGCATGTTATCATTTATTATTATTATTATTATTATTATTATTATTATTATTATTATTATTAGATAGAAGACAGGAGAGACCTCCAGCATGTTATCATTTATTATTATTATTATTATTATTATTATTATTATTATTATTATTATTATTATTATTATTATTAGATAGAAGACAGGAGAGACCTCCAGCATGTTATCATTTATTATTATTATTATTATTATTATTATTAGATAGAAGACAGGAGAGACCTCCAGCATGTTATCATTTAT
The DNA here is from genome assembly GCA_029721515.1 of Synanceia verrucosa. Taxonomy (NCBI): domain Eukaryota; kingdom Metazoa; phylum Chordata; class Actinopteri; order Perciformes; family Synanceiidae; genus Synanceia; species Synanceia verrucosa. The sequence goes on from CM056571.1 coordinate 19,317,161, forward strand.
TATTATTATTATTATTATTATTAGATAGAAGACAGGAGAGACCTCCAGCATGTTATCATTTATTATTATTATTATTATTATTATTGTTATTATTAGATAGAAGACAGGAGAGACCTCCAGCATGTTATCATTTATTATTATTATTATTATTATCATTATTATTATTATTAGATAGAAGACAGGAGAGACCTCCAGCATGTTATCATTTATTATTATTATTATTATTATTATTATTATTATTAGATAGAAGACAGGAGAGACCTCCAGCATGTTATCATTTATTATTATTATTATTATTATTATTATTAGATAGAAGACAGGAGAGACCTCCAGCATGTTATCATTTATTATTATTATTATTATTATTATTAGATAGAAGACAGGAGAGACCTCCAGCATGTTATCATTTATTATTATTATTATTATTATTATTATTAGATAGAAGACAGGAGAGACCTCCAGCATGTTATCATTTATTATTATTATTATTATTATTATTATTAGATAGAAGACAGGAGAGACCTCCAGCATGTTATCATTTATTATTATTATTATTATTATTATTATTATTATTATTATTATTATTAGATAGAAGACAGGAGAGACCTCCAGCATGTTATCATTTATTATTGTTATTATTATTATTATTATTAGATAGAAGACAGGAGAGACCTCCAGCATGTTATCATTTATTATTATTATTATTATTATTATTATTATTATTATTATTAGATAGAAGACAGGAGAGACCTCCAGCATGTTATCATTTATTATTGTTATTATTATTATTATTATTATTAGATAGAAGACAGGAGAGACCTCCAGCATGTTATCATTTATTATTGTTATTATTATTATTATTATTATTAGATAGAAGACAGGAGAGACCTCCAGCATGTTATCATTTATTATTATTATTATTATTATTATTATTATTAGATAGAAGACAGGAGAGACCTCCAGCATGTTATCATTTATTATTATTATTATTATTATTATTATTATTAGATAGAAGACAGGAGAGACCTCCAGCATGTTACTATTGACACTTTTTACTGTGACGTCACACAGCAACACACATGAAGCAAAGAGTTCTGATAACTTCCTTAACTAGTGCCTGAAACCTGCCAGAGGAGACTGAGGGCAGGGAGGGGTCCTGGAACGTCCTGGAAGGTCCTGGCATGGACTGTGATGCATCAAATAGATGTCTCCAGAAAAATCTCCTCCACCTTCACTGGAAGGATCAAATCCAGAGGTCATTGAGGGGGTTTTAAGGTCATTGTGGAGGTCCTTGAGGTCCTGCAGGAGGTTCCAGAGGTTCTTGAATGCTTACTGGGGACCTTGGAGGGGTCCCAGGTGTCATTAAATGGGTTCAAGGGTCCTTTAGGTAAATAAAGGTAAAAAGTGAGTTCTGGACTGGATGCCGCTGAGCTCCAAGAACCAGCTAACAGGTCTTCAGGTCTTCAGGGGTTCAGGTCCAGACAGCCTTCAGGCCTGGTGCCATGTTTGGAAGGAGAGGAAGAAAAATAGAATATTTCTGAAGGGACAAGGTTAGAGGAACAGTCTGGTTTATTTTCTATAATCAGGATTCTGGAAGGTGTGGTTCTGAACGATCGGAGCCTCGACACCCTGGACCTTGGAGGTCCTTGAGGGGGTTCCAGGGGTCACTAAGGGGTTTTATTTGGTTTCCTCTTTTTGCACCAACAGTCCTGCTTATTTCCTACTTTGTAATCTGCACAACCTTTCCCATCAGGGTCAATGACGTTTCACCTTATCTTATCTTGTCTTACCTTGTCTTGTCTTAGCAGATAGAGTAATATTTCTGTATTTTCAGTACACTTCATATAAATCCATGCAGACACTGACTCATATCCGTCCTTGCTCTGGTTTCCTCAGGACTTCACATTGCTCTTTTTCTTCCTCCAATCAGCCTGAACGTCTCAACCCGCCCTGATAATTGACCCTAAAGTCTGTTAATCAGAGACCGGAGCTGAATCACCTCATCGGGGCCAATCAGGGCCGAGGCCTTGGTGGGGTCCGCCCTTCAGGGAGCTTCAGTCCAGATCCAGCAGATCCAGGAACAGCCGCTCACTTTTTCCCCCAGAGCTGAAAGCTAACAGAGCTGCTGCTGCCAGCTCTACCTGCCTGCTCCCTTCATGACACCTCGGTTCAGGAAGAGCTGAGGATGTGACCCCCCCCATCCCGCCTCGGATCCAGACTATAAATAAGAACCTGCCCAGGTCTACCTGGACCTTAATGACACCTTTATTAGTCATCTGGATGCTCCTGGTGGCAGCGCTCTGGAAACTCTGGATCACCGAGCCGCTGACTAACGCTCTGTTTACATACCAGAGAGGTCCTGGAGCTGGTCCTGGAGCGGGTCCTGGGCTTTTAAAACTGTGAAATGGTCTAAATATTGTAGATTAATGACGTCACAGATGGACGAGGGTTCATTGAGGACATCCAAGGACCCTTCAGGTGTCTCCAGGAAAAAAGGGAATCATTCCTTTTCCCTTTAATTTCATCCAAACTTTCTGTCACCAAACAAAGATGAGTCTGGAGTCTGAACATTAGCCTAGTGCTAAGCTAACTAGCTACATGCGCTAGCTTTCACTGACATCAAATATCAAATACATTTGTCAGTTCTGAGCCTGGAGCAGTGACTGAGCTGAGCGTCATCATGTTTGGCTTCATCTGTCAGGCCTCTCCATGTTTCTGGGTGGAGTTTAACTTTCAGAAAACATGATTTTCATGTGCAGTCATGTTCACTTATGAAATACTGTGGGCCGCTTGGCTCAGGCTCATGTCATTAGGAGCAGAAAGCGACATGTGAAGTTGCCATAATAGCGAAGGACAAACAGACGAGTATCCATGCAGAGCGCCGCCGTTCAGCCTGTCATCAGCGGCGACCCGGCGACACGTTTACAAGCCGTTAAAATCATGTGAGGTTTCTAGAAGCTCTGCAGATTAATGAAGTCTGGTTTACAGCCAGTCCAGATTATAATCTGTGTTCACTGAGGACATCCTTCACCACAGTCACAGATGGTCCTGGAAGGAGTCCTGGTCCTGGACTCCAGGACCGAACACCAGCAGATAAACTGCAAACAAATCTGAGCTCCAGGCCCAAACCACTGGATGTAGACCCAGACCAGACTGCGCCAGACTGAGCCAGACCAGACCAAGCTTGTAAAGCATGCTGGAGGTCTACATGGGGTCTACTTCCTGGATCAGGTCCAGCACTCCCTGGATCAGGTCCAGCACTTCCTGGATCAGGTTCAGCACTCCCTGGATCAGGTCCAGTACTTCCTGGATCAGGTTCAGCATTTCCTGGATCAGGTCTGAGGTCTTGTTCAAAGCTCCTGACCAGCATGCTAGCATGCTAAACAGGAGTTAAAACATGTTCAGTGGCGTCAGACGTGAACAGCTGATCTTCTCCAGGTGATGAAGGTGTTTCCAGAGCTCCTTGAGGAGGTTCTAGAGCTCATTGAGGTGTTTCCAGAGGTCCTTGAGGAGGTTCTAGAGCTCATTGAGGTGTTTCCAGAGGTCCTTGAGGAGGTTCTAGAGCTCAGTGAGGGGGTGCCAGAGGTCATTGAAGGCGTTCCAGGCATCCTTGAAGGGGTGAGTAGGTTCAGGAGCCTCCTCCTCCTCTTCCTCCCAGCAGCGTTGGTTCGTTAAAGCAGAGCTCGTTTAGTGTTTTACACGCTTCTTTAAATGACTCTGAGCCTGGACGGCTTCCTGACGGCGACCCGACGCCCATGGAGGCGACAGCTTCGTGACCACAGCAGCATGACTCAGCCTGGGCCGCTAACACAGATTCCACAGATATATGAGCGCCATAAACGGGATTAAAACCATCACTGTTGACATGTTTGTGATTGTGGAGCAGACGAGATCTGAAAGCACCAATAAAATGAGCTGAGACAGAAGATTGTTGCCACATCAAGACGCTGACACCATCTTCTGTTCATAAAGTACCTTTATGAAACTTTTTCTACAGTGAATCTTCCAAGAAAGGAAGGAAAAACAGAGAAATATAGAATATACTCTACATATATCTATGTATACACAGAATATGTATACGCAGTCACCTAAAACAACAGGACAAACTAAACTACCAGAGGTCACTGAAGAGTTTCAAAGGGTGTCAGGTCTTCAGACTAAACTCTTCACTTGGACTTGGAACAGAACTGGCTCCACATCCTGAGTCTCTGGATCAGTTTTACAGTAAAACCAGGTCCTCTGGGTCCACCTGCTCGGCTCAGTCAGTGTTTCCTGGAGGGATGGATCCGGTCAGGGTCCCGCCGTGGTTCTGGTCTCGGCGCTGCCAGGTCCAGGATCACCTGAGCTCTGGCTAACTACATAATTGGATTGGCTGCAGCGTGTGATTGGATCCCGTTAACCCGTTTCCTCTGCTCCACCCGTCAAACCACCAGACTCAAGGCTGAAAGTCCGCAGCGTCAGCCTCACCGAGGATTATGGGTCATTATGAACCTGAATAACTTCCTGTCTGAGTCCCTGTGAGCTCATTGGTTCCCGCCGGAGTCGGACATCTTTAAAAAGAATATGAACAGCTGTTTTTATCAAACAAACAGGAAGTGATCCAGACTTTAGTGGGGACTATTTTCAGCGGCGGATGAATCCACATGTGGTGTTCCAGTGAGAATTTCTTTTGGTTCTTTATTAAATATTCACTGATCAAAAATAGTTAGTTAATAACAGATAATCATCTGTTGAAAAAACAACGAAACAGAAAAGAATAAATCTGAATTTCAGAGCTTCAAATCAAAAGTTACCAGAAAAATAGTTGAAGTCACACATTTATCAATAAATAAATAATCTGGACATTAGACGATATTAGAGAGGTTTAATCTCAGAGAATATTCATGTTTAAATTCTATTTAAAATCTATTAAATGTACTTTGTGTCCGTGCTTCCAGCTGTGTGGTGACTCATCAGGAGTGCTCACTTCTGTGTACAGGTGTGTTTACTGAGCCAGGTGCTGTGGATTCCCATCAGAGGACTGTGGGGGGTGGAGGTTGTGGTTTCTGGTTTTGGTCTCCAGACCACCGTCGGGTCGACAGCAGTGCCTCATGGGAGCTGACAGGTTAATGAGGGGGTGAGGAGAGTCCAGAGTCTGGGATCCAGAGTCCTGATGAGGAGACCCCCACAGCAGGACCACAGAGTTCATGCAGGACCACAGACCCTCTTGTTTCTGCTGTAAACCTGCGTGACGTCACTCTGACCTCATTCTTTACCTGCTGGGACAAACATGGAGGTCAGACGTGTCCAGATAAGAGTTGGTTCGTGACTCCGGACCGAATGTGGAGTGATTCAGTGGAAACTTTATCTAAACCTCACAAAGGAGCGAACAATCAAGAGTTTCACCATCCTGCCTGGAAACCTGCAGCCTGAACTCAGGGCAAAATGTTTCCAGACAATGTGAGGAACGTGAGGTCACGTTAGGAGGTCATGTGACCCTTTTTTAACCTGACGTCAGGCTGCTCTGAAAATGTGACCAACGAAAATATTTACCTGACCCACTTCATGAAAAAAAGAAGAAATACAAGAGTATATTTTATCAGTTATGTTTATGATTTATTTTGTATTTTTATTTACAATTATTGAAATTTTATTTGTCATTATTTTAGTTTCTTGTTTTATTTTGAATTTATATTTTCTATTTAGCATGTGTTCATCTGTTTATTGGCACAGTTTGGTTTATTTATCCTCAGTCAGGTTTATATATGTTTTTATTTAAAATGCCCTATTTATTATTTTTACATTTTTATTTCATGAATTCTATCTAATTCTGACCTCGTTTAATAATAATAATAATAGTAGTAATCCTGGCGGTGGCTGGTTCTGGGCTGAAAGCGGGAGGCTGCTCTGTGGTTTGTGGCTCTGCTCTGAAGAGAAGTCATCCCTGCATCAGACAGAGCGGCTGCAGAGCGTCAGCCTCTTGCTCAGGAATGTGAGTGCAGTGAAAACAGTGTTGTTAGCGTTAGCGCTCGCTGCTAGCCTTGCTGCCAGCACCGACGGGCAGCCTTGAGAGGCTTCCAGAGCTCTGGGATCCATTATTGTGGAGGATGGGATCAAGGCTCGTTTAATAGGACGTGACGTTAGTTAAAGCTGTGCTCTGCATGCAGAAGATGCAGCTCTGTCCTCTGCTTGAATAAGAAGCTGAGGCGAGCTGAAAACAATCTGTGTAAATGTCAGTGTGTCAGAGCTTTGCCTTTCTGGACCCACACCCATCTGAGGCTGATCCAAAGCCAACAGGCCTCCGTCCAGCAGAGCACAAAGCAAGCTGTGCAGAGAAGCTGTCAAATAAAGTGCTCACAAAGATCTCTGTGTTTGATCTGGATCCTGACCTGGACCAGGACCAGGCTGGTCCTGGTCCTGCTGCTGGACCACTTTCTTCCAGGAAGTAGCCTGATGCCTGTGTTCATCCTGGAGAACACTATAGTCCATCTATTCGTATTTTTATTTGTTTATTCAGATGAACATTGTGTTTGTTTGTTTGTTTATTATTATGTCATTCATGAATTTATATGTAGGAAACATCTCTGCTCTCTATCAGTTAGTTTATTATAATAATGCAGAATTATTTAGAAATTAGAAATTATTTTAGAAACCCTGCAGCCAAAAATCCCAAAGAACACTAACTGAACTTTAGTCATATTTAATATATTATTATTATTATTATTATTATTATAGAGATGATATGTCATGCCATGTTCTCTGTTCTTTCCACAGACAACTGGACAGCATTATTAAACACTGCGATGAAATATCTTTTATGAAAAAAATCTATTTTCAGTCATAAAACATGACCAGTATGTCTTTATTTTTTTACAGGGACAGTAAAGTCCAGACGTTTATTTCATGTTGTCACATTTTAAAATGTCTTTATTAACCCTCATCACTAATATTTAGATGACATCATATTAGAATTAACATACATATATATATACGTATATATATATATATATATACGTATATATATATATATATATATACGTATATATATATTATCAATGTTTTCATTGATTTATATTCTCATCTGTTGATTTGAACATGAAGCCTTGAACAGGATGTAGTCAGATTATTGATCATTGGACAAATAGAATAAAGCAGCTTATCAGGACCAGGACCAGAGGATCAGGATCAGGGTTCAGGATGGACTCTGCTGATCTCGTCCTCCATCATGGAACCAACATGTCAGCCACGACGTCGGCTCCAGATGGACGGCGACGCCTCACTTCTGCTCTCTGAAGCCCCCCGTGATGACAGCGCTGATAGCGATCACACTGACAGGAAGTGTCCTCTTTCAAAATAAAGGTCTACCCAGATCCGTGGAGCACACTTCATGCTGACTTTTTGATGAGCCGCCCTTCTTCTGTGTTCTCTGTGAAGCTGCTCCTCTGCTCCTCAGGTTCTGCTCCAGGTTCTCCAGATGTTCCTCAATGTTCTAGAGTCCATTCACATCTCACTTCTGCTGCTCTGTTGATTATTTACACATTTTCAACTGAAAAGAATTATTTAAAATCCTTTTCTGGACTCAAATGTCTTCCTCCTCCTCCTCCAGCTGGCAGGTTTCCCAGCAGCCTCCTTGTCTGGGGGGTCCAGATGCTGAGACCTTTTCCTCTGGGAGGAATTTAAAGTGAAACTTCATGTGAGTCAGTTTCATGGAGGAATGAGGAGCAGCAGCACCTCCTGATCTGCTTCACATTAATCTTCTAGTTATTCATAAATGTGCTGACTCGTCTTACAAACTGGAGCTTGAGAAGATAATTATCTCCAGAAATGCAACAAACAAGATGTTTGAAACAGCGTCTCAGAGTCTGGGTCCAGTTACTGGACTTAAAGCTGAACCAGACTGGAGCAGCAGCGTCATCTTTGACCCAGAAACAGACCTGCTGCATGGATGAAACCTGCAGCAACATCATGGACCAACCAAGAACCACAATGGGTCCAGTTTGAGTCAGGATCTGATCCAGGACCACGTCCCCCTCCATCTTGACCTCATGCGATGATGGATGGTTTGTTAAAGAATAAAGGGAACAATAAACCATGAGAACTAAAGAGCTGCTCTCATGGATGCTCGTGTTCCCACAATGAGGACAAACGTCCCTTCAGGGTCCTAAATGTCCACCTCAATCCGTCCTGAAGGGACGTCCAGTCCTCGTCTCGCCCCACAGTGATGATGAATTCATTCATTCAGTTCAGCTGCACATATTTATTCATTTTTATTTATTTATTTATATATTTTTTATCATACGCTAGCAGACAGTTAGCAGACTGTTAAATACTTATTTGTGTTGTCACATATGCATACATGCTTTGTTTTAGTTCAGGCACTGTGAAGGACACATAGGTGGACACTAGGGGTCCTTAGTAAACTATGATACCGTTTACACATTGAAAACAACTCCTGCCTCAAATGAGAATAGTAATAATTTGTTTGGGTTTTTTGAGGGGGGTATTAATAGTCATCCTGATTCACACGCCATTCCAGTTGGTGGCGGTAATGCACCAATACGTTGTTTGCCAACCGCCAATAAAACACCACAAGAAGAAGAAGAAGAATGAGAATAGTAAGAGTGTAGTCTATCTTATTAAACGTCTGTTATTTGAGAAATGGTCAGGTTTGTGTCATTTACTGGCTGCATTTCAGTGCCTGCTTCATTCCTGTTAAATGGATATCATCAAATCCAGTGAGGTGAAATGGGTGAGTAAATGTCAGTATTTTATCCCAGAAATAAGGTCCAATTTGTAAAAAACAGAACTTCCCCTTTTACAGACAGCTAGCAGACTGTTAGCAGATGGCTAGCAGACAGATAGCAGAGTGTTAGCAGTGTGTTAGCAAATGGATAGCAGAATGTTAGCAGAGTGTTAGCAGAGTGTTAGCAGACTGTTCGCAGACTGTTAGCAGACAGCTAGCAGAGTGCTAGCAGAGTGTTAGCAGACTGATAGCAGAGTGTTAGCAGACTGATAGCAGAGTGTTAGCAGACAACTAGCAGAGTGCTAGCAGAGTGTTAGCAGACTGATAGCAGAGTGTTAGCAGAGTGTTCGCAGAGTGTTCGCAGAGTGTTAGCAGAGTGTTAGCAGACAGCTAGCAGAGTGCTAGCAGACTGTTAGCAGACTGTTAGCAGAGTGTTAGCAGACAGCTAGCAGAGTGCTAGCAGAGTGTTAGCAGACTGTTCGCAGAGTGCTAGCAGAGTGTTAGCAGACTGTTCGCAGAGTGCTAGCAGAGTGTTAGCAGAGTGCTAGCAGAGTGTTAACAGAGTGCTAGCAGAGTGTTAGCAGACTGATAGCAGAGTGTTAGCAGAGCAACCACAGGGCTCAGAGCTGATCCAGCTCTGTTTTCTTCTTCTCTGGTATCATAACAGTCGAAGCTCTCTGGTTCAGACCGACACCACAGACTTTCTCCACATGTCGACACCCACTGCTGCTTTTAATAGCTTCCTGTCACAGAGCAGATTCACCCGTCAGGGCACCGCTCGCCGCCCAGACATTAAGACCAGAACAGTTAATGTGATCAGGACCGACCCAGCGCAGGAAGAAGAGCGAGCCGCCGCCATGTAAACAGCAGGCAGAGCTCCCATGATGCCCTGGGCCTCGCACCGCAGCGGTGACCCGCGGCCTCCACCAACACGCCCACGCCACCGCCAGCCAATGGGAGCATCTGAGCCCACGGGCTGACACAGACGCTCTGTGACATCACAGCTGCCTCAAAAACAGAAAGAGCAGATTTATTTAGCGGCGTGTGGAATCCCGCCTTCGTCAAGCGGCGCTCCGCCGGCGGCTTTCCAGTCAGACTGAGAGCTGCTGCTCTGTGAGTGTTGGCAGCACGGCGGCCATTTGTGGCCATGCCTGAGGTTAAGGGAGCAGTGGGGGCTGCTGGGAGCTGAACCACACTGAGGCCTCCAGCTGGCTCAGACCAGGAGGGCCTCGCTCAGACCGGGACCCCCAGGAGGGCCCAGAGGGCTGAGTCATGTGACCAACAGCTGCTGCAGGGAAGCTCTGACCTCCAGAAGCAGCTGACCTGAAATCAGCTTTTAGTGTCATGATGTAACATGAAATATGAATCCATATATCTGAGAGTAGAGAGTAGCAGGAAATACTTCAGTAAACGTCCTGCTGTCAGCTGTTTTGTGTTTGTAAATATCAGTATTATCATTATTATTCTTATGATTTGCAGATCTCCCATGCTCCACTAGTTCTTTTAATGCTCAGTTATTCTTTGTCACGTTGTTGTCCCGACGATAAAAACATGTTTACAGTTCACACGTCGTCACGCCAACAGAGACCAGCGGGCGTCGGGCAGATTTATGTTTATTAACTGTCGTCCAGGAATGTCTTATTTTTTAATGTTTTCAATTATTTCTGCAGAAAAAAAACTGGCTGAGAGGCAGAACCCACAGTGACGGGGTAATAAAAGTCCACAGGTCAGTAAATAATAATAAACGCCTCTGTGCTGACAGTAAAACCATCAGGAGCTGCTTTTATTTCCCAGTAATCTGCAGTGAAAATCATAAATCCTGCAGATAAAATGAGGATGAAGGATGACAGGAAGTCACTGACGCCCAGGTGACGTCTGGCGCCACCATCAGGTTAGCTGAAGAAGAGAACATGCTAACTTCTAATCGTCAATATGCTAGCATGCTAACATGCTAAGCTAAGACAGAGAACATGAAACCTGAATTAGAAACAGGTTTTGATTAAAGAAAAATAAATACATGACAAAAACACCAAAAGGAGCTTTTACAAAAGTCAGGAGTCATAAACATGTTGAAAATGAAAAGCATGTTAGCATCGTAGCATGTTAGCATGTCGTCCCTGCAGCGCTCCACTACTGTGTTTATTTTTATACTCCTCAGGGACTAAACCTGAATTCTGCTGGCTGGATACAACACAGTGAATGTTTTACTTCCTGTTTCCGTCCACGTGTGGTTATATAACACACCTGCCACCACAGCCAATCAGCTCCCTCCTCTCCGCCCTCTGACCTCTCATCGACTCATCTGAGGAGTTAACGAGTCGTGGCGACTCGAGCGTGTCGAGCATGAGCTCATTCTCAGTGTGGGCTTTCTACTGATGTGGTGTTCTTCATCTTCATCGTAGCGCAGCACAGCGGTTGGCTCCTCATGGTTCTCATTTACATTCTTCTATGTGTCTACTCCATCATAACTGCAATAATGTTATGATAACATGATGGCTGTAAAGCTCTGGTTTCTTTTATGAGGACCTCCTTTCTACACACGTGAGACCCCTCGACATGAAAACACATGATGCTGCTGAATATCATGAAAAACCATAAAGGAGGCTGAGACACCATGAGGAACGTCTGAGGAACGTCTGAGGAACGTCTGAGGAACGTCTGACCCTTAAAGTGGAAACAGAGCTGGACGATGACACACTGAGCAGATCCAACTATAGAATCTGTTTCTATTTCTGGATGACTTCGAGTTCAGGCTGGAAACCACTGAGCCCAGATCAGCACTGTGTTTTGACAGTTATGACATCATCCAATCAGCCTCCAGAGATTCACCCCCCGTTCTGACATCACCAGAGGTCAGCCTCAGACGAGCAAACGGGCCACGATGTGGACGCTCACGGGTTGACAAGGAGCTGGGCAGGCTCACAGGAGTTTAATGAAGGGTTAGCAGGGTTAGCTAATGATGCTAATAAAGAGCTGGGAAGACTGACTAGGAAGTCAAGACTGACTAGTCCCAAGCTAAGACCCAAGTCAAGACTGACTAGTCCCAACCTAAGACCCAAGTCAAGACTGACTTGACCCAAGTCCTACTTAAGAAAGGGCAAAATGGTCTCTGGTCATCAACAGTTTGAACCTGTGAAACGTTTTGTATCATTATGATTATGATTAGGTATCATTATTATTATTATTATTGGGTTAGCATTGCCCCTTTCTGTCTGAGTCCAGAGGGGAAAAGTTAAAACCAAACTCATCATCAGTGGTCGGAGGGACTAATAAATGAAATCATGAAATCATTAAGTGTCCTCTCTCCTGACGATCACAAATGAAATGTGTCTCGTGTTGTTTTTTTTTTGTGTTGGGATCTCAGCTCGTGGAAAGTGGAGGCCTTAAACCAGCATACGTCTGCTGTATTTTATAGAGCTATTTATAGCAGCACAGGCTGATCTGCTTCGTGTGGCGGAAAGTGAAGACGTGAGGAGAAGCCAGGCAGACTTTTTATTCTGCTGCCTCAGAGTCACAACCTGATTCATGAATATACATCTGTGTTCACCTTCCTGCTGTCCAGCTGGAAAAATGAGATTGAGCCGCCGTCGCTCTACACCTCTACAGCTCTACACCTATGCAGCTCTACACCTCTACAACTCTGCAGCTCTGCAACTCTACAGCTCTACAACACTACACCTCTACAGCTCTACAGCTCTACAGCTCTACAACTCTACAGCTCTACAGCTCTACAGCTCTACAACTCTGCACCTCTACAACTCTGCAGCTCTACAACTCTGCAGCTCTACAACACTACAGCTCTACACCTCTACAACTCTGCAGCTCTGCAACTCTACAGCTCTACAACACTACACCTCTACAGCTCTACAGCTCTACAGCTCTACAACTCTACACCTCTACAGCTCTACAGCTCTACAACTCTACACCTCTACAGCTCTACAGCTCTACAACTCTGCACCTCTACAACTCTGCAGCTCTACAACTCTGCAGCTCTACAACACTACACCTCTACAGCTCTACAGCTCTACAGCTCTACAACTCTACACCTCTACAGCTCTACAGCTCTACAACTCTGCACCTCTACAGCTCTACACCTCTACAGCTCTACAACTCTACAACTCTGCACCTCTACAGCTCTACACCTCTACAACTCTGCACCTCTACAGCTCTACACCTCTACAACTCTGCAGCTCTACAGCTCTACAGCTCTACAGCTCTGCACCTCTACAACTCTACACCTCTACAACTCTACAGCTCTACACCTATGCAGCTCTACAACTCTACACCTCTACAACTCTGCAGCTCTACAACTCTCCAGCTCTACAACTCTACACCTCTACAGCTCTACAGCTCTACAGCTCTACAACTCTGCACCTCTACAACTCTACACCTCTACAACTCTACAGCTCTACACCTCTACAGCTCTACAGCTCTACACCTATGCAGCTCTACAACTCTACACCTCTACAACTCTGCAGCTCTACAACTCTACAGCTCTACAGCTCTACAGCTCTACAACTCTGCACCTCTACAACTCTACACCTCTACACTTCTACAGCTCTACAGCTCTACAACTCTGCACCTCTACAACTCTGCAGCTCTACAACTCTACAGCTCTACAACTCTACACCTCTACAGCTCTACAGCTCTACACTTCTACAGCTCTACAGCTCTACAGCTCTGCACCTCTACAACTCTACACCTCTACAGCTCTACAACTCTACACCTCTACAACTCTCCAGCTCTACAACTCTACAGCTCTACACCTCTACAGCTCTACAACTCTACACCTCTACAGCTCTACAGCTCTACAACTCTGCACCTCTACAACTCTACACCTCTACAACTCTACAGCTCTACAACTCTACACCTCTACAACTCTGCACCTCTACAACTCTACAGCTCTACACCTCTACAGCTCTACACCTATGCAGCTCTACACCTCTACAGCTCTACAATTCTACACCTCTACAACTCTGCACCTCTACAACTCTACAGCTCTACACCTCTACAGCTCTACACCTATGCAGCTCTACAACTCTACACCTCTACAACTCTACACCTCTACAACTTTACACCGATGCAGCTCTACACCTCTACAACTCTACAGCTCTACAACTCTGCACCTCTACAACTCTGCAGCTCTACAACTCTACACCTCTACAACTCTACACCTCTACAACTCTACAGCTCTACAACTCTGCACCTCTACAACTCTACAGCTCTACACCTCTACAGCTCTACACCTATGCAGCTCTACACCTCTACAACTCTACAGCTCTACACCTCTACAGCTCTACACCTATGCAGCTCTACACTTCTACAGCTCTACACCTATGCAGCTCTACACCTCTACAGCTCTACACCTATGCAGCTCTACACCTCTACAACTCTACAGCTCTACACCTCCACAGCTCTGCAGCTCTGCAGCTCTACACCTCTGCAGCTCTGCAACTCTGCAGCTCTACAACTCTACAACTCTACAGCTCTACACCTCTGCAGCTCTACACCTATGCAGCTCTACAACTCTACAGCTCTACACCTCTACAGCTCTGCAGCTCTGCAGCTCTGCAGCTCTACAACTCTACAGCTCTACACCTCTGCAGCTCTGCAGCTCTGCAGCTCTACAACTCTACAGCTCTACACCTCTGCAGCTCTACAACTCTACAGCTCTACACCTCTACAGCTCTGCAGCTCTGCAGCTCTACACCTCTACAGCTCTACACCTATGCAGCTCTACACCTCTACAGCTCTACACCTATGCAGCTCTACAACTCTACAGCTCTACAACTCTGCAGCTCTACAGCTCTACAGCTCTGCAGCTCTACAGCTCTGCAGCTCTACAACTCTACAGCTCTACACCTCTGCAGCTCTGCAGCTCTGCAGCTCTACAACTCTACAGCTCTACAACTCTGCAGCTCTACAACTCTACAACTCTACAGCTCTACACCTCTGCAGCTCTACACCTATGCAGCTCTACAACTCTACAGCTCTACACCTCTACAGCTCTGCAGCTCTGCAGCTCTACAACTCTACAGCTCTACACCTCTGCAGCTCTGCAGCTCTGCAGCTCTACAACTCTACAGCTCTACACCTCTGCAGCTCTACAACTCTACAGCTCTACACCTCTACAGCTCTGCAGCTCTGCAGCTCTACAACTCTACAGCTCTACACCTCTACAGCTCTGCAGCTCTGCAGCTCTACACCTCTACAGCTCTACACCTCTGCAGCTCTACACCTATGCAGCTCTACAACTCTACAGCTCTACACCTCTACAGCTCTGCAGCTCTGCAGCTCTACAACTCTACAGCTCTACACCTCTGCAGCTCTGCAGCTCTGCAGCTCTACAACTCTACAGCTCTACACCTCTGCAGCTCTACAACTCTACAGCAGTTTTACAGCTCTGCAGTGGAAGGAAAGCAGCTGGAATTACAGATTGTAGAAGAGCCTAATCTCAGCAGACACCTTCACACATGGAAAACAGCTCATCTCACATGAACAGTAAATATTAGAGAGATCTGCATCTGTGAGGAGACCAGGACTGAGACCAGAGCAGTTCCAGGTCCTCAGAGACCCGAAGAAAGCCTCTGAGCAAAGAGCTCATTTCAAGAGACTGCTCCTGTGACTTTAAAGGAGATGAGATTAAAAGAGATTAAACGAGATGATGTCAAACAAAGTAAAATGAGATGAAATTACACAGATGATGAGATTTTTAACGAGGCGACATAAAACAAAATGAAAGACGAGTGGAGGAAATGAAATGACATCAGACAAAATTAAACTTGATACAGAAATAAATTAGACATAAAATGAGATCAGATGAGATTAAATTACAACAAAGACAATCAGATTCTAAAAGATTAAATTAGAAATAAAATAAAATGAGATGAAATAAAATAAAACAAGATAAAATGAAAATGAATCTGCAAAAATGTTTGTTGCATCAAGACCATCAATAAAAAACAGTAAATAACAACAATAATTCTTTATAACGACCCAACAGCTTTGATTAAACCAGTCCCTCCAGACCTGAAACCAGTCCCTGGTCCAGACCCAGACCTGAAACCAGTCCCTGGTCCAGACCCAGACCTGAAACCAGTCCCTCTAGTGAACACGGCCCACAGGATCTGGTTAAAACCAGTAAATGTTCTCGCTACAGTGAGAGCGTGGGTGAAGGAACAGGTTGTTCTTCTGGACCAGTTTTCAGGTCCTAGTCCTGCAGAAACCTGGAGCTGGTCCCCTTCATGGAGTCTGAACTCATGTGTGGTCTGGACCTGTTTTATCTCTTCATTAGAATCTGTTAACGAGCCGTCTGCATCTTTACGACAGGCTGTGAATGAAAAGCTCGTTTAACGAGGCAGGAAGACGCCTCACGTTATCCCGTTAGCGGCTAAATTTAGCTGCTCTGGAATCAGTTTAATCTGCAGCACTAATTTCATCTGATGACCAATCATACATGCACATGAATTTCCTGGAAAAGCACCGATGCACAGTATCACTGTTACATAATGACTATTTTTATTATCATCATTATTATTACTATTAGAAATATTAACAGGAAGAAGTGTTTGTATCATAGTGAGAGATGAGATCCATAAATTTAATGAAATTAGATTAAATCTCCACGAAAAAATTCAGTTCGTACAGCAGCACAAATACAATAATAAAAATAATAATAACAATAATAATAATAATTCACGTCTGGTTCAGACATGGTAAATACTGAAGCGACCTTAATTCTAAGGGTTCGTTTGATGAATTTAATGAGGTCGTTTGGTTCCTCCACACTTCAAACACACACATTCAATTTAATAATCAACTTATTTTCATCTCATTATTTATTAGTACTAAATGTATTATTATTCAAAAAGCTTCATTTTTATGATGTTTGAAATATATTTCAAAGGTCTCAACCCCAAGACCTGAAACCAGACCCTCTAGACCTGAAACCAGACCCTCTAGCCCTGAAACCAGCCCCTGTAGTCCCTGGTAAAGTCAGAGTCTGGCTTCTCCTGGTCCTGTTTGACCCCAGAAACCACGAGGCTGTGCTAAACATAGAGGCCTCAGATCAGATGAGGGTTCATTATTTAATCCAGGGAGACAAAAACACTGAGGAGAGACTGCAGCCTGTTTTCATTCACTGTAAAGTTCAGAAGAGACAGGAAGTGGGAGGACCAGATCCAGTGAGTAAGTTCATCCAGCTATTTACCATCCAGCTCCTCTTCCTCCACCGTGGTGATGATGATGATGATGGTGATGATGATGATGGCGAGGTGATGACCAGCCTATGATGTCATCAGGAGGCTGAACTTTTTTTTATAAAGCAGGTCGTCCAGAGATGCTTCTCATTCAGGTCTGGATCCATCAGAGCCTGAAGAAGCTGCAGGAGCTCTGAGACACGTGAGTCCATTCATTCATCCATCCATTCATTCATCCATCCATCCATTCATCCATCCATCCATCCATCCATTCATCCATTCATTCATCCATTCATTCATTCA
This sequence comes from Synanceia verrucosa, assembly GCA_029721515.1. NCBI lineage: Eukaryota > Metazoa > Chordata > Actinopteri > Perciformes > Synanceiidae > Synanceia > Synanceia verrucosa. Next base: position 19,334,384 of record CM056571.1, read on the forward strand.
TTCATCCATCCATCCATCCATTCATTCATCCATTCATTCATTCATCCATCCATCCATCCATTCATTAATTCATTCATTCATCCATCCATTCATTCATCCATTCATCCATCCATTCATCCATTCATTCATTCATCCATCCATTCATTCATCCATTCATCCATTCATTATCCATCCATCCATCCATTCATTCATCCATTCATTCATTCATCCATCCATCCATTCATCCATCCATCCATTCATTCATCCATCCATCCATTCATTCATCCATCCATTCATCCATCCATCCATCCATTCATCCATTCATTCATCCATCCATTCATTCATCCATTCATCCATCCATTCATTCATCCATCCATTCATTCATCCATTCATCCATTCATTCATCCATCCATTCATTATCCATCCATCCATCCATTCATTCATCCATTCATTCATTCATCCATCCATTCATTCATCCATCCATCCATTCATTCATCCATCCATCCATCCATTCATTCATTCATCCATCCATCCATTCATTCATTCATCCATCCATCCATTCATTCATCCATCCATTCATCCATCCATCCATCCATTCATCCATTCATTCATCCATCCATTCATTCATCCATTCATCCATCCATTCATTCATCCATCCATTCATTCATCCATTCATCCATTCGTTCATCCATCCATTCATTCATTCATCCATCCATCCATCCATCCATTCATCCATCCATCCATTCATTCATTCATCCATCCATCCATCCATTCATCCATCCATCCATTCATTCAGTGCGTATGCAGATATAGTGTGAGGAAGAGGACTGTTTTTTACAGTATTTATTGTTTGCTTTATCATATTTAAAACTTTGTGACTTTTGTCTTTTTATTTGCAACTCGTTCTAAGAAATCTTCTACTTTATTCAAAATATTACCTTGTGTATATTTTTTCTTTATTTTCAAAATATTACTAACTCTTTTCTCATATTTGTTTTTGCATTTTTTTCTGTAACTTTTCTCTCAAAATCATATTTCTTTAAATGTTCATCGAGAAGATTATGGCTCAGTATTCTGGACCAGATCTGGATCCAGGACCTCCACACCTCTTAAAAAGAAAGACCCACTCTTTCCCTAAAGACCATTTGAGACCTGAACGTGATTCTCCTGAATGGACACTGAGGTGTTGAGAGTTATGGGTTGTTGTTGTGGTTTTTGTTGGGATGTTGTTAGGCTGTTGTTATGGGTGTTGTTGGGCTGTTCTTAGGTTGTTTTGGGGCTGTTGTTATGGGTGTTGTTGGGCTGTTCTTAGGTTGTTTTGGGGCTGTTGTTGGGTTGCTGTTGGGCTGTTCTTAGGTTGTTTTGGGGCTGTTGTTGGGATGTTTTTGGGCTGTTGTTGGGATGTTGTTAGGAAGTTTTAGGGATGTTTTTGGAGTGTTCTTAGGGCATTGTTAGGATGTTTTTGGGCTGTTGTTGGGTTGTTGATGGGATGTTTTAGGGATGTTTTTGGGGTGTTCTTGGGGCGTTGTTAGGATGTTTTTGGGCTGTTGTTGGGGTGTTGTTAGGCTGTTGTTGGTATGTTTTTGGGCTGTTGTTGGGTTGTTGATGGGCTGTTGTTGGGATGTTGTTAGGATGTTTTAGGGATGTTTTTGGGGTGTTCTTAGGGCGTTGTTAGGATGTTTTTGGGCTGTTGTTGGGATGTTTTAGGGATGTTTTTGGGCTGTTGTTGGGATGTTTTAGGGATGTTTTTGGGGTGTTCTTAGGGTGTTGTTGGGATGTTTTTGGGCTGTTGTTGGGATGTTTTTGGGCTGTTGTTGGGATGTTGTTGGGATGTTTTTGGGCTGTTGTTGGGATGTTTTTGGGCTGTTGTTGGGATGTTTTTGGGCTGTTGTTGGGATGTTGTTGGGATGTTTTAGGGATGTTTTTGGGGTGTTCTTAGGGTGTTGTTGGGATGTTTTTGGGCTGTTGTTGGGTTGTTGATGGGCTGTTGTTGGGATGTTGTTGGGATGTTTTAGGGATGTTTTTGGGGTGTTCTTAGGGCGTTGTTAGGATGTTTTTGGGCTGTTGCTGGGGCGTTGTTGGGTTGTTGTTGGGATGTTTTTGGGCTGTTGTTAGGATGTTGTTAGGCTGTTGTTGGTATGTTTTTGGGCTGTTGTTGGGTTGTTGATGGGCTGTTGTTGGGATGTTGTTAGGATGTTTTAGGGATGTTTTTGGGGTGTTCTTAGGGCGTTGTTAGGATGCTTTTGGGCTGTTGTTGGGATGTTTTAGGGATGTTTTTGGGGTGTTCTTAGGGCGTTGTTGGGATGTTTTAGGGATGTTTTTGGGGTGTTCTTGGGGCGTTGTTAGGATGTTTTTGGGCTTTTGTTGGGGTGTTCTTGGGTTGTTGTTGGTTGTCTCAGGTTTTAAAAGTGGGTGTTTGTTTCATGTCGTCTCTCTTTGCTGTGAATCTGAAACAGCCCCCCCTGTCCTACCTGTTGGCAGGTAAAAAGCCTGACATGACTGTGTCTTTCCAGAGAGGACGCCTGCAGGTAGTGTTTCCTGACTCTGACTTCCTGAACTGAGTCCAACTAGAGGAACTCATAAACTGGAAGGAACTTCACTAAGCTGGGGGGGGGGTTCCCATGATGCTCTCTGGCTCCGATCACTCACCATCAAAATGCTGCATTAGTTTAATATGCTGAGCGGTGACTTGGAAGGGGACAATGGATTCTGTTTGTGATCACTGATGAATGAAAGCAGCACCTCATCCAGGCCGCCACTGGCAGGAGGACAAAGCCGCCATTGTGCTGCTCTTCATGTTCACAGTGACCTTTACAGCTGCTGCTTCTGGGTAAAGATCATGGATGCATCATGGCCGCCAACGGCGAATGTTTCAGATAATTCAGTAAATTGAAAACACAGCATGTCTGTTGGAAATCTGTCCTCCTCATATGGACGCTGCTGTAACGTTAGCTCAACATTTAGCTGCCTAGGTCTTCTTTATAATTCAGTTTAATGTTTCTGCCTTAAATTAAGAAACAATTTTGGCATTGATATGGAAATAAAGTTTAAGATTTATTTCTGTTTCAGTTCAATATCAGTTAATTTTCATTTAAAAAATTGTTTTTGTTTCGCTGAATGGAGATGACGTTCTGTGGAGGCGTCGTTGTTTTGTTACCTGACAGGTTGATTTGTTAGAGCCTGGACCAATCAGTGAGCAGCCACAGTGACTGGGGGCAGGGCTTAGCTGTGTAATCTGATGGTCATTATTAAATGCTGTTAATCATATTTTTGGTTTATTTTTATTTTATCTTTCTTGGTGCTCCTCAAATTCTGTTGGCTACTTGGTATTTTTAAATGTAATTTTATTATGTATTTTATTTTTATTTTTATTTTTATTTTATTATACTATATATTTATTATATTGATTTTGTGCCACTGTTCCAGCTGCTCTTCTGATTGTTTTTAATATTTATACATATATAGTGTATGTGTATATATATATATACGTGTATATATATATATGTATATATACACGTATATATACATATATATATATACACGTATATATATATTTTACATTTTTTTATTTTTTTTTTATATTTTTCTGTCACTCTCCTTTGATGCGGTTAGATTAATATAGTAAAGGTTTATTATCTTATCTTATCTTATCTTGTCTTATCTTTCACACCGTCAGCTGTTGTTGACCTGAAGTCAGCTCTTTCAAATGTTGTCTCTAAACTAAACACAGGATGATGTTTCTGCTGCTTTTCTCTCGCAGATCTGCTTTTAATCGAGGCGACAGCTGGAACACATTTGTGATATTTCAACACGTGTCATAATGCGGCGCTGCAGCCGCCGTGATACACTTCCTGTTTGCTCTTCAGGACTGAAGCTTCAGCAACATGAGCTGAAATCATGTTATTCTGTCATCTGACAAGACATGTTTTCAACAAATAACAGGACAAATAAGATTTATTCACATTTTTTCTATATTTATACATGCACACAACTTAAGAAGCATACGGAGATATCGGCAAAAATGCTGAAATAGCACAAAAATAAATAGTTATAAAAAACATAATAAGAATAAAACTGAGTCTTAATATGAACAACAGGTTTATAGAGATATATTGATTGATATATCGATTGATATATTGATCTGGCCCAGCCCAGATTAATCCAGAATGATCCGGATTAATCTGTTTCCCAGATTCCAGACTCATTTTCGGAGTCCCTGAGGGATCGAAAAGAGTCGGTTCTGGGACAGGAAGTGATGTGTGTCGTGGGTGAAACCTGCACTTCCTGTTTCCACTGAGCACTGGGGTTATATAAGAGCTGAAGTCTGAAGCAGCTCAGTGGAAGTAAAGCGTTGAAGATGAGAGCAGTTAATGACTGTCAGCAGAGGCTGATGTGCATCATGAACGCTTCACATCGCTGCATGTTCACATTATTAATATTAATCATGAGATATAATCTGTTGTGGAGCAGATAAAGATCAACCAGGTCCACCTCAGACAGGTGTTTACAAGAGCAAACATTTCATTCTCATTTTTCATTTCTGTTTGTATTTCTTTTTTAATGTCTCATCTGATGGATAAACGAACTGTATTTTTGGCACTAATCATCCCTCGTACGTCTTCCTGATGTTTGTTTCTTTTTGTTTTACTCAGTTGGTTTTTTTTATTCGTTGTTGACAGTATTTTTGGCACTAATCATCCCTCGTACGTCTTCCTGATGTTTGTTTCTTTTTGTTTTACTCAGTTGGTTTTTTTTATTCGTTGTTGACAGTATTTTTGGCACTAATCATCCCTCGTACGTCTTCCTGATGTTTGTTTCTTTTTGTTTTACTCAGTAGGTTTTTTTTGGCACTAATAGACCCTCATACTCACGGCCTCAGAATGAACGTTTGTCTTGTTGTTGGGATGTTTTGATGTTTGTTAGCCGTAGTTTTGGTGCAGACTTGAGTTTGTATTGTCAGGCTGACTGTGGCATGTTGAGTATTTCTGGCACTAATCACCTCCCGTACCTCCAGTTTGCTCGCTGTGTGCTGCTCGGGTGCCACCTTCCTGCCGTCTCCTCCTCAGTGCTTGAACAGAGGTGGGCTGGGCAGAGGGCGCTCCTCCTCTGGTCCTCCTCTGGTCCTCCTCTGGTCCTCCTCATGCTCCTCCTCCTGGTCCTCCTCCTGGTCCTCCTCCTGGTCCTCCTCTCGGTCCTCCCCTTCACTTCTCCTCTGACCTCCTGATGTTCCCATCAGAACGCCACTCTGACGCTCACCTTTAACCCGACCACACCTGGAGCTCCTGAGGAACTTTAAGCAGCTATAAATCTCCTGGATGTCTTTTGGGGATTTTCTGTCTTTCCTTCCCTGAGGTGTCATCACCTGGATTCTTCTGTACTTGAGGACTGGAAACTTTGAGAAAAGGACATTTTTCACTTTAATCTGTTGGCTTTTTGTTTTTCCGTGTGTGTTTTTTTTCTCTGCTGTGGGAAAAGTAAGTTTCCTGTTAACTCTCCAGCTCTGTTGTGGCTTCATCAGGAATGTTTCAGTGAAACATGTTGAGCCGTTTTTCTTCTTCTTCTCGCTGCAGAGCTTGAAGCTGTTCAGGTGTGAAGCGATGATGCATCCTCAGCTCCTTGTTTGTTTGTTTGTTTGCAGCAGGATGTTGTTCTCCAGCAGAGTCCTGCAGCAGTGGATCTTCGCAGTGTTCCTGCTCTGTTCTCCGGTTCCTCATGATGGACGTCCCATCGATGCCCTCAGCAGCAGAATGTGAGTTTCTCTTTTTTCTCTGTTTGGTTAACCGTTGGCCACCTGAGTGTTTCCTGACAGAGGAGATAATAACGCTGAGAAGTTTTCCCAGAACACGTTCAGGTTGAAGTGATTCGGGTTCCTGTGGATTTTTGCGTCTCGGGTGGGAAACAGTGATGCCCGACAGCTGATTGGCTGGTAATGAAATGAAGGTTGATGAGAGAAAGCAGCACAGTGACCTTTGACCTCCTTCATCTTGTCCTGTTGTTTAAAACATTTCTGATTATCATTAATGTGTGACGATGAATCGATTATTGAAACAGCAGAAAGAAAGAAAAACAGCCGTCTGATATTTGGATCTATTTCTCTTCTTGGTCCTTTTTGACAGGAAAGTGAATATTTGGGTTTTGTGCTGTTGGTGAAGAGGTTTGAAGATGAACACTTTTCTGATGTTTGATTGATCTGAAGAGTGGAAACGGGTTTGATTCCCGGCCCGGGGCCTTTCTGTGTGGAGTTTGCATGTTCTCCTCATGTCTGTGTGGGTTCTCTCTGGTACTCCGGCTTCCTCCCACCATCCAAAAACATGCATGGGGATTAGGTTAACTGGTTAATTTAAATTGACCGTAGGTGTGAATGTGAGTGTGAGTGGTTGTCTGTCTCTATGTGTCCTGTGATGAACTGGACACTTGTCCAGGGTGTACCCTGTCTTTCACCCTAAGACAGCTGGGATAGACTCCAGCCCCCCTGACCCTATGAGAGGATAAGAGGGAGAAGATGGATGGATGGATGATGGATGGATGATGGATGATGTATGGATGGATGGATGGATGGAGATTTCAGAGAAATCTGAATTAAAATCAGGAGTTCTGATCATAAACTTCATTTAGAAATATTTCTAGAAGCCTTAAGGAGGTGAAACATTCCAGTTAGAGAACCAGCTATAGATCCAGTTTTAGAACCAGTTAGAGAACCGTTTATAGAACCAATTAGAGAACCAATCAGAGAACCAGTTATAGAACAAGTTAGAGTACCAGTTAGAGTACCAGTTATAGAACCAGTTATAGAACAAGTTAGAGTACCAGTTATAGAACCAGTTAGAGAACCAATTAGAGTACCATCTGGAGAAACAGTTATAGAAGCAGTTATAAAACCAGTTAGAGAACCGTTTATAGAAGCAGTGATAGAATCAGTTATAGAACCAGTTAGAGAACCAGTTATTGAACCAGTTAAGGTGCTTTCAGGTGGACTGAGAACCGTGCCAGTTCCTGCATCTAATCTTGAACGGACTGAGGTGTTCACGCCAAAAATCAGAACGTTCGAGAGCCGAAAAGTTGGTTCCCAAAGTTGGGGCCCAAGTAAAAGTAAGTGAATCGTGAGGACAGAGCAGACGTCAGCAGGTTCATCGGGTCACAATAAACAAATAAAGAATACATATGTGTGGAACATGGCAGGGAAAAAAGAATATTGAGTAGTGATCAGCAGAATTTCACCAGAAGCTGGAGAGCAGCACCAGAAAAAGCTTGCTGCAGATCAATAATGATTTGTATGGAAACCAATGCTCGCTGGTCATCCATGATGCCATCCATGATCAGCTTTCGTATGATCCTGTTCTTATTTGGTGGCAAATCAACACCCTCTGTTGACGCATCATGGGTTCACTGAAATGTTTGAACGCTGGTCGTTCACCAGTAAGAACTTTGGCTCCCAGTTTAACTGGTGTAGGAACCAGCACCGTTCTGACCGGCCTGAAAACAGCATCAGAGAACCAGAGAGAGAACCATCGTTATTATTATTATTATTATTATTATTATTATTATTAATATTATTATTATTACTAGTGGTGTTTAGTCTCTGTGAGGTTCTCAGGATAGTGGTGGAGGAGCAGTGCATCATGGGAGCCTCAGACAGCTGTTTTCTGCAGCTGGACGCCATCAGGTGTGTTTGTCTCATCGGGTGTGTTTGTCTCATCGGGTGTGTTTGTCTCATCGGGTGTGTTTGTCTCCGTCAGGTGTGTTTGTCTCATCAGGTGTGTTTGTCTCATCGGGTGTGTTTGTCTCATCGGATGTGTTTGTCTCGTCGGGTGTGTTTGTTTCGTCGGGTGTGTTTGTCTTGTCGGGTGTGTTTGTCTCGTCGGGTGTGTTTGTTTCGTCGGGTGTGTTTGTCTCGTCAGGTGTGTTTGTCTCTTCAGGTGTTTGTCTCGTCGGGTGTGTTTGTCTCATCGGGTGTGTTTGTCTCGTCGGGTGTGTTTGTCTCATCAGGTGTGTTTGTCTCGTCATGAGCGTTTGTCTCATCGGGTGTGTTTGTCTCATCAGGTGTGTTTGTCTCGTCGGGTGTGTTTGTCTCGTCAGGTGTTTGTCTCGTCGGGTGTGTTTGTCTCGTCGGGTGTGTTTGTCTCGTCAGGTGTTTGTCTCGTCGGGTGTGTTTGTCTCATCAGGTGTGTTTGTCTCATCAGGTGTGTTTGTCTCGTCAGGTGTTTGTCTCGTCAGGTGTGTTTGTCTCGTCGGGTGTGTTTGTCTCCGACAGGTGTGTTTGTCTCGTCAGGTGTGTTTGTCTCCGTCAGGTGTTTGTCTCGTCGGGTGTGTTTGTCTCATCAGGTGTGTTTGTCTCGTCAGGTGTGTTTGTCTCCGACAGGTGTGTTTGTCTCGTCAGGTGTGTTTGTCTCATCAGGTGTGTTTGTCTCATCAGGTGTGTTTGTCTCGTCGGGTGTGTTTGTCTCCGACAGGTGTGTTTGTCTCGTCAGGTGTGTTTGTCTCCGTCAGGTGTTTGTCTCGTCGGGTGTGTTTGTCTCATCAGGTGTGTTTGTCTCCGTCAGGTGTGTTTGTCTCCGACAGGTGTGTTTGTCTCGTCAGGTGTGTTTGTCTCCGTCAGGTGTGTTTGTCTCGTCAGGTGTGTTTGTCTCATCAGGTGTGTTTGTCTCATCAGGTGTTTGTCTCGTCGGGTGTGTTTGTCTCATCAGGTGTGTTTGTCTCCATCAGGTGTGTTTGTCTCGTCGGGTGTGTTTGTCTCCGACAGGTGTGTTTGTCTCGTCGGGTGTGTTTGTCTCCGACAGGTGTGTTTGTCTCGTCAGGTGTGTTTGTCTCCGTCAGGTGTGTTTGTCTCATAAGGTGTTTGTCTCGTCGGGTGTGTTTGTCTCATCAGGTGTGTTTGTCTCCGTCAGGTGTGTTTGTCTCATCAGGTGTGTTTGTCTCCGTCAGGTGTGTTTGTCTCGTCGGGTGTGTTTGTCTCCGACAGGTGTGTTTGTCTCCGTCAGGTGTGTTTGTCTCGTCAGGTGTGTTTGTCTCGTCAGGTGTGTTTGTCTCATCAGGTGTGTTTGTCTCATCAGGAGTGTTTGTATCGTCGGGTGTGTTTGTCTCGTCAGGTGTGTTTGTTTCGTCAGGTGTGTTTGTCTCGTCAGGAGTGTTTGTCTCGTCAGGTGTGTTTGTCTCGTCAGGAGTGTTTGTCTCATCGGGTGTGTTTGTCTCGTCAGCTGTGTTTGTCTCGTCAGGAGTGTTTGTCTCATCAGGTGTGTTTGTCTCGTCAGGAGTGTTTGTCTCATCGGGGGTGTTTGTCTCATCAGGTGTGTTTTTCTCGTCAGGAGTGTTTGTCTCGTCAGGTGTGTTTGTCTCGTCGGGAGTGTTTGTCTCATCAGGTGTGTTTGTCTCGTCAGGAGTGTTTGTCTCATCAGGTGTGTTTGTCTCGTCAGGAGTGTTTGTCTCATCAGGTGTGTTTGTCTCGTCGGGAGTGTTTGTCTCATCAGGTGTGTTTGTCTCATCGGGTGTGTTTGTCTCGTCGGGTGTGTTTGTCTCATCGGGTGTGTTTGTCTCGTCGGGTGTGTTTGTCTCGTCAGGTGTGTTTGTCTCATCGGGTGTGTTTGTCTCGTCAGGTGTGTTTGTCTCATCGGGTGTGTTTGTCTCATCGGACGTGTTTGTTTCGTCAGGTGTGTTTGTCTCATCAGGTGTGTTTGTCTCGTCAGGTGTGTTTGTCTCGTCAGGTGTGTTTGTCTCATCGGGTGTGTTTGTCTCGTCGGGTGTGTTTGTCTCGTCAGGTGTGTTTGTCTCATCGGGCGTGTTTGTCTCGTCAGGTGTGTTTGTCTCGTCGGGTGTGTTTGTCTCATCGGGTGTGTTTGTCTCATCGGGTGTGTTTGTCTCGTCGGGTGTGTTTGTCTCATCAGGTGTGTTTGTCTCGTCGGGTGTGTTTGTCTCATCAGGTGTGTTTGTCTCGTCAGGTGTGTTTGTCTCATCAGGTGTGTTTGTCTCATCGGGTGTGTTTGTCTCGTCAGGTGTGTTTGTCTCATCGGGTGTGTTTGTCTCGTCGGGTGTGTTTGTCTCGTCGGGTGTGTTTGTCTCATCGGGCGTGTTTGTCTCGTCAGGTGTGTTTGTCTCGTCAGGTGTGTTTGTCTCGTCGGGTGTGTTTGTCTCGTCAGGTGTGTTTGTCTCATCGGGCGTGTTTGTCTCGTCAGGTGTGTTTGTCTCATCGGGTGTGTTTGTCTCATCGGGCGTGTTTGTCTCGTCAGGTGTGTTTGTCTCATCGGGTGTGTTTGTCTCGTCGGGTGTGTTTGTCTCATCAGGTGTGTTTGTCTCATCGGGTGTGTTTGTCTCGTCAGGTGTGTTTGTCTCATCGGGTGTGTTTGTCTCGTCAGGTGTGTTTGTCTCATCGGGTGTGTTTGTCTCATCGGGTGTGTTTGTCTCGTCAGGTGTGTTTGTCTCATCGGGTGTGTTTGTCTCGTCGGGTGTGTTTGTCTCGTCGGGTGTGTTTGTCTCATCGGGCGTGTTTGTCTCGTCAGGTGTGTTTGTCTCGTCAGGTGTGTTTGTCTCGTCGGGTGTGTTTGTCTCGTCAGGTGTGTTTGTCTCATCGGGCGTGTTTGTCTCGTCAGGTGTGTTTGTCTCGTCAGGTGTGTTTGTCTCGTCGGGTGTGTTTGTCTCGTCAGGTGTGTTTGTCTCATCGGGCGTGTTTGTCTCGTCAGGTGTGTTTGTCTCGTCAGGTGTGTTTGTCTCATCGGGCGTGTTTGTCTCGTCAGGTGTGTTTGTCTCATCGGGTGTGTTTGTCTCGTCAGGTGTGTTTGTCTCGTCAGTGTTTTCAGAGGAGTTCAGGGTCTCAGTAAGACGACTCCTCTGCTCTTCTTTCAGGTTTCTTCCTCTGTTGACTCTTCCTCCTCTTCCTCCCCCAGAGATAGAAAACATACAGACTTCTAAAAAACGTAACTAATTTCAATGGAGTTTGGTGTGAAGTTCAGCCAAAGGATGAAGGCCTTCTGCAGTTCTCTGTGCAGACAGCGCCACCATGTGGTCTCTGTCTGTCACAACATTCAGACGTCACGTCTGAAAAATGCAGGAATTTTGAATGGACTTTGGTGGAGTTGGTTGTCTTGGTTGGTTGGTTTTTGAGCAGACAGTGTCACCATGTGGTTGTTTTGTGTCAGAGCGCTACAAGTCCAGTTTTAGATCCTGATCCATCAAATCTATCAGCTTGTTACATTCTGTGAAAGCAGTGTGTTTCCTGTTTTCATTATCTGGCACAAAGTTTATCAAAAATGAAGGAAATTTCAGTGGAGTTTGGTGGAGCTGGCAGTGTGAGACCCTGATGCTAGAGGTTTCAGCTTACTTGTACTGTATAATTACAAACATGTGATCTGGCACAAGGTTTGTGAAAGCTTCAGATGTGACATGTAAAAATGTTTCACTTTACAGTGGACTTCGGTGGAATTGGTTGTCTTTGGTTTTTATTTCGTTTTGGGGGTTTGTCCCACTTTAAAGTGTCAGGATGAGGATCCTTTCCTGTAACTCACCATGACCTTTGACCTGTAGGTGCTTCAGTGACATGAATAATGAAAGGGGTTAAAATGGTGAGAAATATGAATGAAGTTTGGTCTGAAGGTCACCTCTGGGTCAGATGGGCTCTGCATTCTGAGCCAGGCTCCATAGCTCAGGGGTTAGAGCACTAGTCTTGTAAACCAGGGGTTGTGAGTTCAACTCTCACTGGGGCCTTGGTGAGGTTTAAATATATATGTTTCTATGACATATTAGCAACCTTTGAGCGCTTAGTGAGCAGCGTGATGCTTTGTCAGGTGGCGTTGCAGAAACACTTCATATTAGATAAATAACACTCCTGCTCTGAAATACAGATTCAGATTTTCCTCTGAACTCAGATTCATCAGCAGGCCTCTTTTCTTCTGGAACTCCTTATTTCTTTTATCCCTGGAGCTCTGAGCGCCATGAATCTGTCACTGAACAGCTTGTTGTGAAGAAGGGAAGCACCAACAGTTTCAACGAACAATCAGGAGGAAAAGTGGGCCGGAGGAAGGGCGGACATCTTTGCTATCAGTTTTAATAAGTGTGGAAATAAAGTGAGAATATTGTAAACGCTGTGAAGGGATGCTTGTTTTATCTCTGTCAGTAGGAGGTGCTACAAATGTTTGAGATATGTTAAGATAAAAGTGTCACTTAAAGGAACATTCTGTGGTTTTTTTTTTTGCAGAAAGCGCTCGGTGACTCACGCTCAGCTGATGCACGATAAAGGCCGGACGCTGCAGGACTTTAAGCGTCGCATGTGGCTGCAGGAGCTTCTAGATGAAGTCCACACAGCGGAGATCCGAGACCTGCCGGTCCGCACCACCGGAGGAGGAGGTGCAGGAGGAGGAGGAGGGAGCAGCAGCAGCGTCGGGCTGCCGTCGGTTGGCCTGGGCATCAACCTGAGCACCACCGGCAGCACCCTGCACTCCAAACCCCCTGGAGGAACCAAGAACCTGCCCATCAGCTTCAAGCTAGAGGAGGAGGAAGGAACCAACCTGCCGCAGGAAACCAACAAGTCCCAGACCTTCAAGGACGGCGTGCTGAGGACGCCCGGCAAAAGGAAGAAGAAAGGGAGGTCCGGGAAGAGGAGGGAGGGCGAGAAGAGGAAGAGGAGGGCTCGTTCTCTGGGATGGAGGCTGCAGGACGAACCAGGAAGTGGACTCCACCTGGAGTGGAGATCCCTGCTGGGCCTCTAGACACCGTCAGTACCTGACCAAGGTGAGTGACAGTGTGTAAAAACACACTGAATATACGCTGACCGCACACTGTACGGCGCTGTAAAAATACTCTGAATATACGCTGACCGCACACTGTACGGCGCTGTAAAAATACTCTGAATGTACGCTGACCGCACGCTGTGCGGCGCTGTAACAACACGCTGAATGTACGCTGACCGCACGCTGTGCGGCGCTGTAACAACACGCTGAATGTACGCTGACCGCACGCTGTGCGGCGCTGTAACAACACGCTGAATGTACGCTGACCGTACGCTGTACGGCGCTGTAAAAACACGCTGAATGTACGCTGACCGCACGCTGACCGCACGCTGTACGGCGCTGTAACAACACGCTGAATGTACGCTGACCGCACGCTGTACGGCGCTGTAACAACACGCTGAATGTACGCTGACCGCACGCTGTACGGCGCTGTAACAACACGCTGAATGTACGCTGACCGCACGCTGTACGGCGCTGTAACAACACGCTGAATGTACGCTGACCGCACGCTGTGCGGCGCTGTAACAACACACTGAATGTACGCTGACCGCACGCTGCGCGGCGCTGTAACAACACACTGAATGTACGCTGACCGTACGCTGTATGGCGCTGTAACAACACGCTGAATGTACGCTGACCGCACGCTGCGCGGCGCTGTAACAACACGCTGAATGTACGCTGACCGCACGCTGCGCGGCGCTGTAACAACACACTCAATGTACGCTGACCGTACGCTGCACGGCACTGTAACAACACACTGAATGTACGCTGACCGTACGCTATACGGCGCTGTAACAACACACTCAATGTACGCTGACCGCACGCTGCGCGGCGCTGTAACAACACACTCAATGTACGCTGACCGCACGCTGTACGGCGCTGTAACAACACACTCAATGTACGCTGACCGCACGCTGCGCGGCGCTGTAACAACACACTGAATGTACGCTGACCGTACGCTGCACGGCGCTGTAACAACACACTGAATGTACGCTGACCGTACGCTGTACGGCGCTGTAACAACACACTCAATGTACGCTGACCGTACGCTGCACGGCGCTGTAACAACACACTGAATGTATGCTGACCGTACGCTGTACGGCGCTGTAAAAACACGCTGAATGTATGCTGACCGTACGCTGTACGGCGCTGTAAAAACACGCTGAGCGTACGTCGACCGGACGCTGCGTGGCGCTGTAAAAACACGCTGAGCGTACGTCGACCAGACGCTGCGTGGCGCTGTAAAAACACGCTGAGCGTACGCCGACCGGACGCTGCGTGGCGCTGTAAAAACACGCTGACTGCTCCTTTAACCTTCAGTAGAATAGAGGTTAATTGATGTATGAAAATAAACTGAGTTTTATCATGAAATGAAATTCTCCTCACATCCTTCCATGTGAAAGGAAATTCAGGAAAAAAGAGAACAGACTTGACATAAATTTACTATAAATATAATTAAAAAAGATAAAGAAATTACGTACAGGAACAAAAATAAAGAAAATAATAAAAAGGTTGAAAATAAAATAAAATGTTAAAAAAAAATAAACACACTACGTTGGATCAATGAAGAAAATGAAGTAAATGACATTCCTCACTGAATGAGAGGGATCAGTGAAACTATTGCTTCAGCTGAAATCACTTCCACTCAGTCCTGATTATTTCTGTTTATCTCTTCTTCTATTTAATGATCATTTCGACGTGTTTCTCTCCTCTTTTTATTGCAGAAACCTGAACAGTCGGACTCCTAAATAATCACCTCACAGTTTTTCTGTCTCTGTGATTGTTTGGAAAGAAATTGGAAAATATTTATTGTCTGTAAATATTCTAAATATAGCAGAATAGCTAGCAGAATATGATAAAAAAAAATCTTATTTGATGCTCTGTGAGGCAACAGATTTTAATCTTTGTGAATCCTTTGCTTTGTTTCTTTTTTATTCCAACATGTCAGATTTTTTTTGCGGTTATTTATTTCGTCTGAATGGTGTATTTATTTTGTAAATGTATCGAGGTGCTGCTGACCCTCTATATTTTTGTACCATAATGCACTTTAGATATATAAATATAAATATCTATACCATTAATGTTGTTTGGTCTTTTTGTGGTTGATTGAAATGAAGAAAAAAAAACAACAGTTGTTTATCATTTTGCGTCTTCATCTCTCGCTCTGTTCTCACTTCCTGTTTCTTTGCTGCTGTTTTTTCCGGATGTTTCCATCTCGGATCGAAGCTGTTTGTCCTCTTACTTTCTTTTTCTGTTCACTCCTTCTGCTCCTCAAAGACAAACTTCTCTTTTGTACATAAACTCAACGGCTCGTTGTTGTTGTTTTTGCCACTTGCACTGAGATAAACAACCTGAACTGATTAAACATCTGACAGATTCCTCTCTGCCTCCTGTGTCTTTGCTGTCGCCTCGACTTAAACGGTTATTTACTTGTTTATTATTTCCATCATGAAGATGATGAATATGTGTTGAGGTGTTCCTCAGGGTTCACTTCAGGTTCCTCTGACCTTCTCTTTTAAAATGTATTCAAAAGGGTTTCCAATAAGTCTGTACACTCTACAGAAAATGTGATTTATATATTTCCCTCCTGACCATCCAGTCCAGAGGTGGAATAAATCAAAGTATTTAGATTTAAAAAGATGCTGACAGACTTTAAACGAGAGCTGCAGTCATTTCCAAGTCAAGGAAAAAAAAACTCAGATTGAAATCTCCCTGGTTTTATTTCATCATTCATGAATCTCTATAATCACCTTCAATAGCATCAATAGCACAGAAGTGTCATGAATGTATTTAGTGAAACAAAATGATGGGAAAAAGATTCACATATTGATTCTACTGGACTAACAGGTAGAGGGATCATCACAGTTTGAAACCACAGAATAGTTCTGTTTGGTTCACAGGTTTCCAGTAAAAACTAGAAAAGCACTCAGAGAGCGCAAACCTCCGCGGCGGCAGTGGTGTCTTATTATTTCAAGTTACCCCCGCTGCCAAGGAGGTTATGTTTTCACCGGGGCTTGTTTGTTTGTTTGTTGGTTTGTAAAGTGTCTCAAAAGTTGTGGATGAATTTTGACAAAATTTTCAGGATTGGTCAGAAGTGGCTTAACTTAAAAGTCATTCATTTTTGGTGGTGCCGTTGAATTGGATCCAATCACCAAAAATTAATCAGTTTTAAGTTAGACCACCCTGAAAATTTCATCAAAAACAGTCCACAACTTTTTGAGTTATTTTGCAAACAAACAAACCAACAAACAAACCCGGGTGAAAACATAACCTCCTTGGCAGAGGTAAATATTCAAATTAGACAGCTAAATGTGCCTTAAACCGAGAGCTGCTGTACAAAATCTCATTGTGCCTTGCTTAATGACAATAAAGCTTCTTGATTCTTGATTCTAAAGTAATGTTCCTCTGCCTGGCTAGACAGCTAGCAGCTAGCATGGCCAGCTAAAGTAATGTTTCTATGACTAACGAGACAGCTAGCAGCTAGCATGGCCAGCTAAAGTAATGTTTCTATAACTAACGAGACAGCTAGCAGCTAGCATGGCCAGCTAAAGTAATGTTTCTATAACTAACTAGACAGCTAGCAGCTAGCATGGCCAGCTAAAGTAATGTTCCTCTGCCTGACTAGACAGCTAGCAGCTAGCATGGCCAGCTAAAGTAATGTTTCTATGACTAACGAGAGAGCTAGCAGCTAGCATGGCCAGCTAAAGTAATGCTTCTATAACTAACGAGACAGCTAGCAGCTAGCATGGCCAGCTAAAGTAATGTTTCTATAACTAACTAGACAGCTAGCAGCTAGCATGGCCAGCTAAAGTAATGTTCCTCTGCCTGACTAGACAGCTAGCAGCTAGCATGGCCAGCTAAAGTAATGTTTCTATGACTAACGAGATAGCTAGCAGCTAGCATGGCCAGCTAAAGTAATGCTTCTATAACTAACGAGACAGCTAGCAGCTAGCATGGCCATCTAAAGTAATGTTTCTATAACTAACTCGACAGCTAGCAGCTAGCATGGCCACCTAAAGTAATGCTTCTATAACTAACTAGACAGCTAGCAGCTAAAGCTCAAATAAACCATCATATTCTGCTGCTGCTGCTGTATTTCTGCAGGGATTCATCACAACTTTCCACTTGGCCGAGCAAAAGTGTCAACAAATTGCCGTCTCTCATCATAAATTGCCTCCAGGATTCAATCAGAGATGATCAGCAGCTCCGGCGGATCAAGGCCAGGAAGGTTTGGCGCCGTTAAAATAATCCACAACATGACCAGTTTGGTTTGGCAGCAGGTCGGCGACCATTTTTCTACATTAAACCAAAACTAAGAATACTCAGAGTACATTTATTTATTTATTGATTCATAAGACCAGTCTGCCTCCAGGTTAATAATAAATAATAAATACTTTGATCCAGAATGAGGCTCTGGTGCTGCTGCTAACTAAATTTAATATGCTCACATTATTTCTTTCTGCTATTATTTTTATGCTACAGTAAGGCTTTTTTTAAAAATGCTAACCTTATTTTAGCAAACACCTCATTGATTTTATGTAACAGTTTCTGGCCCAAAGTGACCCAAAACAGAAAAAAACAGTGGATCGGACATGTGGCTTTAAAAGTCTGTTAACAATAACTTTATAAGAACTTTATGAGAACTTGAGAGAAAAGCTGGCAACAGTTTCTTAAAATAAGAGAACCAGATTTTCCATTAGAGGAGTCAGAAACTCTTTTCTTGATCAGACGACAACGAAGCTCAAAAAACACAAAACATTTCCCATCTGGCTTTAAATGAAAGAAAATGTAGAAACCATTCCAGACCTAAAATAAAAGCATCTGGATAATTCCCAAAAATCCTGCCCAAAATAAAACTAGGCCAACGGTAAAAAGTGATCCCAGACCCTCAGAATGAGACAATTAGCATGTCAAACCCTTTTATTGTAATGTCTAAATCTGAGCTGCTAACAGCTGGAGGCGAAGGGCCAGATGTGCAGAGAACTCCCTCTGAGTGTCTGAATGGAGCCTCAGTTTCCATCAGCAGCTGATCCTGAATCAGTATAATGTCCTCTGACTTTAAAGGTTTAAAGCTCATGACACATCACAACTATACATCTGGTTATTATTGAAATGGCATTAAAATTAGAAACAAAACAAAAAAATTACAAATAAATATGAGTCTAAAATAGTTTTTGTTATGTATAAAAGTATTACAAATTAAAATAAATAAAAATAGCTGTAGTGTTGACATGTGACCACCAGGTGGCGACCTGCGTGTGGAGGGGGGCAGTGAAGAGCCAACAGGCCGGAAATATCACTGGAATTTAAACAGCTGAAGAAGCTCTTGTCCCACGTGCAGCAGGATGTCTCCACCGGGAGGGAAAATTAACAAACCGAAAACGGTAATAAACGGTTTAATGTCAGACACAGCTAGCAGCTAGCATGGGCAGCTAATGTAATGCTTCTATAATTAACTAGACAGCAGCTAGCATGGGCAGCTAATGTAATGCTTCCATAACTAACTAGACAGCTAGCAGCTAGCATGGGCAGCTAAAGTAATGCTTCCATAACTAACTAGACAGCTAGCAGCTAGCATGGGCAGCTAATGTAATGCTTCCATAACTAACTAGACAGCTAGCAGCTAGCATGGCCATCTAAAGTAATGCTTCCATAACTAACTGGACAGCTCGCAGCTAGCATGGGCAGCTAATGTAATGCTTCTATAACTAACTAGACAGCTAGCAGCTAGCATGGCCAGCTAATGTAATGCTTCCATAACTAACTGGACAGCTCGCAGCTAGCATGGGCAGCTAATGTAATGCTTCTATAACTAACTAGACAGCTTAGCCTAGAAATCTAGATGCACCCTAGCAGCAAAAATGTTTTTGCCTAGTCTGTACTTCTGTGTACTTAAGTAAGGTTTTGAATGCAGGACTTTAATTTAAGAAAATACTTCACTGTTATAATATAACAGTGACTTAACATAAGTAAGTACTAATATTATTAGTACTTATTTCTAGTCACTTCTGTATATTATCACTTATATCTGCCCTGGGTACTAGTAGCTGTAGTCTTCCTGTATGTGCTGATAAAAAGAGGATCAGCTGGAAAACAGCAGCTTTATTTACCAGCAATTGATATCCACTGTTTATTGACTTAATATATTTGCATAGTTCTATATTCAGTAATACTTGTATGCATATTGATAGATATTAAAGTGTGCTCTGCTCCGCTGCTTTCTGCTGAAAAGTTTATGAAAGTGTCTACTGGCTTTTGATGAATCAAAAGATCCTGAAATCAACATCACCGTCTTTCACCGTGAGTTTTTGTCACCAGTTGATGAAAAAGTAAATGTAATGTGCAGTGTTAAGTTCATCTAAACTGATCAAGCTGAAGAAAGACAAATATGAAGAATAACAACAATTTTGATCACTTTATTCCTTCTGCTTTTCTGTCTTTTGGATTCTGTTCTGTTACTGCTAGAAGTTTAATTTCCCAGAGGGCACTGTCTGAAAGGATCAATAAAGTTTTATTTAATGTTAACATACTGATGTTTCCTGTTCGGTCTGCCCTCTGCTGGAGAGATGCTCACACTGCAGGCTGAAGCCTGAAATTATTCTGTTTATCTGAACCTCAGCTGTAAACTTAATCCGTTGTCTCAGGAACTCGGTAAAAATCTCTTCAAGAGGCGGCGAGTCCTGAGCCGAGAGAAGAGGAAGAGACGGCAGATCGTCGGCGCCGTAATCGACCAGGGTCTCACCACCGTCCATCACCTGAAGAAGAGGAAGTCAGTGACTGGAGGTGTGATGTTTGGAGGTCACTTCTCAGAGTCAGTCCATTAAAACAGTCTGCTTTTCTGTCAGGTCGAGTCCACGAGCGAACATCACTCTGTCTGGGAAGAAGAAACGAAAACTGCTCAAACAGCTGCAGCACATGGAGCAGGAGAAGGCTGGCATGGAAGGTGAGTGAAGAGAAGGAGGTGGTGTTTCTGTGTGGAAGCAGAGGTCAAACTCTGCCTGAAGACAGCTGGGATAGGCTCCAGCCCCTGCGACCCTATGAGAGCATAAGAGGGAGAAGATGGATGGATGGAGCTTCCAAAGTTAGAAGCAGACCTCCTCCTCCTCCTCGTGTCCAGATGGACTCATTTTACTTCCTGTTGCAGCGTTTGTTAAAGCAGCAGCTGACAGGACGTAACCATGGACCAGATGTGTTGCCATGGCAACATAATAACAACTGAAGGGTCTTAAATAGAGCTGTTGCACAGCACTGGGTATATACATACATACATATATGTAGCAGACAAACAGTGGAAGCTCTTCTCTATCTATAAAAGACACTTTATGTTTCTATGGTGGAAAAAGGATCCTTCTGTTCAGAGCTTGTTTCTGTCCTCAGTTGAAGCACCTCAAAAGAAGCAGGAGTCTGCTCGAGTCAACAAGAAGAAGAAGCAGAGTGAAGGTGACGTAGAAATGACCGAGGCTGAATGAAGAGACAACGCTGCTGGCCTGAGGGAGGACAGAGACGCTGCTCACCTGAGGGAGGACAGAGACGCTGCTCACCTGAGGGAGGACAGAGACGCTGCTCACCTGAGGGAGGACAGAGACGCTGCTCACCTGAGGGAGGACAGACGCTGCTCGTCTGAGGGAGGACAGACGCTGCTCGCCTGAGGGAGGACAGACGCTGCTCACCTGAGGGAGGACAGAGACGCTGCTCACCTGAGGGAGGACAGAGACGCTGCTCACCTGAGGGAGGACAGACGCTGCTCGCCTGAGGGAGGACAGAGACGCTGCTCACCTGAGGGAGGACAGACGCTGCTCGCCTGAGGGAGGACAGAGACGCTGCTCGCCTGAGGGAGGACAGAGACGGAAACATCTGCGATGTCAGCGGACTGACCAGTCCCTGAGACACAAAGTTTTTTATTTTTATTTTTATTTTTTTTTAAATAAGACACTGAAAGATTAAAATATTCAAGAGGAAAAAACATTTGTTAGATTTAATGACGATTGAGGGAAATATTCATTCATCCCATCAGAACGACTTTCATTTAAAACTCGAAACCAAAAGTCAGGAAGTCAACATAAAATGATTTATTATGAGACGTTAAATCAAATTCTACGCTTGACTTTTAAAGACACATTATGACTCTCTGACCCATGATTTTGATTAAATGAATTCTTTTTAGGGCAAAATGATGACACACAAAGTAAGGATTTTTGATTTATAATAGCTCATAATTTAATTGAACTTCTGACACACTGCTGGCCATTTTTGACTCAAAGTAAAATCACTTTTATTTGTCATGTTAAATGTGTTTTGTCACTGTTTTTGTTATGGGTCACTGGATGTGTGGTCTTAGTGATGGGGTGATGATGCCTGTGTCGGTACTGTGCTTCACTCAAGGACGACATCTGCTGGACTTCATAAATCACTGCAGGCAACATGGAGAAAGACTGTGCCTCTGAACCAATTTCATTCCTTCTGACATATGCACACCAAGTGGTGAAAAAAATGATCGAATAAAAGAGAAATGTGTGTATTCCAATCATTCTGAATAGAACCAATGTAATGTGTTAAAAGCAGAATAGACAAAAAAATAGCAAGTGAATAAGGGAAAATGTAAAATGAGTGAAAGCTTTGTAAAACTAAAGGTGAGTGCTTGTGAACACGTCACTGAAGGGACAAGGGCGGGTTTATGCATTTTTATTAATAAATGATTAACTATTATAATTAACTAAAATATTAATTGCCTATTATAATTAACTAAAATAATTATTAACTACTATTATAAACAGGAGCTTTTGTAAAATGCACAGTGACGTCACGTCCTCTATAGGCCTCCCTGTGTTTATTGTTTGTGTATGATAGTTCCTTTGAACAAATGCTGCATTTAGCCTGCAGAAAGTGAGTAATTTAAACTAAGAATCACTTCGCAGTGGATTTGAATTCTGACAGATCGAGCTGTAACTGAGAGGACCAGGATGAAATGAACCTTGTCCACACAGCGGACACCTTTTCTTTCTGTCTTTTTTCCATGCCACAGCTTGAATGGAGAGTTGTACGTCACAAATGCAATGTGTGGTTTTTGTTTTTTGACAGATGCGCCACCTCATAAACGCACTTTGGTCCCTCAGTGACACACGAAACAATCGCTGTATCGGTCACGTGACTTTTTCTGAAAGCGATACGCGCACAGACACGGGGTTTCCTTCTATGAGCTCGACACGTGCACCGACGCATCTGTGTGGCCGGACCCGTCACTAGTTCTTCTGTCTTGTCTTTATGTGCTGATGGAGCTGATGAAAAGGGTCAGAAGTGTGTTAAATATTGAACCTGTGGTTATTTTGTCTGAACCTGAGGAAGAGCTGCATTAATGCTTTTATTCTGGAGGTTTTCATTCATACTCTTCATGTTCAGCTTCTTTAATTATTGATCAGCTTGCCTGAGGGTTTTTTATGTATATAAAATAATATGTATACAATAATTTATGTATTAAGGGCTATTAAAGCATAACTGTTTATTTACAGCACAGGGTACACCCTGGACAAGTGTCCAGTTCATCACAGGACACATAGAGACAGACAACCACTCACACTCACATTCACACCTACGCTCAATTTAAATTAACCAGTTAACCTAATCCCCATGCATGTTTTTGGATGGTGGGAGGAAGCCGGAGTACCAGAGAGAACCCACACAGACATGAGGAGAACATGCAAACTCCACACAGAAAGACCCTGGGCCGGGAATCAAACCCGGTACCTTCTTGCTGTGAGGCGACAGTGCTAACCACTACACCACCGTGCTGCCCTATTTAGTGATTCATTACATACATATATGTTCATAGATATAGATAGATATACATATATCTATATACGGATATATGTGTGTATATATAAATATATCATAATTTATTATATCATATTAATATGTCATAATAACTGTGTTCTTAATTATTGATCAACCTTCCCATGAATTGATTATAGAAACAGGGTTTTATTGAAGACATGATGGTTTTAAATGTGAAAACACACACACACACACACTCATATATGAATGCAGCAGGTTGAGCACTGCCACACCTCCACTGATTGGCATCAGCTGCGCTTGATTGACAGCAGGCTGATCAGTCCTGCTTTCCCTGCGCGTGAGTTTCGTCATTTGGCGTTCACCTGACGGGTCAGATGTGACTCATTCTGAGCTCCAAGTGTGGTCTGCTGCTGGATGGGAGTCGCCAGAGGTGCTTGGTGTTGGCTCTTCATTCAAAGACGGTGATTGTGATAGCCTGTGCGTCAAACTCACTTCTCCCTGCTACAGATTGTCGCGGCTCGTCCGTCTGCGGGAGGCTGCAGCCACCTGTCCCCAGTACGGTGATGGCCAGCTGGGCACCTGAGGACAGCTCCGAGGCCTCCAGCCCCGGTGCAGCCGCTCCGTCTTTTACTGCTTCTGAAAGTTGAGTTTTATATGATGGGAATGAAGTGATCCATGTTTCCACCCTAACTCCATTTATTCCTTAGTTAAGTCATTTTAGTTGGTCTGTATATTCGTTGGATTATTTGTGAAACTTTTTTTTTTCTTTTTTCGCCTTTGACTTAGTTTAGATTTATCAGTGTTTGGGTGACTTTTGTCTTTTTTTCTGTTAAAGGGGTCTTTATTCCTGGCCCTCATCCGCCACTGAGGTTTAGTTTTCCTTTTTCTGGGTTTGGTTGTGTTTGGGTGGTGTGCTGTTTTTAGCAGAGGTCAACTATCCTTTTTAATATTATAACTTGGTGGTCTCTCCTTTCACTTCCTTTAGTTTGGCGTGGCACATGGTGGTCTGGTTGGTAGAGCTTTCTTTGTATTGATTTGCAGTGTTTTTTTTGTTTGAGTTATTACTTTTTAATTTAATCTGTTCGCCTCTAAGTCTCCTGGTTTCAGTCTTTTGTTGATTTTGATAAATTGTTGTTATTTTCTGTTCTTGGAAGTCCGTCTCTCGTCCTGTTACTTCGTGTAACGAATCTGTGAGCCCTTCAGTTGACAGGGGTCCTGTGTATTTACCAGGTGGCGTTGTTCTTCTTCTGGTCCTCTTCCATTAGGCCACACATATAAAAAACCGTGTTTAGGGATCCCCCTCCAGCAGAGGACAAAGAGTAAAGTGGGTCAGACTCCTGTGAGCAGATCTTCATCCATCATGTGAGCTGGATCCTCCTGGAGACTCAGAGCAGCTTCTGCTGATCACTGGATGTTATTGATATTAATAACTGATCGCATCGGCATCGATCCTCGTCACTGATCGACTCCATCGTCTGAAGGAGCAGCAGCTCTGAATCAGCCACCAGTTGTTTTTCATCACCATGTCCTGCCGGCATGTGAAGCTTCTCACTGGGACTGAACTGGTCTGACTGGGATCCTTCTCCTGCTGTTTCCAGTCAAACACCGACTCATCAGGCTGCTGCTGACCGACGGACGGATGATGGATGCGGCTCCGAGTTAATCTGCGTCTTTTCGGTGAACGGAAAGGTAGGAAGGCTTAGCTGCGCTTTGTGTCCCAGTTCAGGCTCCATCCCCGTCACAACAGCGCCATTAAAACCAGTACAGCGACACGGCTGTGCGGCAGGTACAACACGGAATAAACCAGTGACACAAAGGCAGAAATTAGCTGCATCTTATGGACATATTTCACTGAGTTCATCTGTGTTTTATTACGACGTTTAACTGCTAGCTGATTTACCTTTAAGCTAGCAGCGCACACAGTTTACCAAGCGGCTTTATGGAAGCCCGTTAGCCCCAACGCTATTAAAATATACACCGAAATAATGAGCTCTGTAAAGATGATGAGCTAAACTAAGATAACAAAGCATTTCAAACACCGGGTTCACACAATAACACAAAGAAACCAACCGATTGATTCAGCAGGAGACCAGCATCTCCTGTGAGAGGAGAGCTTAAATTACAGCTTTAGTGAATGGAGTCTGGTGAGAGGAGAGCTTAAATTACAGCTTTAGTGAATGGAGTCTGGCGAGAGGAGAGCTTAAATTACAGCTTTAGTGAATGGAGTCTGGTGAGAGGAGAGGTTAAATTACAGCTTTAGTGAATGGAGTCTGGTGAGAGGAGAGCTTAAATTACAGCTTTAGTGAATGGAGTCTGGTGAGAGGAGAGCTTAAATTACTGCTTTAGTGAATGGAGTCTGGTGAGAGGAGAGCTTAAATTAACACTTTAGTGAATGGAGTCTGGTGAGAGGAGAGCTTAAATTACAGCTTTAGTGAATGGAGTCTGGTGAGAGGAGAGCCTAAATTACAGCTTTAGTGAATGGAGTCTGGTGAGAGGAGAGGTTAAATTACAGCTTTAGTGAATGGAGTCTGGTGAGAGGAGAGCTTAAATTACAGCTTTAGTGAATGGAGTCTGGTGAGAGGAGAGCTTAAATTACAGCTTTAGTGAATGGAGTCTGGTGAGAGGAGAGCTTAAATTACAGCTTTAGTGAATGGAGTCTGGTGAGAAGAGAGCCTAAATTACAGCTTTAGTGAATGGAGTCTGGTGAGAGGAGAGCTTAAATTACAGCTTTAGTGAATGGAGTCTGGTGAGAGGAGAGCTTAAATTACAGCTTTAGTGAATGGAGTCTGGTGAGAGGAGAGCTTAAATTACAGCTTTAGTGAATGGAGTCTGGTGAGAGGAGAGCTTAAATTACAGCTTTAGTGAATGGAGTCTGGCGAGAGGAGAGGTTAAATTACAGCTTTAGTGAATGGAGTCTGGTGAGAGGAGAGCCTAAATTACAGCTTTAGCGAATGGAGTCTGGCGAGAGGAGAGCTTAAATTACAGCTTTAGCGAATGGAGTCTGCTGAGAGGAGAGCTTAAATTACAGCTTTAGCGAATGGAGTCTGGTGAGAGGAGAGCTTAAATTACAGCTTTAGCGAATGGAGTCTGGCGAGAGGAGAGCTTAAATTACAGCTTTAGCGAATGGAGTCTGGCGAGAGGAGAGCTTAAATTACAGCTTTAGCGAATGGAGTCTGGCGAGAGGAGAGCTTAAATTACAGCTTTAGCGAATGGAGTCTGGCGAGAGGAGAGCTTAAATTACAGCTTTAGCGAATGGAGTCTGGCGAGAGGAGAGCTTAAATTACAGCTTTAGCGAATGGAGTCTGGCGAGAGGAGAGCTTAAATTACAGCTTTAGCGAATGGAGTCTGGCGAGAGGAGAGCTTAAATTACAGCTTTAGCGAATGGAGTCTGGCGAGAGGAGAGCTTAAATTACAGCTTTAGTGAATTGTTTTACCTGTTAAAAGCTCTTTGTAACATGAACTTTATTATTAAAACTTTTTAACATATTAAATGAAATCTGTCCTCATTAAGACCATAACCCCTCATGTTTGACATGATCCAGGTGAAGACACACCTGGTGGCTGCATAAAGTGGGTCAGATAGCAGCAGCTGTAAAGGAGATAAGGTATATGACACCTCTCTGTCCCCCACAGGAGACGGACTAAAGTCCTGCCTGGTGGACTCTGCACCCAAAGATCCACAGAGCATCTAATGGAGGACGGTTCTCAGCGCCGCACCGGTGAGTTTCTGCTGCGAATAAAACACATTTTATCTGAAAGCTAAAGAAGACAAACTAAAGTGTCCGCCTCTGTCAGTAAACCCTCACTGACCTCATTCATTTTCAGCAGAAAATCTAAAATAGGTATCTGCTTCACCAGCCCCTGAAGGAGTGGTGCCCATTTTTAGATTTCTATTTTTGCTCCACAGATTGACTTTTCTATTTTAGTTCAGGTTCTTTGTTCTGCTGAGACAAATTTGGGACTCGTTGTCATGTCACAAACAGTAAAAACTGTCACTGAGGGTTTAAAGAGAAATCCAACAAAGTCTTTATAAACCTGTGAAACTATTTTAAAGATGCTCTAAACTTCCTGTTGTGTTGCTCCCAGTGATTTTCTGCCATTGAGGAAATAATTTCCTCATTAATCCAGTAAATCAGACTCCTAAGTAAACTGTCACCTTATTTCCATTTCACATGTAGCACTCATTTAGTTTAGTTTTACTGTGATCAGTCAATAACAAGTGATATTTTCATCCCAACAAGCAAATATGTTGACTTACGGGTTCTCATATCTTAATGGACTTGTCCATCTGTGGTCTTTTTAAATGGAAAATCAATGAAGCTTTGCACAGTGAGCTAATCAATAATGTTATTAATAATGTGAATACCGGATGCATAACGGTGCCGATGTTTTGTTGGACCCAACCTGCATCCATTCAAATCAGTGTGTCAATTTCCATTGAATGCGGAACGTCACTGATGTGCCGGTGGGTATTGACCGCCGACAGATGTTAACAGACGTCATAGTTCCGCATCCATTGGAAATTAGGGGTAAGCTCTCCTCTCACAAGACTCCGTTCACTAAAGCTGTAATTTAAGCTCTCCTCTCACCAGACTCCATCCACTAAAGCTGTAATTTAAGCTCTCCTCTCACAAGACTCCATTCACTAAAGCTGTAATTTAAGCTCTCCTCTCACAAGACTCCATTGACTAAAGCTGTAATTTAAGCTCTCCTCTCACAAGACTCCATTCACTAAAGCTGTAATTTAAGCTCTCCTCTCGCCAGACTCCATTCACTAAAGCTGTAATTTAAGCTCTCCTCTCACCAGACTCCATTCACTAAAGCTGTAATTTAAGCTCTCCTCTCGCCAGACTCCATTCACTAAAGCTGTAATTTAAGCTCTCCTCTCACAAGACTCCATTCACTAAAGCTGTAATTTAAGCTCTCCTCTCGCCAGACTCCATTGACTAAAGCTGTAATTTAAGCTCTCCTCTCACAAGACTCCATTGACTAAAGCTGTAATTTAAGCTCTCCTCTCACAAGACTCCATTGACTAAAGCTGTAATTTAAGCTCTCCTCTCATCAGACTCCATTCACTAAAGCTGTAATTTAACCTCTCCTCTCGCCAGACTCCGTTCACTAAAGCTGTAATTTAAGCTCTCCTCTCACCAGACTCCATTCACTAAAGCTGTAATTTAAGCTCTCCTCTCACCAGACTCCATTCACTAAAGCTGTAATTTAAGCTCTCCTCTCACCAGACTCCATTCACTAAAGCTGTAATTTAACCTCTCCTCTCACCAGACAGAAAGGTTTTGGAGGCTCTTGAAGAGAAAATATCATTTTTGTTATTATTTGTATCTTGGATGTTGAATAAAATGTGAATAACACGTTTCCTGTGTTTTCAGGACGTTTGTGAGGATCTCTGCTCTCTGCTCTGGACTCTGAGGCCTTTCCCATCACAGACTGTCGTTCAGCCATCATGACTCCTCCAGCGTCGCCATGGACGCTCAGGCTGCCCGTCGCCGTGGGGCTGATGATGGTGATGATGACATCACTTCCTGTGTCTGCCACAGAATCAGAGACGTGTTTCTCCAGACAACACCAGAGCGCCATCGTGAATGTCAGACAGGCGCTGAACAAGCTGACGACGGCCATGGACGCTCGGGTGGTCCGGTCGGAGAGGGACTGCGTGCTGGCCTGCTGCTCAGAGGAAGTGAAGCCAGGTGAGACCTGCAGAAACCCTGAGCCATGAGGGGATCATTCCTCTAGTCTACTGTTTGTGCTAAGCTAAGTTAATATTTCTATAAAATACTCACTTCTTTAGTCTCATCAGAGTTCTTTATTTAGCTCAGCGATTTTTGAAAACATTACTATTCTCCTGTAAAATGATAAATGGCTCCAGACATAAACAATGCGGTCCCTGTGGGAGCCTCCAGGTGCATTCTGGGATGCCCGGCAGCAGATTTTCTGTGGCGTTTCAGTGAGCTTCACTCTGATGCTTTAAAACACAGCTCAGTACTACGAGTACTTTTGCTCCAGGTGGTACTATGCTTTATATTCCGTCAGGGTAACATGATGTACTTTTTACTGCGCTACATTTATTTTATTCTATTTTTTAGGTTTACAGTTTCCTATTTTTAAATAAGACTTTCTTGAGAAACACTTTATTCTCATCAATATCATCAATATTCTGGCTCTGTGTTTTTGAAGGAGCCAAGTGCAACATGGCCGTGTTCAACGCCAACAAGCACGCCGGCGATGATAACTGCTTCCTGTTCCACTGTCAGGTGGAGCAGGACTGTCCTCTGATGAAGGCTCAGGACGGCATCAACACCTACGACATCTACAAAGGTAAACTGCTCACTGCCACGCACACTTCCTGCCTCCTCACCACTCTTACTTCCTGTCACCTGACCACTCTTACTTCCTGTCGCCTACTTCCTGCCTCCTCACCACTCTTACTTCCTGTCACCTGACCACTCTTACTTCCTGTCGCCTACTTCCTGGCTCCTCACCACTCTTACTTCCTGTCTACTTACTTCCTGTCTCCTTGCCACCCTTACTTCCTGGATGTGAGAACAAACAGTTGGTTGCTTTAGCAACAAGTTTACCTTGTCTTCCTCACAGGTTTGATTCATCCAACCACAGTGAGAGCTGTCGCCATGACGACCACGACACAACAAACCACCACCTCTACCACGCTAGCCCCGACTACAACCACCACACAGAGGATGACAACTCCGCCCCCCTCCACTGCAGCTCCTCCTCCCATCATCATCATCGCAACGATGCCTCCGGTAACGCCAGCACCCACCACCACTGCTGCTACTACTGCTACACCTACTGCTACTACTACTGCTAAACCTACTGCTACTACTAAACCTACTGCTACTGCTAAACCTACTCATACTATTACTACTACACCTACTAATACTACGCCTTCTACCACCACCACTGCAAAAAAGCCCAACAAAAGCAGTAAAAAGCAAAATAAAACTGCAAAGAAGGTGAAGCCACATCCTGTTGGAACAGCTGCACCAAGAACTACTCCTACTACTAGTGTTACTACGACCACGGCTACTACTACAACTACTGCTACTACTCGTCGCACTACTATTATTATTACACCTACCACCCCTACTACCACTACAAGTCCTGCTACTACTACTACTATTCCACCCCCCACCACCACTTCTACTCCTACTACAACTACTACTGCGACTACTACTACTATTCCTACTACCACTATCTCCACCACTACTAGTACTTCTAGTACTACCACTACTACTGCTACTACTCCTGTCACTGATTCGACCACCTTGAGGACGACTCCAGCAGTGAGTCTGGTCGTCGTCCCCAAAGATGCCGTCCATCCAGACCCCGTCCTCCATGTTGACCACGCCCCTCATGCTGACTCCACCCTCCACATTGACACCGCCCCTCATGTTGACTCCACCCTCCACATTGACCACGCCCCTCAGTCTGACCCCACCCTCCAGAGCTCCGGTGGTGATGGAGGTCAGAGGAAGTCGGCGGCGGCGCGCGGGGCGTTGAAGAGCGGGGCGGTGGCGTTCATGGTGCTCGGCCTCGCCGTGCTCACGCTGGCTCTGGCTGTTGGCGGCCGCAAAGCGATGGAGTCCTTCGACAGACGCCACTACACGAGACTGGAGCTGAACGACCTGCACTACGAGGTCTGAGGAGGGACAATCTTTACAGCTTTGCTTTTTAACTACGGAAGCCCAAAAGGACAATTAGCAGGACTGAAGATGATCTCATTTGAAAAACTCACACTCACTATATAAAATGTTTGTCACTGAAGGGGCGTGGCCTGGAGAATACTCCATCCTGATTGGTCAGAAGGCTGTGCATTATTTTGACATAACCACTCAGCTCTTGGGGATCCTCTCAGGTCAGGAGATCCCAAATACGGCACTTCTATGTGTTGCCTAGCAACAGACGCTACTTTTCCAAGCAGCCTAGTAACCGTTGTTTCCTGATTTATGTCCGTTTTCCTCAGATGACAACTAAAATATGAATAAAAACAACCCAGAGGAATTTTTCTCACCGAATTGCTTTTGGCCACTTAAAGACTTTTCCAGATTATAATCTGGAACTTTTTATATTGTGACTTTTTTTTTGCATCAAATTTATAAATTTTGTCCCACATCAGGTCGTCACCCTGGTTGCCATAGTTACCAGACAGTTAAGATCGTCTATAACATGAAATATGATGATGTTTGACTTTAATCTGCGTCATGGTAGAAGAAGGATAATCCACTCAGACCTGTGCGGTTATGAGGAATAATGCACTGCATGAAGAAACCATCAGGATTTATATTCTTTGTGAATATTGCAAAGAAGTAGATTTAAAAGCACTGGACAGAGATACTTTATCTGTTTTCCAAATAATGGACAGGACAAATCAGGAAAGAAAATTGATATAAAAATATAAATCTGTCCTGATCACTTTTAACATTTTATATTTTATCATATTTGTTTTAATATGAAGATTTCTTGTTTTAACAAGATACATTCTTATTTCATGATGACAAATTAACCACATTATTCTGCCACATATTGTTCCTGTTATTACACAAAGTCAACATGTTTTCTTTTAAGAAGCTTGAGAAAAATATCCAAATATAATAAAAACATAAGTTAAAATAATAATAAAACAAATCTCTCTGTTTGACTAAGAAACTTTGATTTTGTGTAATGACAAGAGTTAAGTTTCTGTTTTAATGATGTAGATGATGTGTTGATCGTGACCTGAGCAGAACAGGTTCATGTTATGATGTCATCGTGTTTAATCACATTATCTATGAATTATTTATTCAGCCTCCTGATCATCTCATTGATTGATTTTTGTTGTGTGGAGAGAAACTGAACAAACAGCAATATTTTTATTCCCTGAATCTCAGGAAGCTTCTCAAGTCTGAAGATGAGGAAACAGACGAGTGGAGACACACTTTGTACATTTGTACCTTTTTTCTTCCCCCTCCTCCTCTTCTTTCTCTCTCCTCCTCTTCCTCTCTCTCCTCCTTCTCTCTCTCTCTCCTCCTCCTTCTCATCATCTCTCCTCCTCCTCTCTCTCCTCCTCCTCCTCATCATCTCTCCTCCTGCTCTCTCTTGCCTCCTCTTCCTCTCTCTCCTCCTCCTTTCTCTCTCCTCCTCCTCATCTCTCCTCCTCCTCTTCCTCTCTCTCCTCCTCCTTTCTCTCTCCTCCTCCTCATCTCTCCTCCTCCTCTTCCTCTCTCTCCTCATCTCTCCTCTCTCTCTCTCCTCCTCCTCATCTCTCTTCCTCTCTCTCTCTCTCCTCCTCTCTCTCTCTCCTCCTCCTCGCTCTCCTCCTCCTCTTCCTCTCTCCTCCTCTCTCTCTCCTCCTCCTCTCGCTCTCTCTTCCTCCTCCTCCTCTCTGTCTCTCTCTCTCTCTCCTCGCTCTCCTCCTCCTCTTCCTCTCTCCTCCTCTCTCTCTCCTCCTCCTCTCGCTCTCTCTCTTCCTCCTCCTCCTCTCTGTCTCTCTCTCTCTCCTCTCTCTCCTCCTCCTCCTCCTCCTGCATGTCTTTTAGCACCTCATTCTTCCAGCTTGTTTCTCACTGTGTTGTATTTTTATAATCATCCATATTTTCTCTCTTTTCACTGGATGAAGATTTTTAAAAACATGGATGCAAACCTTTAAAAATTGATGCACTATTGTATCCTGTGTTCTTTTTATAAATATGATGTGCTTCTTTTTCAATATTAGCTTGTTTTTCATTAGAGTTCACTGACAATGCACTGTTTTCATAAGAGAGGCGTCTTCGTACCGGAGTTAGTAGTCTCCAGCAGGGGGCGGTAACCTCCAGCAGGGGTTAGTTGCTTCCAGCAGTGGGCGGTAGCCTCCAGCAGGGGTTAGTAGCCTCCAGCAGGGGTTAGTAACCTCCAGCAGGGGTTAGTAGTCTCCAGCAGGGGTTAGTAGCCTCCAGCAGGGGTTAGTTGCTTCCAGCAGTGGGCGGTAGCCTCCAGCAGGGGTTAGTAGCCTCCAGCAGGGGGTAGTAACCTCCAGCAGGGGTTAGTAGCCTCCAGCAGGGGGCAGTAACCTCCAGCAGGGGTTAGTAGCCTCCAGCAGGGGGTAGTAACCTCCAGCAGGGGTTAGTAGCCTCCAGCAGGGGGCGGTAGCTTCCAGCAGGGGTTAGTTGCCTCCAGCAGGGGGCGGTAGCTTCCAGCAGGGGGCGGTAACCCCAGCAGGGGTTAGTAGCCTCCAGCAGGGGGTAGTAGCCTCCAGCAGGGGGTAGTAGCCTCCAGCAGGGGGTAGTAACCTCCAGCAGGGGTTAGTAGCCTCCAGCAGGGGGCAGTAACCTCCAGCAGGGGGCGGTAGCTTCCAGCAGGGGGCGGTAGCCTCCAGCAGGGGTTAGTTGCCTCCAGCAGGGGGCGGTAACCTCCAGCAGGGGTTAGTAGCCTCCAGCAGGGGTTAGTAGCCTCCAGCAGGGGGCGGTAACCTCCAGCAGGGGGCAGTAGTCTCCAGCAGGGGGCGGTAACCTCCAGCAGGGGTTAGTAGCCTCCAGCAAGGGGCGGTAACCTCCAGCAGGGGTTAGTAGCCTCCAGCAGGGGTTGGTAGCCTCCAGCAGGGGGTGGTAACCTCCAGCAGGGGTTGGTAGCCTCCAGCAGGGGTTGGTAGCCTCCAGCAGGGGGCGGTAACCTCCAGCAGGGGGTGGTAGCCTCCAGCAGGGGTTAGTAGCCTCCAGCAGGGGGCGGTAACCTCCAGCAGGGGGTGGTAACCTCCAGCAGGGGTTAGTAGCCTCCAGCAGGGGTTGGTAGCCTCCAGCAGGGGGTGGTAACCTCCAGCAGGGGTTAGTAGCCTCCAGCAGGGGTTGGTAGCCTCCAGCAGGGGTTAGTAGCCTCCAGCAGGGGTTGGTAGCCTCCAGCAGGGGGCGGTAACCTCCAGCAGGGGGCGGTAACCTCCAGCAGGGGGTGGTAACCTCCAGCAGGGGTTAGTAATCTCCAGCAGGGGTTAGTAGCCTCCAGCAGGGGGCGGTAACCTCCAGCAGGGGTTGGTAATCTCCAGCAGGGGGCGGTAGCTTCCAGCAGGGGTTAGTAGCTTCCAGCAGGGGTTAGTAGCCTCCAGCAGGGGGCGGTAGCCTCCAGCAAGGGTTAGTTGTCTCCAGCAGGGGGCGGTAACCTCCAGCAGGGGTTAGTAGCCTCCAGCAGGGGTTAGTAGCCTCCAGCAGGGGGCGGTAGCCTCCAGCAAGGGTTAGTTGTCTCCAGCAGGGGGCGGTAACCTCCAGCAGGGGTTAGTTGTCTCCAGCAGGGGTTAGTAGCCTCCAGCAGGGGGCAGTAGCCTCCTCGGTGTCTCATCGTCTGGTTGTCTTTCATGAAGTGTTTTGTTCTTGTAAGGATTAAAAAGTGTGCTTTTTGAACTTCTTGTTGTTGTTTTGCTGATCATTGATGATTTCATTTGTTGATTTATTAACAGAGGGTGTCAGTTCTGATCTTATTTGATCCCTCGATGAGGGAAATTACTTTTTTTTTTTAAAACTTTAATTTTATTCAACACAGAAAAACACAATACAGAACCTTCCTTGACATATAAAATAAGAAAAATAAATATATATATATATGCATATATACATACATCCATACACACCCATATATAAGTATATACACATACATACATACATATACACATATATATACACAAAAAAAAGAAAAAAAGGGAGGAATGACGGTGCAAGAGAGAGAAAAAAAATCACATTGGGGCCTAGGAAGCTGAGCAGCAACACTGATTGAAAGTCAACCCAATAAATAAATAAATGGACAGCTAGGACACAGGAGTACAGTCTGAGGTTCCACATTTTTTCACTCTGTTAGCATATATATATATATATATATATATATATATATATATATATTTCTGTTGCACATTACACACACAAGTTGTGAAACAAACACATGCATTGATGGAGAGGCATCAGAGTGAGGGGGCTGCCCCTTAATTAAGCGCCCAAGCAGTTGGGGGTTCAGTACTTTGCTCAAGGGCACCTCGACAGTGCCCAGTCCACTCTCCAGACTTGGTCTGACCTGGACTTGAACCGGCAACCCTTTGATTTCCAGCCCAGTATATTACATTTTAAAATATCTGTTTGCAGTGCACTTTACATGGAAGTGTTATTTCTTTGTTATGTGCTCATAAATAAATTAAATACACTTATGTCTGTGTTAATTTGTTACCTTTTTTTAACAAAGCTAAATGTTTCTACCATTAATTTAAAATAAATAACTAAAAAGTCAGTTTGTGTGGTTACACCTTTATTTTATTTTGATTTTAAAACCTCACAGGATTGAGATTTGATTGAGAGTCTAATCTATTTTTTTCATATATTGTGAAAATACATATCATCTATACTTCTGGAGTTCATCAACATGGAACAAAACATGAATTTTAATAGGAAAAACAAACTAAAAATTGAATATTAAACTTTAATATTAATCTCATTTTTTTTTCCTCAGGTTGGACCAGAACATGAAGTTTGATTGAAAAAAAAGTCATTCTTTGAGAAATCAGACTAAATTCACATCGTGAAGACTTTGGAGTTTAATCTGGTTTATATCTCAGAAGTTTCTGGACTGCACTTTTTCCATTTATAGTCACTTCTGTTGAGGTTTCCCTCACAGCTCAGACTCCTGACCAGACCTCTCCCATATTTCAAGCAGTTTTCAAATGAATTGGTGATTTAAGCACATACTAACTGTTTTCCTGAACTTAACATTAGTAAGAGATGCATGTAGGGGTGTACTTTAAATCGGCTCTCATCATCTTCTCTACACTTCATCAGGTGGACCAGACCATGAAGTTTGGCTCTGTGCTGCAGCCTCTGATCCATCGTTCTTCTCCTTCTTTTCTCACAGTGAAATGGGAGAATAAAGAACGGAGTTCTGTCTTAGCTGTTGTCAGCTGATCGCTGTGACCGTGTCCGTGTGAGAGCTGCTGCTGTCGCTTTGAAACGGGTCTGGATGATAAACTAGTCCCGCAGGAATGTCACGCCTTTAAACCGAACTTCGGTTCGGCTCGTGTGTCTTCGGGGATCCGGGATGTTCGGGCGGTTTTCTGTGTTTTGTAACATTATTTTTTGCTCCAGAGCATGAACGGAGGGCAACAATAGAGAGCAGTGGAGCCGAGGAGTGAGGAGGAGGTGCGGGGTGGAGGTGCGGGGGGGGAGGTGGAGGTGGAGGTGGAGTGAGGAGGAGGAGTGAGGAGGAGGTGCTGGGGGGGCAGCTTCCTCACAGCGGAAGGAGACGACGGATCTCCTGCAGGACAATGTGAGACACAGAGAGTTGATCGGACGCAGTTCGCAGCAGCCAGGATGGACGCGGGGATCTTTTAACGTCCAGCGGCTCATTCACGACCCGATTACTGTTGGGAATCTGGTGTTTTTGTCTCAGAGGCAGCGGCAGCAGCGATGGGAGTAGTCCGCTGAGGAGCGAGCGGGCGGCAGGGCCACGAAACGGGAGAAGATGGGTGTCGCGCTGCGGAGCCTGTTGTTGTGTAGTTTTTGTTTTCTCATACGAGGTGAGTTTCTGCCCAAATCCGACCTTCCGCTTCGCTCTTTCGCTCCTGTGTGTTGCTTGGATTTATAAAAGTGTTGTTAGCTGCTGGCCAGCGGGTTTACCGTGGGGATGTTTGGAGCGGAGCTCCGGGGCTAGGGCCCTCTCTCCGGGGCTGGACTTCTCCCGAGCGGAGCTAGCTGCTAGCCTGGCTGCTATGCGCGCTGCTCTGGTGTTAGCTGCTGGAGAAGAATGAAAGCACAAAAGCTTCTGATAGCAGCTGGGAAACTTCCCAGTAAACCCTCCACAGCTCCGGTAGCCTCCCCAGAGACACGCTGTCACTCCACGGGCCTTATTTCAACCCAGTTCGCAGCTCGTTAGCATGCTAACTTTGGATTTAGTAACTTAGATTTACGTTAGCTAGCAGCGGTTAGCACAACAAATGCTATGTTTGCAAGTCAGCCAGCTAGCTGTAGTTACAGAAAGCTAACAACACGGCTAGTAAATACTACTGCTAATAATGCTCTATGTTCGTGTTTAAGTCATAGTAATCTACATTAATCTGGATCTAAACTGGATCTCTGAGGTAGTTTCATCAGCAACACTCAGTTGTTATTATTATTATTATTGATATTATTATTATTATTGATATTGTCATTATTACGTGAAATAAATTCTCCATCACTTGTGATGTGTTTTATGTAACTAGATATATTAATTTGACAAAAAAGACACAGTGGTGGTAAAATCAGTGTTCATATTCCTCTGTTTGTATGTTTTGTTTACTACATGGACATTTATTCTAACTTTATCAGTTTTTGTTTAGTTTAAATTGGAGACAGAAACACAAAGTCAGTCCTCAGAAAGTCAAACACAGTTCAAGTCAAGTTTATTTGTATAGCCCAATATCACAAATTATGAATTTGCCTCATTGGGCTTTACAATCTGTACAGGATATGACAACCTCTGTCCTTTACAAATGACCCTCACATCGACTAAGGAAAAACTCCCCAAAAAAACCTTTTAACAGGGAAAAAGAAACGGAAGAAACCTCAGGAAGAGCAACAGAGGAGGGATCCTTCTTCAGGATGGACAGATGTGCAATAGATGCCATGTGTACAGAATAACAACAATGAAAACACATTAACACTACATACAAAATTGTATGGAAATGTCCAACTCAATATAACAACAGCTAATATACAGTGTGTATATATAAAATTATATGAGAGTGTCCAAGAGGATGAAGAGCATCATCAAGCTATCAGTTTCCTGTGATATTAGAGTAGTAGCAGTAAATTCAGTTCTAATTAATTATTAACTAACACTTTTTTAAATTACAGATAAATCCTGTTGTTATTGTCATATCTAATAGTTTTGTTTATAAGTTTCTTCACCTGGTTTTGTCCAAACTTATTTTCATGATCTCAGTTATGTGATTTGGTTGTTTGCTCAGTAAAAGTGTCAGAAATTAGTGAAACGTTTTCAAATTCTTCCGATGAACCCAAATATGTTCAGTTTATTGTGAAACCAAAGAACTTTTGACATATTAGTGTTTGATTGATTAGAAGAATGACCGCTGCTTAATGTACGATCAATCAACAAATCTATAACTAACTATAAACAGCATCAGTCAGCAGGTGAGCTGAACATGTCACTATAAACTACAGGACGTTTGAACGATTTTTATGCTGTGAACACTGTATTATTTGTGTATTTTTTATGCTGTGAACACTGTATTTATTATGTATTTTTATGCTGCGAACACTGTATTATTTGTGTATTTTTTACGCCGTGAACACAGTGTTTATTGTGTATTTTTTACGCCTCAAACACTGTATTATTTGTGTATTTTTTACACCGCAAACACTGTATTATTTGTGTATTTTTTATGCTGCGAACACTGTATTATTTGTGTATTTTTTACACCGTGAACACTGTATTTATTGTGTATTTTTTACGCCTCAAACACTGTATTATTTGTGTATTTTTTATGCTGCGAACACTGTATTATTTGTGTATTTTTTACACCGTGAACACTGTATTTATTGTGTATTTTTTACGCCTCAAACACTGTATTATTTGTGTATTTTTTACACCGCAAACACTGTATTATTTGTGTGTTTTTTATGCTGCGAACCCTGTATTATTTGTGTATTTTTTACACCGTGAACACTGTATTTATTGTGTATTTTTTACGCCTCAAACACTGTATTATTTGTGTATTTTTTACACCGCAAACACTGTATTATTTGTGTATTTTTTACACCGCAAACACTGTATTATTTGTGTATTTTTTACTACACCGCAAACACTGTATTATTTGTGTATTTTTTACGCCGCGAACACTGTAATGTTTGTGTGTTTTTTTACGCTGCAAACACTGTATTTATTTGTCTTTTTTACGCTGCGAACACTGTATTTATTGTGTATTTTTTTACGCTGCAAACACTGTATTTATTTGTGTATTTTTTACGCTGCGAACACTATTTATTGTGTATTTTTTTTACGCTGCGAACACTGTATTTATTTGTGTATTTTTTACGCTGCGAACACTGTATTTATTGTGTATTTTTTATGCTGCGAACACTGTATTTATTGTGTATTTTTTACGCTGCGAACGCTGTATTTATTTGTGTATTTTTTTATGCTGCGAACACTGTATTTGTGTATTTTTTACGCTGCGAACACTGTATTTATTGTGTATTTTTTATGCTGCGAAAGCTGTATTTATTTGTGTATTTTTTTACACTGCGAACGCTGTATTTATTGTGTATTTTTTATGCTGCGAACGCTGTATTTATTTGTGTATTTTTTTACACTGCGAACACTGTATTTATTGTGTATTTTTTATGCTGTGAAAGCTGTATTTATTGTGTATTTTTTACGCTGCGAACACTGTATTTATTTGTGTATTTTTTTATGCTGCGAACGCTGTATTTATTGTGTATTTTTTATGCTGTGAAAGCTGTATTTATTGTGTATTTTTTACGCTGCGAACACTGTATTTATTTGTGTATTTTTTTATGCTGCGAACGCTGTATTTATTTGTGTATTTTTTTACACTGCGAACACTGTATTTATTTGTGTATTTTTTTATGCTGCGAACGCTGTATTTATTTGTGTATTTTTTTACACTGCGAACACTGTATTTATTGTGTATTTTTTATGCTGCGAACGCTGTATTTATTTGTGTATTTTTTTACACTGCGAACGCTGTATTTATTGTGTATTTTTTATGCTGTGAACGCTGTATTTATTTGTGTATTTTTTTACACTGCGAACGCTGTATTTATTGTGTATTTTTTATGCTGCGAACGCTGTATTTATTTGTGTATTTTTTTACACTGCGAACACTGTATTTATTGTGTATTTTTTATGCTGTGAAAGCTGTATTTATTGTGTATTTTTTACGCTGCGAACGCTGTATTTATTTGTGTATTTTTTTATGCTGCGAACGCTGTATTTATTTGTGTATTTTTTTACACTGCGAACACTGTATTTATTGTGTATTTTTTATGCTGCGAACGCTGTATTTATTTGTGTATTTTTTTACGCTGCGAACGCTGTATTTATTGTGTATTTTTTATGCTGCGAACGCTGTATTTATTGTGTATTTTTTACGCTGCGAACGCTGTATTTATTGTGTATTTTTTATGCTGCGAACGCTGTATTTATTTGTGTATTTTTTTACACTGCGAACGCTGTATTTATTGTGTATTTTTTATGCTGCGAACGCTGTATTTATTTGTGTATTTTTTACGCTGCGAACACTGTATTTATTTGTGTATTTTTTACGCTGCGAACACTGTATTTATTTGTGTATTTTTTACGCTGCGAACACTGTATTTATTTGTGTATTTTTTACGCTGCGAACACTGTATTTATTTGTGTATTTTTTACGCTGCGAACACTGTATTTATTTGTGTATTTTTTACGCTGCAAACACTGTATTTATTTGTGTATTTTTTTATGCTGCGAACACTGTATTTATTTGTGTATTTTTTTACGCTGCGAACACTGTATTTATTTGTGTATTTTTTTATGCTGCGAACACTGTATTTGTGTATTTTTTTACGCTGCGAACACTGTATTTATTTGTGTATTTTTTACGCTGCGAACACTGTATTTATTTGTGTATTTTTTACGCTGCAAACACTGTATTTATTTGTGTATTTTTTACGCTGCGAACACTGTATTTATTTGTGTATTTTTTACGCTGCAAACACTGTATTTATTTGTGTATTTTTTACGCTGCGAACACTGTATTTATTTGTGTATTTTTTTACGCTGCGAACACTGTATTTATTTGTGTATTTTTTACGCTGCGAACACTGTATTTATTTGTGTATTTTTTACGCTGCAAACACTGTATTTATTTGTGTATTTTTTACGCTGCGAACACTGTATTTATTTGTGTATTTTTTACGCTGCGAACACTGTATTTATTGTGTATTTTTTATGCTGCGAACGCTGTATTTATTGTGTATTTTTCACAGTTTAAACACAGTTTAACCTGTTTTTTTTTTTCGGCGTCCTCCAGGTGTGCCGCTGCTGCTGTATGCTAACCGACGGGACCTCCGGCTCGTGGATGCGGCACACGAGAAGGCCAACGCCACGGTGGTGGTGGGGGGGCTGGAGGACGCCGCCGCCGTGGACTACGTCTACTCCCAGGGCCTCATCTACTGGAGCGACGTAAGCGAGGAGGCCATCAAACGTACAGTCTTCAACCAGTCGGGGGCCAGCGCAGTGCAGACGGTGGTGCCGGGTCTGGCCTCCCCGGACGGACTGGCTTGCGATTGGTTGGGGAGTAAACTTTACTGGACGGACTCGGAAACCAATCGGATCGAAGTGGCGGAGCTGGACGGCTCCTTGAGGAAGGTTTTGTTCTGGCAGGAGCTGGACCAGCCGAGGGCCATCGCTCTGGACCCTGAACGAGGGTGAGTCTCAAACTGTCCTGCTGTCCTGAACCGTGGTGCGTTCACTTGCTGCCGTTCATTTTAGCGGTGATAAACTCTGTAATCAATCTGCCAGAGGTCAGTGAAGTCTGTTGCTTCATTTTTCTGAGAAAGATAATTCACATTCTCTGTTCTGAGTGTTCAGACTATTCCTTTAATAGTGAGCAGGAACTCATGTAGAGAAGGGAATAATTGTTAGTTCTTGTTGCAGCAAAAATCTCTTAATTATGCAGCTCAGGTGTTTTGTCTTTGACTTTCTGTGTGATACATTTTTACATCTACTCATCACTTATAAACCTCATACAATATGCAAATCAGAT
The DNA here is from genome assembly GCA_029721515.1 of Synanceia verrucosa. Lineage (NCBI taxonomy): Eukaryota > Metazoa > Chordata > Actinopteri > Perciformes > Synanceiidae > Synanceia > Synanceia verrucosa. The sequence goes on from CM056571.1 coordinate 19,375,643, forward strand.
CTAAACAATCCCCTGACGTCAACATATGACACCTTCAAAAATAACAATGATCAAAATTTGCAATAAAATGAAAATAATAAAAGCAAAAAATGATGTTGTTGATCAGGCTGCTACCAGTTCCTCTTTAGGACCCTGATCTGATCATCTTAACCTCAAACATGTCGCGACTGTTTACGTCAGCAGCATGAATTCTGTGTCTGCTTGGTGAGATTAATCTGACTTTATGTCTTCATGGAGGTTCTGATTTAAATTCTGACTTGGAGTGTGGAAATTTGGAAATTCTGACATTCATCTACACCTTGAATGCACCATGAACCAAAACATAAACGCCGGGCTCCCAGTGCTGCTGTTTTACTGGATCAGTGTCTCTGTGAATCTGAAGGGGACATGTCCCCCCGTCCATAGAGACGCCGGCAAGGATGGTTCAGACACTTAGGTATTGGAATTTGACCAAAAATGATTCGGTACTACAAAAGTATTGAAGTTCAGTGACAGGTATCCATAAAGGTAACACAATACTGTACAGGTACTTGTGTTAGCTGCTAGCTGCTAGCTGCCTGCAGTCAGACTGCTGTTCATCAGAGGTTGTCAGGCCTCCTGTCCTTCATCATCACTCCTCTTCCTCGGTGCTCCGTCAGGATGGAAATCAGAGGTGAGATAAAAGAGGCTGTAATTATTCATCAGTTTGGTTTAAATGGTGTCTTTCTTTCTGGAAATTCTCCTGTTCACCGTTTGATCCTCAGGATGGAGATAAAAGTCACAGAGCTGGGATCTGTTGCTTCGGTCTGATACCAACCTGTTGATCAATGAGATACTGCTCAGGGTTTTTCCTGCGTTCAAATTTGCGTGGCGGCCGCCTCCAGCTATTTTTGTACCACCCCTAGCCAGAGCGATTGATATTGCTCAACACAGCTCCAGCTGTTGATCGAATCGTGTTAGTTAGCGGAAAAAAACTGGGATTTGATCTGTTTCTTCTTCGGTAGTTGCTTCAGGTCTTTCGGGTGCACTGTTGTTGATATAGCGCCTCAATAGTGGCGCAACGCTGCAACTGCAGTTAAAATACGTAGCTGCCGCAGAGGGACATCAATCGCTCAATCAACACAGCTGGAGCTGTGTTGATCAATATCAATCGCTCTGGCTAGGGGTGGTACAAAAATAGCTGGAGGCGGTCGCCACGCAAATTTGAACGCAGGAAAAACCCTGCTGCTGATGGATCAGTTATTGATCACAGGAGCTCCTTTTGTTTCTTTAAAAATAGATACGATATTTATCTGCTACTGCACACTGTACCAAAGCTTTATTGATCCAGAGGGAAATTCCAAATCTGTTTTGTAGGTGTTGATCAAACTTGGGTCTCAGTGACATTAACATCCAGCTCCACAGCGTTCTAATAGTTAATAGGGACATATTTGATCTTCATAATTGATTAATCGGTTGATTATTAAATCAAACAGTTCTTTGGTTTATAAGATATTCAGTTTATTGTCATAAAGGAAATTAAATGTTCACATTTAAGATAATATATAAATTTATTTATGGTGCCCACACCTGTTAATTGATTGTAAAAGTAGCTGGTGATAAATTTAGTAGCTGTCAACAATCAATCACTTGTTGCTGCTCCATGGTTGCATGCTTTTATTTTGAAGGTTCAGTGCTTGAGGTGGGGATGAAGATAGTTGGTCTTGTTGCAGGTTTTATTTTTGTTACTGCTCCTACTAAACAATAGAAATAAAATAAAAACTTCAGGTCTTCAAACTTCTTTGATGACTTAACTGTTCGGACAGGAGCGATAAAAGACTCACTGTTGCCACGGCAACTGTGTTGTCTTCCAGCAGTTACTGAGTCAGAAGAAGAGGACATAAGAACCTGTAAAGTCACTTTTATTTAAGATAAGACAAGTCTTAATTGCTCACCTGAGGGGGATTCAGGTGTGTTCAGTCAGAAAGACTGAAAAAAGAATAGAAGTCAAGGTTAAAGGCAGTTTCCATTGGATTATTGATTATTGATCATGAACATCTTCCATCATGTGTCACTGACAGCCAGGTGTACATTCATGACTCCAGTTTAACCCCCGTTTCTACGGTAACCAGCTTTTTCCATTGACAAGAAGGACAGGTGACAGGAAGTGATGTAATGCTGTTGGTACATGAACATCGCGCTGAGGTTAGGAGGAAGTGTCTGTGGAGGAATCTCTGCACCAAACTCCATGAAAAAATAGCTGTTTTTTAGCTGCATTGTCCAGACAGTTTAACCCGGGAGGCTCTGTGCGCTCATTTGTTTATTTCTGCTCTGTAATTTCTATTTTTTTCCATCAGAAATGTTTCATCTGTTTTTATTGGAGAGCAAAGAAAAGTAATGTGCAGTGAAGTACAAACATGGTGCACAAATTTGATTAAAAAAACAATCCTAAAAGTCTTAAATTTGAGGTTTAATGTGCTTAAAGTGCACATGCATTTTTCTGGCTTATTTACTGCCCACAGCTTGTTTGGGAACTGTAGCAGGGTTTCCTTTCCTTTTGATTTGGTCCTTTATCTCTTCTAAGCCTCCATGAGGATTTCTGCCTCGGACAGGGAATAGGATGGTGCTCTTGTTGCCATGGTGAATCGATGAATCTGTGATCGATCTCGGGGTCTATTAGAGGAAGCCGCGTGAGCGCACTTATCCTGGCTTGATGAATCTGTATCCGCTCAGCCTGGCTTGGTCTTTGTGCAACTGATCTGGTCTCTCTTGTTTCTGAGTCACTGATCCTGGATGTCTGGATCCTACTTTTGTGTAACAGGCCCCAGGACTCAGTTCAGCTCATGATTAATGCTTCAGGTAGCAAAAACAAAGCAGCTGCTCTCTGAAGGATGAGCAGGCCCCTGACTGCTGCTAGCACTGCTGCTAGCACTGCTGCTGCTAGTACTACTGCTGCTAGTACTACTGCTAGTACTACTGCTGCTAGCACTGCTGCTAGTACTACTGCTGCTAGCACTGCTGCTAGTACTACTGCTGCTAGCACTGCTGCTAGCACTACTGCTGCTAGTACTACTGCTGCTAGTACTACTGCTAGTACTACTGCTGCTAGCACTGCTGCTAGTACTACTGCTGCTAGCACTGCTGCTAGTACTACTGCTGCTAGTACTACTGCTGCTAGTACTACTGCTGCTAGTACTGCAGCCAGTACCACAGTCTGAGCAGTATCAGGTGTACTTGTAGTACCATCAGCTGTCTCTTTGTGTTCAGTGAAACTGAACCAGCTGCAGCTTTTGTTGGTTCAGCTCCCATAGAGACTGACCTGCACTGAAACTGTGTACTGTGTACTTTATACTGTGTACTATGTACTTTATACTGTGTACTTGATACTGTGTATTTTATCCTGTGTACCTTATCTTGGACAGTTTGTTACCTCTGCTCTGTTAAAGAGCTGCAACCATTGCATGATTGTCAAATATTAAATAAATCGCCAACTAGTTTGATAATTGTTTCATTGATTTGAGTATTTTTCGAAGAGAAAACTTGTCTTCGGGTACTCGTACCGATGCGGTGTTTGTCTTCGGGTACTCGTACCGATGCGGTGTTTGTCTTCGGGTACTCGTACCGATGCGGTGTTTGTCTTCGGGTACTTTCATTACCCGATCACGGTGTTTGTCTTCGGTACTGCACCGATGCGGTGTTTGTCTTCGGTACTGCATTACCGATGCGGTGTTTGTCTTCGGGTACTCGTACCGATCGCGGTGTTTGTCTTCGGGTACTTTCATTACCCGATCTCGGTGTTTGTCTTCGGGTACTCGTACCGATGCGGTGTTTGTCTTCGGGTACTCGTACCGATGCGGTGTTTGTCTTCGGGTACTCGTACCGATGCGGTGTTTGTCTTTGGGTACTCGTACCGATGCGGTGTTTGTCTTCAGGTACTCGTACCGATGCGGTGTTTGTCTTTGTGTACTCGTACCGATGCAGTGTTTGTCTTCAGGTACATGTACTGGACGGACTGGGGGGAGATCCCAAAGATCGAGCGAGCAGGAATGGATGGGATGAATCGCTCCATGATCATTGATAAGGAGATCTACTGGCCCAACGGTCTGACTCTGGACTACAGCCTGCAGAAACTCTACTGGGCCGACGCCAAACACAACTTCATCCACCGCTCCAACCTGGATGGCTCCTCCAGGTACTCCCCCCTCTACCTCCACTAGTAGTACTAGCAGTACTGCAGTAGTACTGGTAGCAAGAATCCATGTGCTGACGGATGATGTGCTTGCAGGGAGGTCGTGGTGAAAGGAGAGCTGCCTCACCCCTTCGCCCTCACCCTGTACGAGGACACCCTGTTCTGGACCGACTGGAACACCCACTCCATCCACTCCTGCAGGAAGCAGAGCGGAGCCGAGCAGAGGGTCGTCCACTCCGACATCTTCTCTCCCATGGACATCCACGTCTTCAGCGCCAAGAGGCAAAACATCCGTGAGTCCATGATGATGATGAGTGAAGGTTTAACAGTTTGAACAGTGTTTTTATTGGACAGCAGCAGCAAATCTTAATCCACACATCTGTTTATTCTTCCTGTATCAGAAATAATCTGGTTTTTATTAGTGAGGAACAGCAGAAATCTACTGTAGTAAACAATAATTTTTACTACAAAATAGTCATATTTGAGGTGTAAATACCAATCTGTATTCACCACAGTTTGTTTATTCATCCTCTGTATTTCATAGTTTGTTTTTTTTTTATCAGAAATGGTTTGTTAAATTTATCTTCAAGAACAAGATGAGTCTAATCTTAAATTTGAGGATGTAAAGAAGGACTTTAAGCACATGTTCAGTACTCCAGCTGCTTTATTAACCACAGTTTGTTGGTTCTTCTCCTGTAGATTCATATTAGACAGAAATGTGCTGGACCAGCTGAAGCCCTCAGAGAAACTAAAACAAACCCCAGGTTCATGCTATTCTGCTGGAATAAACTGATCATCTTCCCAGACAGGAACTCAAACTCTGTTAGTTGATGAAACATTGTGGCCTCAGATAAACAAAGAATAACATAAACCAACCAGCTGATGGAGGCAGCGGTCAACCAGAAGCTTAAATTATTGTTTTTGTGAATGAAGTTTGGTGAAGAGAGGACATGTGTCATTAATTAGAGAGCTGCTTGTGGAGAGTAAAGTGGATTAAATAACATCATAGTACTTTATTATTTCTCTCTGCTCTGTCTCATCAAGTGACTTCATGAGTTGATTTGGATGAGTGTTTGACCTTTTACTCCCTATATTTCTGTATGTTTTCCTGTTTTCAGCGGTGAACAGTCCATGCTCGGTGAAGAACGGAGGCTGTTCCCACCTCTGCCTGCTCTCCCCAACCAAGCCCTTCCATCAGTGTGCCTGTCCCACCGGAGTCCAGCTGCTGGAGGATGGCAAGACCTGCCGGGACGGTGAGGATACATAATAACACACAGATATGTGTGTGTGTGTGTGTGTATATATATATATATATATATATATATACGTGTATATACACGTATATATATATATATATATATATATAGGTGTATATACACATATATATTTGTGTGTGTGTATATATATATACATACACGTATATACGTGTGTATGTATATATATATACATACACGTATATATACATAGATATATATACGTATATACGTATATATGTGTGTGTATATATATACGTATATATATACGAGTATATATATACGTATATATATATACACACACGTGTGTGTGTGTAAATATATAAGCCATACCGTCAGGCGGTCAATAGGTCATAGTTTCTGTCGACACCACACTGCTGTGTCTCTACTTTCTGTCCACTCACTTAAAAAACATTCGCTCACTGTGACGTCTGGTGAAACAAAAAAACATCTGAGGAACATCTGGATGTCAACCAGCTGGAGTGAATAGAATAGCTCTTTATTGGCATTGTTGTTTGAAATAACATGAAAGTGTCATAAAATAAGTCACACCGTGATATGACTCTTGGATGTTGGATAATCTCGTAGTCATCATTTAAAGTGAAAGGGTCCAGCTGTGGCAGCAGGATCTTTAATGGATGAAGACACTCCAGCCTTCAGACAGAGGAATGTGAACCTGAGCAGAGGAAACACAAAAGCATCCAAATATTTCCTCAACTGCATCACTGGAAGACGTTTTGGAGAGATTATCTCTTATTTTCAGGGGGAAAATGCTCGAAATTTTTTTACAGTTCAGGCAGACTGAACTCATTAGAGCCTTTAAACCAAACTCCATTCAGTTTTTGTCTAATTTAAATAGTCTGATGAGCTTCTAGCAGCTGAAGGTGGTGCTGGGGCTGACCTGCCGTTGCCACGGTAACCCCCTCTCCATCACCACTGCCCCCCTTTTATTTACATTTTTTCGCCTGAGCGAAGGCGGGGAAGCTTTCATTGTGAAAGACGGGATCACCGGCGGACAATGCCTCCTTTCTCTGTGGGGTTTAACCCCTTCAGCTCCTTCAGCCAAGTGGAGCCTCAGCAGCTACGGTAACACACAGAGAGCATTATGGGATGTTAAAGCTCCTCCTGATATGAAGCCTTTTCTCTATGAAAAATAAAAGATAAAATAAAAAGCGAGCAGGGAGTTAAAAGTGCTCCTGTTTTAGTGAGCTAACTAAGCCTTGTTGCCAGTTTGTCGGCAGCTTCTTATGGCAAACGTTATTATAAACGATCAAACTACGTATGGCCCCGATACGATCACATCACTCCGCTTCAGTCAGCTGAAAGTTTCCTCCAGCTGAATAGTAATATAGTTCTTTATATTTATTTATAATAGTTTCCATGCAAAGACATTTAACAATATGTAAAATCTATCCTCCTCTGAGACAGGAAGTAGTGAGTCAATAATCATGTTTTTGCATCATTTCCTGTTTGTGTTGGAGTTTGTGTAGTTCCTGATCTCTGACCTTTGACCTCACCTCTCAGGTGCGACTCAGATGCTGCTCTTGGCTCGACGAACCGACCTGCGGCGCATCTCTCTGGACACGCCGGACTTCACCGACATCATCCTGCAGGTGGACGACATCCGGCACGCCATCGCCATCGACTACGACCCGGTGGAGGGTTACGTCTACTGGACGGACGACGACGTGAAAGCCATCCGCCGTTCGCTGCTGGACGGCAGCGACGCCCAGTTCGTGGTCACGTCTCAGGTGAATCACCCCGACGGCATCGCCGTGGACTGGATCGCCCGGAACCTGTACTGGACTGACACCGGGACGGACCGCATCGAGGTGACCCGGCTCAACGGGACAATGCGCAAGATCCTGATCTCTGAAGACCTGGACGAGCCCAGAGCCATCGTGCTGGACCCCGTCGCTGGGTGAGTCCACCGACTAACCTTGAGACACCTGACTGGAGGAACTGCTGCCCCCTGGTTTCAAATTGGAACCAATATGGCGGCTCATTTGGAAACTTCCTGCTCTTATATTATGAAAATAACCCAGTGAAATGAGCCGTGTCTTTTTTTTTTTTTTTTTTTTTTTTTTTGAGGTTAGTTTTTCAGAAGTTTCTAGAGGCAGAGCAGAGAGGACAAAGTACTGTTTTTAGTAAACGCTACAGTTTCTGATCACAATGATCATTTATCAAATATAGATCTGACACCATATTTCAATATGCAGATATTATTTATGTCGCCCAGTCTGAATGATGGGAACATGCCAGTGTCATGTGTTCTTCATCATGCCATCGTCCACATAAATCTACTTCCTGTTTCCAGCTACATGTACTGGACGGACTGGGGCGAGCTGCCAAAGATAGAACGGGCTGACCTGGACGGGATGGAGCGCCTGGTGATGGTCAACACATCTCTGGGATGGCCCAACGGCCTCACTCTGGACTACGACGAGCGTAAACTGTACTGGGGGGACGCCAAAACGGACAAGATCGAGGTTAGTGCTTCACCTGTAGTTTTATATCCAATGCAATTTGTTTCATATTCACCTGGGAGTGGTAGTCCTTTGTCCAGCGCTCAGAGGAGGAGAATCTGTGACTTCCTGTACTCCCGCTGCTCCTCGCTGTGACATTAACTTCTGAACACAACTTCCTGTCAGGCTTCAAAATAAAGTGTCAGCACCAGTCAGTCACATGGTGTTAATGTGACATCGGTCTAAAACACGCTGTCACAAATCTGACAAAAGGACTGCTTTTGATTATTGAGTTATTTATTCAGACGAACGAGCAAACAAATAACAACAACAAAAAAATAACTGTAGGAAATAATATTTTTTTCTATAAAACGTTCTGTGGATTTTCTTATTGACAGTTTCTAAACATGATAAGAAGAAGATCTTCCTGAACATCAGTTCAGTATGAAAATACATTTTTTTTTCCTCTCTGGTTTCCATCCTCACACCATGTTCTAGTTTTTCTGACCCCACCTGACCCTCTCTGAGCCCCTCAGGGGTGCTGCTGGTTCTGGTCTTGCTCTGCCCCCCTCTCCAGGTTTCTCGGAGGACCCGGTTTTTGTGGTGGGTTCCCACATCTGGTTGGGATCGCGGCCTGCTCTCCAGCTGTGGTCGGCTCTGTTTAGAATAGACCCTGAATGTGAAACCGTGGCCACAGTGCGGTCACAGCTCCAGCCCAGCGGAGACCTTTTGGCTGAGGCCGAGCGCCCAGGATGGAAACTGGGTTTTATATTTGTACGCCGCCTCCCTCCCTCCCAGCGGAGGATGTTTAGAAAGATGGCAGCCGGCCACACTGGGCTGTTCTGGGAGCAGCGAATAGCGTCGCTCCACACCGTTGATCAGTTAAAGGTCCCAACAGATTACAGGATTCCTGACATTTCTCCTCTGTTGACACTCAGAGTCTCTCTCCATGTTTTACAGAAAAACAAATCTATTTCCTTCTGTCTGTCTTTTCAGAACAAAAGCTCCCAGTCGTCATTGCAGGACCTGTTGTCTGTTGGTTTAGTTTTTTTAGACATTATCTACACCATTATTTTGACCAGTGTTTAGATCAGTTATCTATCATTCATGGATTTTTTTATTGCACTTAACATTTAAATCAACTGTTTTCTCTGCCAGGTTGTGTATTCCTGCTAATATATTCTTTTTTTGACTTTTTTCAAAGTAAGATTCATTCTTATCCACAGTGCATCTGATAGAAGCAAAATAAAAGTATACTTTTTTCACTTTGAAAAATAAGACTTAAAATGAAGTTCTTCTTCATTCATCAATGTGTGATTAAATTTTAGTTTATCACTAATTTATCTTATCATTATATTTATTTATTTAAAATGGGGTGAAAGGGATAGTTTAGCTGAGCATAATCCATACGTATCTCCATACGCGGAATCACAACATGCTGGACTGATATCTAGGAAACATAACTTCCACTTTGTGATTTTATGAATCAGACTGAACAGAAATAAAACAGACTAACTCTTGTCAAGCTCTGATTATTATGTATAATAATTCAAAATACCAAATAGACCCACTGCTTGTGTGAATGAAGTTCATAAAACATTAGTTGAGGAATAACGCTCTTATTTTGGTATCTCCAGGGTTAATAAAATATGGCAAACGCTGCTTTCTCTGCTTCTTATCGTCTCTTTGTTGAGCAGAACTTTGTAGTCTGGTTCAGTCATAAATGATCGTTTAAACTCAGCCTCAGTTGTGGGTTTAAAGACGCTGCTGAAGTGAGATGTCGAAGTTTGAGTGAAAGGAGGAGGAAATGTGGCGGCCATATGCTGCCGTTGTTTCTTTGTTTGCTGTTGCTTCTAATTAGTGGAGTTGTGATGTGCTGCCAGGGGGGTATTCCACAAAGCTGGCTTAGCTCAAAGCCTGGCTTATTTCGGTTAGCTTGGCTAATTTAAGTGAGAGTTCGGTTCCACCAACGAGGCTTAGGGCTAGCGTGGCTTGGTAACCATGGTAACTCAGCCAGTGCGACAAGCCTGGTCCCGGGCAAGTTTAAGGTCAAGCTGAGCTTAGCTGCCTCTCAGAGAAGGTCCGACAGGCTTCCACAAGATGCTTTGTGAACTGTATGTCACACAGTAATTTCATCTTTATCTGTAATGAATGATGCTCTTGTTCGGAAAAATAAATTGTAAGATTTTTAAAACAACATAGGAATACGTGAATCCAGAAATGCCCTACGACAACTTCAAAAACAAAGACTTATTCAGTAGCTGAGTGGGTAAAGAGAAGTGCCCATAAAATCTGTTTTCACTGCTCCGTGGGTTCGATCCCGTCAGCGATAACTATTTGGAAATATCTGATTTTCTTTCTTTTATTCTGTGACTCTCAACGTACTGTCAACACATAACAGAATAAAGGCACAAATGATCTCATCCCAAACACTGAAGGCGACAACAGCAACAATTTCCCATTAAAAAAAGCCTTCCTTCCACCATTGGTCCATTGTGATTATGATGACGTAAGAGTGATGGCAAATGATGACATGACTACTCTGTGTACAAGCTCTTTAGTGTCTTCGCTCTTATTTAAAAGTAGGGCGCTGTGCCACTATCATCAGTGTTGACAGTACATACGCAGAAGTGAGGAATAAAATTAGACAACCAAGCAGGCTGACTGCATGGAGACATGCGTCAGTTGTAAAATATGTGTCGGCAATAACTTACGATGCTTTGCCACGTCATGTCCCTGGCTTTCACTATGGCAACGTGCCTTGCCTTTCTTTTGAATTTTCTCCTTGTACTCCTCGTACAATTGCATGAGGAGGGTTTGCTCCACCGGAGAACGATTCTGCTCGACCTTTTTTTCCATGATCTCATCATTTCGACAATCGATACTTCAGGGCTTTTTATGCATAGCCGTGGCTTGGATCAGCCTGGCTGGAATAAGCGTTGATGAGAAACAGCTGAGCCTCGTTAGTGGAACGAGTCGCGGCTAAGATTAAAGTGGCCGCTTATTCAAGCCACGCTGACTGGCGATAGCCCAGCTTTCTTTAGCCTGCTTCGTGGAATACCCCCCAGGTCTGAGCTAGATTAGCTTAGCATCGAGACTGTAAACAGCTAGTTTAGCTTAGCATCGAGACTGTAAACAGCTAGTTTAGCTTAGCATCGAGACTGTAAACAGCTAGTTTATCTTAGCATCGAGACTGTAAACAGCTAGATTAGCTCAGTAGAAAGACTGTAAACAGCTAGATTAGCTCAGTAGAAAGACTGTAAACAGCTAGATTAGCTCAGTGTAAAGACTGTAAACAGCTAGATTAGCTCAGTAGAAAGACTGTAAACAGCTAGATTAGCTCAGTAGAAAGACTGTAAACAGCTAGTTTAGCTCAGTAGAAAGATTGTAAACAGCTAGATTAGCTCAGTAGAAAGACTATAAACAGCTAGTTTAGCTCAGTATAAAGACTGTAAACAGCTAGTTTAGCTCAGTAGAAAGACTGTAAACAGCTAGTTTAGCTCAGTAGAAAGACTGCAAACAGCTAGATTAGCTCAGTAGAAAGACTGCAAACAGCTAGTTTAGCTCAGTAGAAAGACTGCAAACAGCTAGATTAGCTCAGTAGAAAGACTGTAAACAGCTAGATTAGCTCAGTAAAAAGACTGTAATCAGCTAGATTAGCTCAGTATAAAGACTGTAAACAGCTAGATTAGCTCAGTAAAAAGACTGTAAACAGCTAGATTAGCTCAGTATAAAGACTGTAAACAGCTAGATTAGCTCAGTAGAAAGACTGCAAACAGCTAGATTAGCTCAGTAGAAAGACTGTAATCAGATAGATTAGCTCAGTAGAAAGACTGTAATCAGATAGATTAGCTCAGTAGAAAGACTGTAAACAGCTAGATTAGCTCAGTAGAAAGACTGTAAACAGCTAGTTTAGCTCAGTAGAAAGATTGTAAACAGCTAGATTAGCTCAGCAGAAAGACTGTAAACAGCTAGTTTAGCTCAGTAGAAAGATTGTAAACAGCTAGATTAGCTCAGTAGAAAGATTGTAAACAGCTAGATTAGCTCAGTAGAAAGACTGTAAACAGCTAGATTAGCTCAGTAGAAAGACTGTAAACAGCTAGTTTAGCTCAGTAGAAAGACTGTAAACAGCTAGTTTAGCTCAGTAGAAAGACTGCAAACAGCTAGATTAGCTCAGTGTAAAGACTGTAAACAGCTAGATTAGCTCAGTAGAAAGACTGCAAACAGCTAGATTAGCTCAGTAGAAAGACTGCAAACAGCTAGTTTAGCTCAGTAGAAAGACTGCAAACAGCTAGATTAGCTCAGTAGAAAGACTGCAAACAGCTAGATTAGCTCAGTAGAAAGACTGCAAACAGCTAGTTTAGCTCAGTAGAAAGACTGCAAACAGCTAGATTAGCTCAGTAGAAAGACTGCAAACAGCTAGATTAGCTCAGTAGAAAGACTGCAAACAGCTAGTTTAGCTCAGTAGAAAGACTGTAAACAGCTAGATTAGCTCAGTAGAAAGACTGCAAACAGCTAGATTAGCTCAGTAAAAAGACTGTAATCAGCTAGATTAGCTCAGTATAAAGACTGTAAACAGCTAGATTAGCTCAGTAAAAAGACTGTAAACAGCTAGATTAGCTCAGTAAAAAGACTGTAATCAGCTAGATTAACTCAGTATAAAGACTGTAAACAGCTAGATTAGCTCAGTAGAAAGACTGCAAACAGCTAGATTAGCTCAGTAGAAAGACTGCAAACAGCTAGTTTAGCTCAGTAGAAAGACTGTAATCAGCTAGATTAGCTCAGTATAAAGACTGCAAACAGCTAGATTAGCTCAGTAAAAAGACTGTAAACAGCTAGATTAGCTCAGTATAAAGACTGTAAACAGCTAGATTAGCTCAGTATAAAGACTTAGTTAAGCCTAAAGACTGTAAATGAGGCATGATTGGGAAAACATGCACAGTTTTTTTGTGCTTCTTGACTGTTTTTCCTGTTCAGTGCTTTAAATCCAGCTTTTTCACAATAACTCTGTCTTCTCGTCAGGTGATGAACATGGACGGGACGGGCCGACGGGTGCTGGTGGAGGACAAACTTCCTCACATCTTCGGCTTCACCCTGCTGGGCGACTTCATCTACTGGACCGACTGGCAGCGGCGAAGCATCGAACGGGTCCACAAACGTACAGCCGAGAGGGAGTTCATCATCGACCAGCTGCCAGACCTCATGGGCCTCAAGGCCACTTATGTCCACAAATCCTTTGGTGAGTCCTGGATCCTGGAGAGTCCAGTCCTCTTCAGGTCCACCTGCAGGTTGAAGGGAATGGAGGAAAAAATAGCTATCTTAGTTTAGCTTAAGGACTGTAAACAGGTGAAACAGTTCTCTGACCACATTACCTAACTCACCTGGGCCCCCCCCCCCCCCCCCCCTTCCAGGCACCAACCCTTGTGCAGAGAGTAATGGCGGCTGCAGCCACCTGTGCCTCTACAAGCCTCAGGGCGTCCAGTGTGGCTGTCCCATCGGTCTGGAGCTCATCTCTGACATGAAGACCTGCATCGTCCCAGAGGCCTTCCTGCTCTTCTCCCGTCACACCGACATCCGGCGCATCTCCTTGGAGACCAATAACAATAACGTGGCCATCCCCCTCACCGGTGTCAAGGAGGCCTCGGCGCTCGACTTCGACGTCACCGACAACCGGATCTACTGGACGGACATCACTCTGAAAGTGAGGGACAGATTATTACTACTGTTATGTTTCTGTGAATCAATTCCTCATTAGTTATCTTCCTATAATAATTCAAAAATTAAACCTGGAGGAGCCCATTATGTTTTAAACTCCTCTCAGTATTGATCCACATCCCGTCATGCTCACTGAACCTGAACCTGGTTTGGTCTGGTCTCCCCCCTCCTGCAGACCATCAGCCGGGCCTTCATGAACGGCAGCGCTCTGGAGCATGTGGTGGAGTTTGGTCTGGACTACCCAGAGGGGATGGCGGTGGACTGGCTGGGGAAAAACCTGTACTGGGCTGACACCGGGACCAACCGCATAGAGGTGGCCAAACTGGACGGGCAGCACCGGCAGGTCCTGGTCTGGAAGGACCTGGACAGCCCACGAGCTCTGGCTCTGGATCCAGCTGAAGGGTGAGTACTACTACTACTGCTACTCGAGAGGATGGAGGATCAGTACGATGGTGTATTATGGCCAAAACGATGAATCTTATCCCAGGAGGAGGAGGATTTATGTCAAGTCTGTTTTATTTGAATGTCCCAAAATCACAGATTACAAATTAGCTTCAGAGGGTTTGTAATCTGTACAAATTTTAAATTCTTTGAGATTATAAACACATTATAATCTCAGAAAGTAGTGGGGTTTTTTTTTTTTTTTACAGAACTGTATGATCTCAGAGAATACTAAATCAATGATTTATTTTAGTCTTTTTTCAGGTAAATTTGGTAAATTCAGAGTTATTTTCTCTGAATACATAATTTGAATGTATTAATTTATTCACCTGAGCACCTCTTCCTGTCTTCAGGTACATGTACTGGACTGAGTGGGGAGGGAAGCCAAAGATCGACCGGGCGGCGATGGACGGGACGGGTCGGATCACTCTGGTGGCCGATGTGGGCCGAGCCAACGGGCTGACCATCGACTACGCAGAGCGCCGCCTGTACTGGACTGACCTGGATACCACACTCATCGAGTCCTCCAACATGCTGGGTGAGGAGCCACTGCTCTTTATCTCCAGAGAAGAAGAAACCTGTGGGTTTAAAATGTGAAACAAGACGAGGTTTATTAGTCACAAACAAACCAACACTGAAGAATGCAAGACATCAAACAGTGCAGAAGAACAAAATAGAATATATGTCAAATATAATACACAGCGCAGAAATAACTGCTATATCAATATGTGTGTATTATAGTTCAGATTAATTTATTCATCTATTTCATTCTAATTGATTCTTATTATTAATATTTGATGTATTTGATGTTATAATAATTATATTTTTATGTACTCTAAGACAACATCTAAACTAAAAGACTTTGTATGTAGGATTTAATATTTTGTTTATTGATTTTATTTATCCCTACAGGACTGAGCGTTTTCTACCAGCTATACGTTATGAATATATAATACAGAGCGCTAAAATTGATAAATTCTGATATGGACAGGATAAATAAAATTTTCAAAATAAAGAAAGCTAACAAGATGTCATTCTCCAAACTTTGTTTTTTTCTTTTCTCTTTATTAACGAACTAAATCCCGCTGGGTCGTCTTGTCTTCAGGTCAGGACCGAGAGGTGATCGCCGACGACCTCCCTCACCCCTTCGGCCTCACCCAGTACCAGGACTACATCTACTGGACCGACTGGAGCCAGCGCAGCATCGGGCGCGCCAACAAGACCAGCGGCCAGAACCGCACCGTGATCCAGGGCCACCTGGACTACGTCATGGACATCCTGGTGTTCCACTCGTCGCGGCAGGGCGGCTGGAACGCCTGCGCCTCCACCAACGGCCACTGTTCTCACCTGTGCCTCGCCGTCCCCGTCAGTAGTTTCGTCTGCGGCTGCCCCGCCCACTTCTCACTGAACTTCGACAACAAGACGTGCAGTGGTGAGGCGTCGCCCGGCAACACGCCACTTTAACCGTCATGTTCTAACCACAGCGTTGTGTTCTGACCACGGCGTCCTCTCTGCTTCTCCCCCAGCGCCCACTTCCTTCCTGCTTTTCAGCCAGAAGACGGCCATCAACCGCATGGTGATCGACGAGCAGCAGAGCCCCGACATCATCCTGCCCATCCACAGCCTGAGGAACGTCCGATCCATCGACTACGACCCGCTGGACAAGCAGCTGTACTGGATCGACTCCAAGCAGAACGTGATCCGCCGAGCCCAGGAGGACGGGAACCAGGTAGAGCAGCACCTGTCAGGAGTCCACCTGTCCTGTGGCAGAAACCTCTCTGACCCTCTGTGTCTCTGGTCTCGTCCCTCAGAGCATGACTGTGGTGTCCAGCTCGCTGAGCGGACCCAATCAGGGTCTGCAGCTGTACGACCTGAGCATCGACGTCTACAGCCGCTTCATCTACTGGACCAGCGAGGTCACCAACGTCATCAACGTGACCAGGACTGACGGCAGCAGGGTGGGCGTGGTGCTGAGAGGGGAGCATGACAAGCCTCGAGCCATTGTGGTCAACCCAGAGAGAGGGTCAGTGTCCTCATTGTCCTTACGACACCTCAGTGTCCTCATTGTCCTCACAACACCTCAGTGTCCTCATTGTCCTCACGACACCTCAGTGTCCTCAGGGTCCCCACAACACCTTAGTGTCCACGTTGTCCTCCCTGTACACACATATACTACCACACCACCACCATTACCATGGAAACCCTAAGCTGTGTCTCCGTCCTCTGGAGCTGCAAGCTTCTCTCTAGACTTTCGGTGTAAAATCTGTGCTCTGCAGGTAGATCTACCTCTACTGTACTCTCCTAAGAAGTGCTGTAGAGGTACCTGTACAATAGAAACACTTCAGCAGTGGTTGCAGGCTTCTCTTCAGTGATCCAGGCTCACTGTGAGCTTCAGTCTGCAGCTCTTCAGCCCGTTAACTCCACCTTGTCTGCAGGTACATGTACTTCACCAACTTGCTGGAGCGCTCGCCGAAGATCGAGCGGGCGGCACTGGATGGGACGGAGCGGGAGGTCCTGTTCTTCAGCGGTCTGGGGAAACCAGTCGCTCTGGCCATCGATAACGAAGTGGGGAAGCTGTTCTGGGTTGACTCGGACCTGAGGCGCATCGAGAGCAGCGACCTGTCCGGTGAGTCTGACGGGGCGAATCAGGAGTACCTGAGCTAACGATTAGCTGATCATTAGCACGTGGTTAATAAAGGTAGAATATTCTTGGATGTGGTGGTGCGTTTGGTCGCTGACGTCGGCATGTCCCTGTCCTCCCTCCTGCCTCACCCTCAGTTTCTCTCCCGTTTTTAATGTTCCTGAACATTTTTTTCCTCCAACCTGGTTGTGTTTTTGTTTCCCCCGGTGCCTTTATATTGTGATTAAAAAGGAGCCAACCGGATCGTGATCGCCGACTCCAATATCCTGCAGCCGGTGGGTCTGACGGTGTTCGGGAACCACCTGTACTGGATCGACAAGCAGCAGCAGATGATCGAACGCATCGACAAGACGACAAGGGAAGGACGCACCAAGATCCAGGCTCGCATCGGTTACCTTAGCGACATCCACGCCGTCCACGAGCTGGACATGAGGGAGTACAGTGAGTTTATAAGTCACATCAAAATGTGTTTGATCAGTGAAATAAGCAGATATTTGGTATATTCATACAGAATTTAAATGTCAGACATCGTCCTCGCTCCTCTCAGGTAAACACCCCTGTACCTGGGACAACGGAGGCTGCTCCCACATCTGCATCGTCAAGGGAGACGGGACGACTCGCTGCTCCTGTCCGGTCCACCTGGTCCTGCTGCAGGACGAGCTGTCCTGTGGAGGTGAGACCCTCACCTGCCCTGGCCCTTTGATTGTTGATGTTGATCTGGCCCTTACTGATCTGGTTCTGGTGTCCCCCCTCAGAACCCCCCACCTGCTCCCCAGAGCAGTTCTCCTGCACCTCAGGAGAGGTGGACTGCATCCCTCAGGCCTGGAGGTGTGACGGCTACCCGGAGTGTGATGACAGCAGCGATGAGGAGGACTGTCCGGTCTGCTCCGAGTCCGAGTTCCAGTGCGACAGCCGCCAGTGCATCGACCTGAGCCTCCGTTGCAACGGAGAGGTCAACTGCCAGGACCGGTCCGACGAGAACAAGTGTGAAGGTGAGGCAGGTGGCTCTCACCTGGAGGCCTGTGGTCCTCCTGGACTCCTGTGGTCCTCCTAGACTCCTGTGGTCCTCCTGGACTCCTCTGGTCCTCCTTTACTTATTAAATGGTCCAGATGTGTGGTTTGGTTCCAGGAGTTTCTTCCTGCAGGAAGTGGATATGAATGTGTGAATCATAAACATGATGAAGGACCAGAACAGATCAGAGATCAGATGTGGTCTGAATACAGCTTGATTTTATTTTTTGCAGCATTTTGATGGTGTGGATATTTTATTGAAATGTTGCCTCTTACTTCTCACTGTAGAACAGTCAGATTTGTCCTGATGAGGCTTTAACTGGAACATCTGTTTGTTTCCCAGTCCGCTGTCCTGCAGACCAGTTCACCTGCTCTAATGGTCAGTGCATCGGCAAACACAAGAAGTGCGACCACAACATGGACTGTACGGACAACTCTGATGAGATGGGCTGCTGTGAGTCTGGGGCGTCTTTTTATTTTGTCCTCATCTGTTCTGATAGGTTAGTGTTTGATCGCTCCTCCTCCTCTTGTTCTTCTGTGGCTTCAGATCCGACCGAGGAGCCTCCTCCTCCTTCCAACAACACTATCGGCTCCATCGTTGGCGTCGTCATGGCACTGTTCGTGGTGGGCGCCGTGTACTTCGTGTGTCAGCGTGTCCTCTGTCCTCAGATGAAGGACGACGGGGAGACGGTCACCAACGACTTTGTGGTTCACGGACCGTCGTCGGTGCCGCTGGGATACGTGCCGCATCCGAGTTCCCTGTCCAGCTCACTGCCAGGTGGGATGACACGTTACCTCACATTTACTTTAATATTTATCTAGAGCTGGATGAATATTATCAGAGCGTCCAGCATCGTCTCCTTCACTTTGACTGGACTCTGTCTTTCTCACTGAGTTCCCTTAAACATTCTGGTAATACTGATAATTTAGGGCAGAGGTGGTAAACACCTGACACTAGTGGAGGATAATTATGTGCATATGTTATTTTAGATGTCTATTATTCAATAAACGTGATGCTGCACCCTGCAGGAATGTCCAGAGGGAAGTCAGTGATCGGTTCCCTGAGCATCATGGGAGGAAGTAGTGGACCGCCGTATGACCGAGCCCATGTGACCGGAGCGTCGTCCAGCAGCTCGTCCAGCACCAAGGGAACCTACTTCCCCCCGGTGAGTTGGTCAAATGAAACTGTAGTGAAACGCTTGAATATCAAGTCTAACATTGACTTTCATCCTCTTCTTCTCTTTTGTTGGATTGTTTTGCTCCAGATCCTGAATCCTCCTCCGTCTCCAGCTACAGTTCGTTCTCAGTACACCATGGAGTTTGGTTATTCCTCCAACAGTCCCTCAACACACAGGTCCTACAGGTGACTGCCTTTAGCTACCATTAACTACCGTTAGTTTCCATTAACTACCGTTAGCTTCCATTAACTACCGTTAGCTTCCATTAAGTACCGTTAGTTACAATTAACTACCGTTAGTTTCCATTAAGTACCGTTAGTTACAATTAACTACCGTTAGTTTCCATTAACTACCGTTAGTTACAATTAACTACCGTTAGCTTCCATTAAGTACCGTTAGTTACAATTAACTACCGTTAGTTTCCATTAAGTACCGTTAGTTACAATTAATTACCGTTAGCTTCCATTAACTACCGTTAGTTACAGTTAACTACCGTTAGCTTCCATTAACTACCGTTAGTTACAATTAACTACCGTTAGCTTCCATTAACTACCGTTAGTTACAATTAACTACCGTTAGTTTCCATTAACTACCGTTAGTTTCCATTAACTACCGTTAGTTACAATTAACTACCGTTAGTTTCCATTAACTACTGTTAGTTACAATTAACTACCGTTAGTTTCCATTAACTACCGTTAGTTACAATTAACTACCGTTAGTTTCCATTAACTACCATTGGTTTCCATTAACTACTGTTAGTTACAATTAATACCGTTAGTTACAATTAACTACCGTTAGTTTCCATTAACTACCGTTAGTTACAGTTAACTACCGTTAGCTTCCATTAACTACCGTTAGTTACAATTAACTACCGTTAGTTTCCATTAACTACCATTAGTTTCCATTAACTACCATTAGCTACAATTAACTTCCATTAGCTTCCATTAACTACTATTAGCTGCAGTTAGCGACTGTTAGCTACCATTAACTGCTGTTATTATCTCACATTAACTCATATCATCTCATGTTATTAGGTCTTTTTATCTCACTTTGCCTCTCGTTCTAATATCACATTGACTTCCATCCCATTGTCTCTCAGCTACCGGCCTTACACCTACCGTCACTTCGCCCCCCCCACCACCCCCTGCAGTACTGATGTGTGCGACAGCGACTACACGCCGGGACGCCGGGCGCAGCTGAAGTCCGGCGCCGCCGCCGCTAAGGGCTACACCAGCGACCTCAACTACGACTCGGAGCCTTTCCCCCCGCCGCCGACGCCCCGCAGCCAGTACCTGTCGGCGGAGGAGAACTGCGAGAGCTGCCCGCCGTCGCCTTACACCGAGCGTAGCTACTCCCACCACCTGTACCCGCCGCCGCCGTCGCCCTGCACCGACTCCTCCTGAGTCCTGGACGCCCCAACTGTAAATAGCAATTGTTGATAAAAGGAGGAGGAAAGGAAGGAAGCAGGAGCTGCAGAACATTTGTACATTGAAAAAGAGAAAAGCATATTTATATATTTTCTATACAGTGTTTACTGATGATGCCATAGAGGTTTGTATTAAGAAATTTGTAAATTTTTTTAAGAAAAGGTTTTATTAAAATCATCACAAATATAAGTTGCCTTAAACCAGGAGAGAAAGAGGCTGAAGGACAGAAACAGAGGGACGTTTTAACTTATCTGATGCCAAATATGAAAACCATCGACAGGAGAACAGGAAGTAGAGCGCCCCCCAGAGGCTTCGCAGCATTTGCAGTCACCATGGAAACCAGAGGAAAGGCATCAGAACCATCTCCTCGGTTACGAAGTTCTGTCATGTGATCAGTCGTGAAGCAATAACAGCAGAGGATTGACGAGGCTGCAGGGAGTCGATCAATACGTCCAATCAGAAGTACGGAGGCCCTGAAGTACCAAAGTTCAATTCTGTCAGCTGGGAGGAAAAAAAAAAACACAAACCTGGAGGTCATTTCAAAGAGTGAGTATCTGAAAATAATGATCATTTAGAGACAGGAGCTTTTTGGCAGAGCTGGGCTTCCATAACTTTTGGATGAAGACAACGGGCCTCTTGTTTGACGACCAGTTCTGGCTCTTGTACCTTCAGGGCCTCCGTACAAACACTAAACCACCAGGTGTCACATGACTGCCATCCTTATGACGGTCTGACAGATTTAAAACCAAAACATATGCTTGTGCTGGACAGTGAACCCATCACATCTTTGTTAGTGAGTCTCTGGACAGTGAACGCACCGCTATCATCACGTCTCTGGACAGTGAACGCACCGCTATCATGACGTCTCTGGACAGTGAACGCACCGCTATCATGACGTCTCTGGACAGTGAACGCACCATCATCATGACGTCTCTGGACAGTGAACGCACCGCTATCATGACGTCTCTGGACAGTGAACGCACCATCATCATGACGTCTCTGGACAGTGAACGCACCGCTATCATGACGTCTCTGGACAGTGAACGCACCATCATCATGACGTCTCTGGACAGTGAACGCACCATCATCATGACGTCTCTGGACAGTGAACGCACCATCATCATGACGTCTCTGGACAGTGAACGCACCATCATCATGACGTCTCTGGACAGTGAACGCACCATCATCATGACGTCTCTGGACAGTGAACGCACCATCATCATGACGTCTCTGGACAGTGAACGCACCATCATCATGACGTCTCTGGACAGTGAACGCACCATCATCATGACGTCTCTGGACAGTGAACGCACCGCTATCATGACGTCTCTGGACAGTGAACGCACCGCTATCATGACGTCTCTGGACAGTGAACGCACCGCTATCATGACGTCTCTGGACAGTGAACGCACCATCATCATGACGTCTCTGGACAGTGAACGCACCATCATCATGACGTCTCTGGACAGTGAACGCACCATCATCATGACGTCTCTGGACAGTGAACGCACCATCATCATGACGTCTCTGGACAGTGAACGCACCATCATCATGACGTCTCTGGACAGTGAACGCACCGTCTCCATTGGTCCCTGCAGTGTTTGAAGCTGAGCAGCTCATAAATCTTCATAAATGTTAGTTTGAGGGAAGCAAAGAGGATCAGTGCCCACTAAAGCTCCATAGTATTTTTGTACCACATATTGTGTAGATAAGGTATTTATAAGCTATATAGAGAATCATTGTAAATCTATCCATTGAACTCTTGCAGTACTTTTCATTCCGTCTTTTTTTATATTGCCTCATTATATTTTTCTACAGAGTTTCACTCCAAACGTTCGGCGACAATCTCAGATCAGAACATATCCAGGTTTTTAGTGTCTGTTGGTGTTTGAAGGACAGTTTGTGCCACATCTTCCCCTTTTAACCGCAGAGGCAGATGTTGGGACCAGATGTGAAACAAGTCGACATCACTTCTCTCTTTTTTTCTGTAAAGCTGTTTTTGTGACGACAGAAATATATTTTTCAAGATAACTCGTCTGATCATCGTCAGATGTTCCGTTTGTTGTTGAAGTTCTGAGGAAAAAGAATCACCAGCATGAGTCTGACACTCGAAGCGACTGTTTAATTTCACTGAGCCTCGTCAGAAAACACAGCGATCCTGGGAATAATGAAAAGAAAATATCAGCGCTGATGTTGACAGCTGTGTGTCGTTTCTGCAAAAAGATGAATTCACAGTTTGGAGCTCTCTATATTTTCATGTTCAACACTTCTGCTTGTTAAAAGTGAAACTTTGTGAGGGCAGAATTATTTTTGACCAAAGAAACAAAATCAGTCAAAATTAGCTGCTTTATATCACCTGTATTATAATATAAAAATAATAATAATATTGATCAAACCAGAAGCTCAGGATGTAATAAGTTTTGTCCCTCTGCTGCCTCCGTATGTCTTCTGGTTCAGCCTCTGCTCGACTCGTCCAGCTGTCCCTCCAGCTGTTCGTCCAGCTGTCCCTCCAGCTGTTCATGCAGCTGTCCCTCCAGCTGTTCGTCCAGCTGTCCCTCCAGCTGTCCCTCCAGCTGTCCCTCCAGCTGTTCGTCCAGCTGTTCGTCCAGCTGTCCCTCCAGCTGTCCCTCCAGCTGTCCCTCCAGCTGTTCATGCAGCTGTTCCCAGGCACATTCACATCAACGCTATCAAACGTTGTTGGGAGACGTTCTCACTCTCTAGCTGCACTTTACAGGACTTTTATTGTTTGTTGTTTTTTTCTGGTACAAAACTTCTCAGTAAAAGTCAGTTTGGTTCGTTTGGAGTCCAAACAAAGATGGCCGACAGGTCGGGGAACTGATCCCTCACTGTGCTGCTTTTTGCTCTCAGTTTACCTCATTTGTTCCCTTGAATTAATCCTTTGTACCGCTTCTTGATGGATCAAATCTGAACAGAATACTTTATTAAGGTTAAATCACTTTATTAAATCTAAAAGGTCAAATGGACTCAAAGCGACCCAATTGTCATAATTTGAGGATTTAATTTATTAAAGGTACAAAACAATGATTTAAGGGAGCTAAGAAATCCGAGGGTACTAATAAAGTTTTGGGTGTAAATGACTAAATTGAAGGAGTGAAGTGAGCACGTCCAGAGCCGTGGTCTTTGGTTTGAAGGGCTGGGCGTCAACAGGAAGTCCTTCCTGATGAAACGCTTCAGCTTCGTTCGCCTTATTTTCCATGTGTGATGATGACCTCCAGAGTTTTGGGCGTCTAATGTTGGAATTCTTCTGTGAGGCCAAACACTTTTTTCCTTCAGTGTCTGATGAAAATTAGAAAATCCTTTCGATTGGACCGTTTTCTACCTCGGTGCTTCAGAGCTTCAGTCGGTACGATGCCCGGCCTTTCTAAAGAGGGAAACCATGAAACATCTGGTGGCAGAACTGAGGTCACATCTGTAAACCTGAACGACTGACCTCCCAAAGAAAAGCAGAAACATCCTTTTCTTAATTTTTTTCTTTTAAAGCACTTTGGTCTCCAGGTTTTATCGGAGGTTCGACAGGAAAACAGAAGTTGTTCTTTTTGTTGTCCTTCGCCCGTTCTGCTCCCATGGTGCTTAGCGTTTTATTTCCTCTAACTGAACGTTTTTTTTCTACAATGACTGCCTGTAACCCAGAGCACCAGGTGGACCTGTACAGCCCATCCAGCTGCCACCAGCTGTTCATCACATGCTCATTTCTGATTTTCCTTTTTGTTAAATATAAAGTGCGTGAACTTAACAGAGTCTGAGTGCTGAGTCCTTTTTATTTAGTGTCTTAATAACAACATAAACTAGATGCTGTTCCACTACATTACGGTATTTCCATCTAATAAAAGTCACTGATTTACACAATGTTTAATCCAAATGTGACATTTGTCTCCATCTAGTCTCTAATTTACACTATTTAGCAACACGAAACAATGTTTGATTGTGAATGAGACAATAAAATGTTTCATAATCAGATTTATTTTATTAAGTTAATTTTCAAATAAAAACACAAATATAAATATCACAATAAAATGTAGCATTTAAAATATGAACAATGTCACTGTTAAAAAGAAGGAAATATATTCATCTCAAACTTATTCAGAAAATCTGAAAACTGCAGTGACTGTCAAATTTTTACTTCTCAGTGACTTTTGGTATTACGGTAGTTAAGTCACGCCCCTTTCTCATTGTGTGTGCTGATTGGACAGCTGCTGTCACGTGGTCAGGGCACAGCGGAAGAAGAGGCTCCACAGTTGAAGAGAAGGTGAGGAAATAAACAAAGATAAACAACAATAAAAACGATTCGTTTTAAAGTAGAAAACCGTTTCAAAGTGTCGTCCTCCGCCGGTACCGGTTTTGAGCAGGCCCGGAAGTTCAGACGGTTAACTCGTTAACGAGACCCTGAAATGTCGTGTTTAGTTCCGATTAGTGACAGGCAGCGTCCATGTCCGGAGACAGAAAGTGAAAATAATCTAAATGTGAATGTGGAAGATGAAGAGAGCAGACAGGAGACACTGTTCACTGTCTGTGTTTACACACTGCTGAGCTAAAGCTAAAGCTAAAGCTAGCTGCTCTCTGTACCAAAGATTATTCAAAGATCGTTATTATGGTGTTTGTGTTGAGGAAAGATGGCGGCTCGTTCCACAGGCTCAGTGGCATCAAATCATAATTTAATCTTATCTATAATTATAAAGTGCTGAGGCTTCGTCTCGGTGCGTTTTGTTGTTTTAGGCCCATTTTTTTTTTTCAAACGGGAGTTTCCCACCTGCGGGCCGTGACGTCACCAATACGCGATGACGTAGGACTGTTCGCGTTATTTTTTATTTTCTTTAAATTTGGGATCAAATAATTCAGAGATTCTTGAGCCGAAAGGCAAATTAATAATTAAGATTATTGATACTACTGCGACGGTTTTCACATTAAAATGTCATTAAAATAATAAACAACATTTACCAAAATAAATACTGTACATAAGAATATTTTTTGTTATTTTGGTGTTTTATTGTCATCAATGAACTTTATTATAAACGGTTAAAAAAAACAGAAAATAAAACTCAATATATGAGAATAAATCAATAAAAAGATCATGAGTTTGATTTCTAGTGCAACCCTGAAGCAGAATGAGTCATTGATATATTATTGATAATAATCAATCCATTAATCAATCATCAGGAAATGTTTTGATCATCATTTTGAATCATTAATAAAAATAAAGTGACCTAAAAACTTCTGGTTGCAGCTGCTTCTCTAATTATTGATGTTTGATCCACAGCTGCTTCTGTGTCATTGATCATTTTGATCACTTTCTGTTTCATTGATCCTATCGCTCAGTTCTTGTGTCATTGATCTTATCAATCAGTTTCTGTATCGTTAATTGTATTGATCAGTTTCGGTTGTGTCTGGTTCCAGGATCAGCCGTCAGGATGCAGAGCACCACCAACTACCTGTGGCTCATCTCAGACCTGCTGGGTCAGGGAGCGACGGCCAATGTCTACCGAGGCCGACACAAGGTACCCACTCACCTGACTCACCTGAGCCAATCAGTGAGCAGGATGAGGTTCATGCTCATGTCTACTTTCTAGTCCATCCACAGTCCTTCATGCTGGGAAAAGTCCTGCACCGAGTGGATCTCCTAAAACTTTAAGGATCTGGACAAGTCCAGATCTGCTGTCTGTATACATATATACAGTATATATATACGTATATATACGTATATACGTATATATATACGTATATATATACTGTATATATGTATATACACTTAATAATCTAAAATAATATTTTGTCTAAATAATCTAATATGTATTAAAATAATCTATACAAGAATAATCTAAAATAATACATATTCTAAATCATCTAAAATATTACATCTTCTAAATGGTCTAAAATAATAATTTCTCATTTCTTTGCAGAAAACTGGCGACCTGTACGCCGTCAAAGTGTTCAATAACCTGAGCTTCCTGCGGCCGCTGGACGTCCAGATGAGAGAGTTTGAGGTTCTGAAGAAGCTCAACCACAAAAACATCGTCAAGCTGTTCGCTGTGGAAGAGGAGGTCAGTGGCCATCTTTGTTACCATGGTTACGGCTTTCATGTACCTGTCTATGAAGTTTACGTATTTTATTTTGTGAGAGCTCGGCCCAACATGGGTCTGAAAATCAGCAGCAATAATTGTTAATCAGAGGTTAAAAGATGAGTTAAATTAATAAACATGTTCCAACCACATATTATAAGGCTCAATATCAGCATGTTTGCAGCATCTCATCAGAAAAGCAACAAGAAACAACAGTTTTGACACTTTCTGAGCTTAAAAGCCTGGAGGCTCCTGATCAGCTGTTTCCACACACATATATTTATGAATCAGATATACCTGCTTCCTGTCCTCTCAGTCCAACACCCGTCACAAAGTCCTGGTCATGGAGTACTGTCCCTGTGGGAGCCTCTACACCGTCCTGGAGGAGTCCTCCAACGCTTACGGACTCCCAGAGGACGAATTCCTCATCGTCCTGCATGACGTGGGTCAGTCTGCTCGCCTGAAAACTCACCTCATGTAAACTTAAGTATTTTAGCCTGATCTGTTCTCTGATTGGCCGCCATGTCTCCAGTGGCAGGTATGAACCACCTGAGAGAGTACGGCATCGTCCACCGAGACATTAAGCCAGGAAACATCATGAGAGTGATCGGAGAGGACGGACGCTCCGTCTACAAGCTGACCGACTTCGGCGCAGCGAGAGAGCTGGAGGACGATGAGCAGTTTGTGTCCCTGTACGGGACAGAAGAATACCTGGTGAGAGAAAACACACCTGGTGAGAGAAAACGTGAAACACACCAGATTTAGTGCCGTATTTACATGCTTTTTGATAAATTAGGGCCTGTTTTCTTTGACTTCCTGTTGACTTCTCATGTGTTTCCTGTCCCCTGCTGCTGATGCTAATGCTAAAGCTAATGCTAATTTCCTGTGCAGCACCCTGACATGTACGAGCGCGCTGTGCTGAGGAAGGACCACCAGAAGAAGTACGGCGCCACAGTGGACCTGTGGAGCATCGGAGTCACCTTCTACCACGCCGCCACCGGCAGCCTCCCCTTCAGGCCATTCGAAGGGCCGCGCAGGAACAAGGAAGTCATGTGAGCGTCGGCGAGTCGCCATGTTTGTGAGCAGCTACAGGAAAAGCAGCAGTGTTGAACTCAATGAGCTTCTGTTGGTCGCAGGTATAAAATCATCACCGAGAAACCGTCAGGGACGATCTCTGGACACCAGAAGTGTGAGAATGGGAAGATCGAGTGGAGCACCGAGATGCCGGTGTCCTGCAGCCTGTCCAAGTAAGAGAGCACATGCTGCTAGTGCTAGCTGCTAGCTGCTAGCAGGAGAATGGAAGAGAATTAGCCTATGTTATTGATCCCAAACTGGGAAATTATATTATACTGTTTAGGCTTAGCTGTTAGCATCAGTGATAGCTGTTAGTGCTAGCGTTAGTGTTAGCTATTAGCTGTTAGTGTTAATGTCAGCTGTTAAGGTTAGTGGTAGCTATCAAGGTTAGTGTTTGCTGTTAATGTTATCATTTGCATTAGTGTTAGTATTAGTGCTAGTGTTAGCTGTTGGCATTAGTGTTAGTATTAGTGCTAGTGTTAGCTGTTGGCATTAGTGTTAGTATTAGTGCTAGCGTTAGCTGTTGGCATTAGTGTTAGTATTAGTGCTAGCGTTAGCTGTTGGCATTAGTGTTAGTATTAGTGCTAGTGTTAGCTGTTGGCATTAGTGTTAGTATTAGTGCTAGCGTTAGCTGTTGGCATTAGTGTTAGTATTAGTGCTAGCGTTAGCTGTTAGCATTAGTGTTAGTATTAGTGCTAGCGTTAGCTGTTAGCATTAGTGTTAGTATTAGTGCTAGTGTTAGCTGTTAGCTGTTAGTTCCGTCCTCCTTATCTTAAGGACACAACACAAATAATACAGTTTGATGTTTTGATGGACACCCAGAGAGGAAAGACAGCTTAAGTCTTAAATAAACAGGAGATGATACAGTAAACAATATATATATATATATATATATATATATATATATACACACACACACATATGTATATATATATATACGTATACATATATATGTATACGTATATATATATATATATATATATATGTGTATATACACACACATGTACGTGTATATACACATATATATATATATATATGTGTATATACACGTATATATACACATATATGTATATCTACTATATATACATATATGTGTATATACGTGTATATACACATATATGTATATCTACTATATATACATTATATGTATATACGTATATATACGTATATATATATATATATATATGTGTATATACACGTACATGTGTGTGTATATACACATATATATATATATATATATATGTATATGTATATATATATATATATATACATATAATGTATATATATATATATATATACGTATATGTATATACGTATATATATACGTATATATATATATATATATACGTATATATGTATATACGTGTATATACACACATATATATATGTGTGTATATACACGTGTGTACATATATACGTATATATACAGTATATATGTACACACGTGTGTATATATATATGTATATATATATATATATATATACATATATATATATACATATATATATACACACGTGTGTATATATATATATATATATATATGTGTATATATTGTGACAACCCCAGTGGGTGTGGTCGTGTGTACCTGTGTGGTTTTCTTTCTTTCCCGTACAGGTTGATTACCTGATGAGTCTCTGGTGTGAGTTTCGGTGGGGGCGGGGTACCCGCTGTAAAAACCAAGTGAGGAACACCGTCTGGTCTCTCTGCACCTTGTCGGCCGGGCATCGGGCCGTTCATCCGCTGCTCTTTTCTTTATTTTTGTAAATAAATATTATTGCCGGCAATTTCGCTCTTGCGCTGTTTATTGGTCAGATAGGTGAGTCCTGTCAAATGAGGGCTCGTCCGTCTCAGTATTTTGTTTGGTGTCAGTGTGGCACGGTAATGAGAGTTTTGGTTCACCTGTCGAGTTTAGGTGATGCACAGCAGATGTGTATTTTCTGGAGGTTCCCGTTAGGCATTACGGCACTCTCTCCTTTGGGATTGGGTCTGTTTTTTTGTTGTAGTGTTGTGGGGAGCGGCTAGTGTTGGTTGACTATATAGATGACTATGCTGCATGTTTTAGATGTAACCCTGCTCCAACACACCTGATTCAAATGATCAACGAGTCATCAAGCTCTGCTGAAGCCTGATAACGACCCACTGATTTGAATCAGGTGTGTTGGAGCAGGGTTACATCTAAAACATGCAGCATAGTGTGCCCTGAGGACCAGGGCTGGGAAACAGTTCTTTAAAGCGTAAAAAGGGTGTGCTTTCCCCAGCTCCCGCCATGTTGTGCGCGAGAGGAAAACGTGGTGAAGGAGACTGCTCGTGACAGGTCTGGGTTTGAGCCTTTCATCATAGAGGCACAGGTGTCCTTGGTGGATAGGGCTGAACGTGTTAATGTTAAAGTGTTACGCGATACAGGGGCCTGACATTCTTTCATCGTACAATCTGCGCTCCCTTTTTCCTCTGATACGCAGTCTGGTGATTTCATTGTGATGAGGGGGATGGAGCAGGGGTATTTTGTTCAGGCTGGGATCCTGGTGCGTAAATGGGTGCCAGTTCTGACAATATAGCTATACACACACATATGTATTTGTGTGTGTGTGTATATATGTATATGTATATATATATATATATATATATATATATATATTATAGATGTCTGATCATGTCTCAGGGGTCTCCAGAGCCTCCTGACTCCGGTCCTGGCCAACATCCTGGAGGCGGATCAGGAGAAGTGCTGGGGCTTTGACCAGTTCTTCGCAGAGACCAACGACATCCTGCACCGTGCTGTGGTCTATGTGTTCAGTCTGCAGCAGGCCACGCTGCACCACGTCTACATCCATGAGTACAACACGTCAGTCCATCTTAACAAATATTTTCACACAATATTTTACTTTTAATAAAAGTACAACAGACGTGGACTCATCGGGTTCACTAACACTAATATATATATATATATGTATACACATATCTGTATTTTTATATTTATTTAATGTATGTTTTTATTTCATCTATAGTTAATTAATATTATCTATTTTTTCTATATTATCTATTGTTATTGTTATTTTATTCTGATGAGGAGACGATACTCCCAGCATGCACTGGGTTTGTCTAACGGCTGCTGTTCCTCCTGTGTACACAGGGCGGCGCTTTTCCAGGAGCTGCTGTCCCGGCGGACCAGTGTCCCCCTTCACAACCAGGAGTTGCTGTACGAGGGCCGCCGCCTGGTGCTGGACCCCAACCGGCAGGCCAAGACCTTCCCCAAGACCTCCAGAGACAACCCCATCATGCTGGTCAGCCGAGAGTCCGTCGCCACCGTGGGACTGATCTTTGAAGATCGTATGTAGAGACGGTCTGGAGACGGTCTGAGCTCACTTGATTGATCGATTGATTGATTCTTCTTAAGCGAAGCGTCTGAACTGTTTGAGTGTTTCTCTCTTCTCAGCCAGTCCTCCTAAAGTCCAGCCTCGCTACGACCTGGACCTGGACGCCAGCTACGCCAAGGTACCGAACTTAAACTATAATCCAAATCCGAAAAATTATTAAACTGTATTCCAAACAATATTCTGAAAAAAAATATTTTTACTTAACACTAAATAAGATTTGAACTTTATTCTGAAAAATATTTAACCATATTCTGAAAATATTTAACTATTTTCTAAATAATATTTGAACTTTATTCTGAAAAAGTATTTAAACTATATTCCAAACAATATTTGAACTTTATTCTGAAAAATATTTAAACTATATTCTAAATAATATTTGAACTTTATTCTGAAAATTATTTAACTATATTTTAAATAATATTTGAACTTTATTCTGAAAAAATATTTAACTATATTCTAAATAATATTTGAACTTTATTCTGAAAAAATATTTGAACTTTATTCCAAACAATATTTAACTTTATTCTGAAAAATATTTAACTATATTCTAAATAATATTTAACTATATTCTGAAAAATATTTAACTATATTCTAAATAATATTTGAACTTTATTCTGAAAAATATTTAAACTATATTCCAAACAATATTTGAACTTTATTCTGAAAAATATTTAAACTGTATTCCAAACAATATTTGAACTTTATTCTCTAAAATATTTAACTATATTCTAAATAATATTTGAACTTTATTCTGAAAAATATTTAACTATATTCTAAATAATATTTGAACTTTATTCTGAAAAAATAGTTAACTATATTCTAAATAATATTTGAACTTTATTCTGAAAAATATTTCACTATATTCTAAATAATATTTGAACTTTATTCTGAAAAAATATTTAACTATATTCTAAATAATATTTGAACTTAATTCTGAAAAATATTTAACTATATTCTGAGAAATATTTAACTGTATTCTAAATAATATTTGAACTTTATTCTGAAAAAATGTTTGAACTATATTCCAAACAATATTTGAACTTTATTCTGAAAAATATATTCTAAGTAATATTTGAACTTTATTCTGAAAATATTTTGACTTCTCATTCTAAGAATTATTTATCTCTATCATCTATACTTTCTCTGCCTCAGTTCAGATTTAACCAAAGAAATTCAGATTTTTCATCATTTCTGTGTGAACATACTGACTGACTGTCCTCTTGTTGTTGTTGTTGTTGTTTTTCAGACGTTTGCAGGTGACGTCGGCCATCTCTGGAAAACCTCTGAGTCTCTGCTGGTTTATCAGGAACTGGTGCGGAAAGGAGTTCGAGGTCTGATGTGAGTTCAGTGTTTTTGTTTGTGTTTACTTTCAGTTCACTTCCTGGGGGTTTTCCATCAAAGCGGCTAATCATAGCGGCGCTTAAGTGATTAAACCTCGTTTGAAGTAGCATCAACTTTAACGTGAGGCTGAAGCTGTTCCATTAACACGTTTAAGCTTCTCCTCAGTGGAGTTAACTTCAGCCAGGCTTATCCAAGCTTCTATCAGGGGTGCGTGGGGTACACAAGAAGTCCACAGCATGTGATTGTCGAAAACATGATCGTGAAGAGTCTGGCTGATTTTTTTTTTTCTGGTGCTTTGGTCCAGAACATTTCTTTACAAATATATTATATTATTCAGAAATGTCTCCATGCCTCTGGATTAAAAACTACTCAAATTCTAAAATAAATATTAAAAATATGAACCAAGATGATCATGTGATTTTAATGTGTTGATGATGATCTTCTCTGTATATAATCTGTCCTGATCCGTCCAGAGAGCTGATGAAGGAGGACTACACTGAGATTCTCCACAAGAAGTCAGAGGTTTTTCATCTGTGCAGCTTCTGTACTCAGATCCTGGAGAAGACGGAGCAGCTGTGAGGAGATTAATCTTAGAAGTGAAGCTTTTAATCTGAAACTGAAGCTTTTAGTCCTGAATATTAATGACTTCCTGTCTGCAGGTTCGAGGTGTTGATGCAGGCCAACATGATGTCCTCAGAGTACGACGAGATCTCCGACATGCACAAGAAAGTCCTCAGGGTGAGACGTTGACAGCTGATCGTTTAGAGATTATTAGATATAGATTTCTTAGATATCTAAACTGCCGTCCTGTTTGAGCAGATCTCTGGATCTCTGGAGCCCATCGAACGAACAACTCAAGACATCAAGACTAAGTTCATCTCAGGAGGTCTGCTGACTGACGGCTGGACACAGCAAGTGGGGACGCACCCCGAGGACAGGAAGTATGTAGTGTACTGCCCAGTACACCATTAAAGTACACCGTGCAGCACACCATTAAAGTACACCGTGCAGTACACCATTAAAGTACACCGTGCAGTACTGTGTGTGGTTCAGTGTTTCAGACGTGTGATGGTGAATTTGTCTCTGCAGTGTGGAGAAGATCAAAGTGCTGCTGGACGCCATCACTGCCATCTACCAGCAGTTCAAGAAGGACAAAGCTGAGAGACGTGAGTCCTGACACAAAAACAACAATAACAGTGATGATATTAAACTCTGGTTATCATGTCATCACAGAGTTAAAGTTGATATTCTGTGTTTTCAGGTCTGCCGTACAATGAAGAGCAGATCCATAAATTTGACAAGTGAGAAACAAGCTTTGAGTTTCTTTACTTTTATTTTACTGTTATGATTATTTTATTATACTCTCATCATTTATTATACTTCTACTGTCTCTGAACTGTTGCCTCCCCTTGCCTCCCGTTGCCTCCCGTTGCCTCCTCTTGCCTCCCCTTGCCTCCCGTTGCCTCCTCTTGCCTCCCCTTGCCTCCTCTTGCCTCCCGTTGCCTCCTCTTGCCTCCCGTTGCCTCCCCTTGCCTCCCGTTGCCTCCCCTTGCCTCCCCTTGCCTCCCCTTGCCTCCCGTTGCCTCCTCTTGCCTCCCGTTGCCTCCCCTTGCCTCCCGTTGCCTCCCCTTGCCTCCCGTTGCCTCCCCTTGCCTCCAGGCAGAAGTTGGTGCTTCATGCCAGTAAAGCCAGGTCTCTGTTCACTGAGGAGTGTGCCATGAAATATCGTCTCTTCATCTCAAAGAGTGAGGAGTGGATGAGGTGAGTGAACACTCAGGAAGTGGGCCTGCTGGCCACCTGTGTTGCCTAGCAACCATCTGGAAAGTCAACTGCTGCTGTCTGTGTTTTCAGGAAGGTTCATCATGTGAAGAAACAGCTGCTGGGTCTGTCAGGTCAGCTGATCAGCACCGAGAAGGAGGTGACCATGCTGCTGGAGCGAGCCATCAAGGTGGAGCTATTATTATTATTATCATTATTATTATTATTATTATTGTAAGGAGGTGACCATGCTGCTGGAGCGAGCCATCAAGGTGGAGCTATTATTATTATTATCATTATAATTATTATTATTATTATTGTAAGAAGGAGGTGACCATGCTGCTGGAGCGAGACATCAAGGTGGAGCTATTATTATTATTATTATCATCATTATTATTATTATTATTATTATTATTATTGTAAGAAGGAGGTGACCATGCTGCTGGAGCGAGCCATCAAGGTGGAGCTATTATTATTATTGTAAGAAGGAGGTGACCATGCTGCTGGAGCGAGCCATCAAGGTGGAGCTATTATTATTATTATCATTATTATTATTATTATTATTATTATTGTAAGGAGGTGACCATGCTGCTGGAGCGAGCCATCAAGGTGGAGTTATTATTATTATTGTAAGAAGGAGGTGACCATGCTGCTGGAGAGAGCCATCAAGGTGTAGATATTATTATTATTATCATTATTATTATTATTATTATTATTATTATTATTATTGTAAGAAGGAGGTGACCATGCTGCTGGAGCGTGCCATCCAGGTTTTTTGTTTTGTATTCTTATTAGTCTTTTTATTATTGTAAGAAGGAGGTGACCATGCTGCTGGAGCGAGCCATCAAGGTGGAGTTATTATTATTATTATTATTATTATTATTATTATTGTAAGAAGGAGGTGACCATGCTGCTGGAGGCGAGCCATCAAGGTGGAGTTATTATTATTATTATTATTATTGTAAGAAGGAGGTGACCATGCTGCTGGAGCGAGCCATCAAGGTGGAGTTATTATTATTATTATTATTATTGTAAGAAGGAGGTGACCATGCTGCTGGAGCGAGCCATCAAGGTGGAGTTATTATTATTATTGTAAGAAGGAGGTGACCATGCTGCTGGAGCGAGCCATCAAGGTGGAGTTATTATTATTATTATTATTATTATTGTAAGAAGGAGGTGACCATGCTGCTGGAGCGAGCCATCAAGGTGGAGTTATTATTATTATTATTATTGTAAGAAGGAGGTGACCATGCTGCTGGAGCGAGCCATCAAGGTGGAGTTATTATTATTATTATTATTATTATTATTATTATTGTAAGAAGGAGGTGACCATGCTGCTGGAGCGAGCCATCAAGGTGGAGTTATTATTATTATTATTATTATTATTTTTGGAAGAAGGTGTTGACGATGCTGCTGGAGCGAGCCATCATGTTGTTGTTATTATTATTATTATTATTATTATTGTAAGAAGGAGGTGACCATGCTGCTGGAGCGAGCCATCAAGATTGAGTTATTATTATTATTATTATTACTATTGTAAGAAGGAGGTGACCATGCTGCTGGAGCGAGCCATCAAGATGGAGTTATTATTATTATTATTATTATTATTATTATTGTAAGAAGGAGGTGACCATGCTGCTGGAGCGAGCCATCAAGATGGAGTTATTATTATTATTATTATTATTATTATTATTGTAAGAAGGAGGTGACCATGCTGCTGGAGCGAGCCATCAAGGTGGAGTTATTATTATTATTATTATTATTATTATTATTGTAAGAAGGAGGTGACCATGCTGCTGGAGCGAGCCATCAAGGTGGAGTTATTATTATTATTATTATTATTATTGTAAGAAGGAGGTGACCATGCTGCTGGAGCGAGCCATCAAGGTGGAGTTATTATTATTATTATTATTATTATTGTAAGAAGGAGGTGACCATGCTGCTGGAGCGAGCCATCAAGGTGGAGTTATTATTATTATTATTATTATTATTGTAAGAAGGAGGTGACCATGCTGCTGGAGCGAGCCATCAAGGTGGAGTTATTATTATTATTATTATTATTGTAAGAAGGAGGTGACCATGCTGCTGGAGCGAGCCATCAAGATGGAGTTATTATTATTATTATTATTATTATTATTGTAAGAAGGAGGTGACCATGCTGCTGGAGCGAGCCATCAAGGTGGAGTTATTATTATTATTATTATTATTGTAAGAAGGAGGTGACCATGCTGCTGGAGCGAGCCATCAAGGTGGAGCTATTATTATTATTATTATTATTATTGTAAGAAGGAGGTGACCATGCTGCTGGAGCGAGCCATCAAGATGGAGTTATTATTATTATTATTATTATTATTATTATTATTATTATTATTGTAAGAAGGAGGTGACCATGCTGCTGGAGCGAGCCATCAAGATGGAGTTATTATTATTATTATTATTATTATTGTAAGAAGGAGGTGACCATGCTGCTGGAGCGAGCCATCAAGATGGAGTTATTATTATTATTATTATTATTATTATTGTAAGAAGGAGGTGACCATGCTGCTGGAGCGAGCCATCAAGGTGGAGTTATTATTATTATTATTATTATTAGTGTAAGAAGGAGGTGACCATGCTGCTGGAGCGAGCCATCAAGGTGGAGTTATTATTATTATTATTATTATTGTAAGAAGGAGGTGACCATGCTGCTGGAGCGAGCCATCAAGGTGGAGTTATTATTATTATTATTATTATTATTGTAAGAAGGAGGTGACCATGCTGCTGGAGCGAGCCATCAAGGTGGAGTTATTATTATGATTATTATTATTGTAAGAAGGAGGTGACCATGCTGCTGGAGCGAGCCATCAAGGTGGAGTTATTATTATTATTATTATTATTGTAAGAAGGAGGTGACCATGCTGCTGGAGCGAGCCATCAAGGTGGAGTTATTATTATTATTATTATTATTGTAAGAAGGAGGTGACCATGCTGCTGGAGCGAGCCATCAAGGTGGAGTTTTTATTATTATTATTATTATTATTGTAAGAAGGAGGTGACCATGCTGCTGGAGCGAGCCATCAAGGTGGAGCTATTATTATTATTATTATTATTATTGTAAGAAGGAGGTGACCATGCTGCTGGAGCGAGCCATCAAGGTGGAGCTATTATTATTATTATTATTATTATTGTAAGAAGGAGGTGACCATGCTGCTGGAGCGAGCCATCAAGATGTAGTTATTATTATTATTATTATTATTATTATTATTGTAAGAAGGAGGTGACCATGCTGCTGGAGCGAGCCATCAAGGTGGAGCTATTATTATTATTATTATTATTATTGTAAGAAGGAGGTGACCATGCTGCTGGAGCGAGCCATCAAGGTGGAGTTATTATTATTATTATTATTATTGTAAGAAGAAGGAGGTGACCATGCTGCTGGAGCGAGCCATCAAGGTGGAGTTATTATTATTATTATTATTATTGTAAGAAGGAGGTGACCATGCTGCTGGAGCGAGCCATCAAGGTGGAGTTATTATTATTATTATTATTATTATTGTAAGAAGGAGGTGACCATGCTGCTGGAGCGAGCCATCAAGGTGGAGTTATTATTATTATTGTAAGAAGGAGGTGACCATGCTGCTGGAGCGAGCCATCAAGGTGGAGTTATTATTATTATTATTATTATTATTATTGTAAGAAGGAGGTGACCATGCTGCTGGAGCGAGCCATCAAGGTGGAGTTATTATTATTATTATTATTATTGTAAGAAGGAGGTGACCATGCTGCTGGAGCGAGCCATCAAGGTGGAGTTATTATTATTATTATTATTATTGTAAGAAGGAGGTGACCATGCTGCTGGAGCGAGCCATCAAGGTGGAGTTATTATTATTATTATTATTATTATTGTAAGAAGGAGGTGACCATGCTGCTGGAGCGAGCCATCAAGGTGGAGTTATTATTATTATTATTATTATTGTAAGAAGGAGGTGACCATGCTGCTGGAGCGAGCCATCAAGGTGGAGTTATTATTATTATTATTATTATTATTATTGTAAGAAGGAGGTGACCATGCTGCTGGAGCGAGCCATCAAGGTGGAGTTATTATTATTATTATTATTATTATTATTATTATTGTAAGAAGGAGGTGACCATGCTGCTGGAGCGAGCCATCAAGATGGAGTTATTATTATTATTATTATTATTATTATTGTAAGAAGGAGGTGACCATGCTGATGGAGCGAGACATCAAGGTGGAGTTATTATTATTATTATTATTATTATTATTGTAAGAAGGAGGTGACCATGCTGCTGGAGCGAGCCATCAAGGTGGAGTTATTATTATTATTATTATTATTATTGTAAGAAGGAGGTGACCATGCTGCTGGAGCGAGCCATCAAGGTGGAGTTATTATTATTATTATTATTATTATTGTAAGAAGGAGGTGACCATGCTGCTGGAGCGAGCCATCATCATCATAATCATCATCATAATCATCTTCTTCTAAGGCTTTATCTTTTCTATGTTTCTGTGTCTCCAGCTGCAGGAACAGCTGCCTCAGAAGGTTCTTCCTCTGGTGTCCAGTGGAATGAAGCCTCAGGCCTACCTGAGCCAGAACACTCTGGTGGAGATGACCCTGGGGTGAGCCTCTTCCTCCTCTTATTCTTCCTCCTGCTCCTCTCCTCTTCCTCCTCCTCTTCTTTCTCCTCCTCTTCTTCCTCTTCCTGCTCCTCTTCCTCCTCTTCTTCTTCCGCACCTCTTCCTCTCCTCCTCCTCTTCCGCTCCTCTTCCTCCTCCTCTTCTTCCTCTTCCTCTTCCTGCTCCTCTTCCTCCTCTTCTTCTTCCACTCCTCTTCCTCCGCCTCTTCTTCTTCCACTTCTCTTCCTGCTCCTCTTCCTCCTCCTCCTCCTCTTCTTCTTCCTGCTCCTCTTCCTCCTCTTCCTCCTCCTCGTCTTCTTCCTCCTCTTCCGCTCCTCTTCTTCTTCCTCTTCCTGCTCTTCTTCCTCCACCTCCTCCTCTTCTTCTTCCTGCTCCTCTTCCTCCTCCTCTTCTTCTTCCTCCTCCTCCTCTTCTGCTCCTCCTCCTCTTCTTCTTCCTCCTCCTCCTCCTCTTCTTCTTCCACTCCTCTTCCTGCTCCTCTTCCTCCTCCTCCTCCTCTTCTTCTTCCTGCTCCTCTTCCTCCTCCTCGTCTTCTTCCTCCTCTTCCGCTCCTCTTCCTCCTCCTCTTCCTGCTCTTCTTCCTCCACCTCCTCCTCCTCCTCTTCTTCTTCCTGCTCCTCTTCCTCCTCCTCTTCTTCTTCCTCCTCCTCCTCTTCTGCTCCTCCTCCTCTTCTTCTTCCTCCTCCTCCTCCTCTTCTTCTTCCACTCCTCTTCCTGCTCCTCTTCCTCCTCCTCCTCCTCTTCTTCTTCCTGCTCCTCTTCCTCCTCCTCGTCTTCTTCCTCCTCTTCCGCTCCTCTTCCTCCTCCTCTTCCTGCTCTTCTTCCTCCACCTCCACCTCCTCCTCCTCCTCTTCCTCCTCCTCCTCTTCCTCCTCCTCTTCCTGCTCTTCTTCCTCCACCTCCTCCTCCTCCTCTTCTTCTTCCTGCTCCTCTTCCTCCTCCTCTTCTTCTTCCTCCTCCTCCTCTTCCTGCTCCTCCTCCTCCTCTTCTTCTTCCTGCTCCTCTTCCTCCTCCTCTTCTTCTTCCTCCTGCTCCTTTTCCTGCTCCTCCTCTTCTTCTTCCTGCTCCTCCTCCTCCTCTTCTTCTTCCTGCTGTTTTACTCGTACTTCATGTGTTGTTGTTATTCAGGATGAAGAAGCTGAAGGAGGAGATGGAGGGAGTTGTGAAAGAGTTGGCAGAGAACAACCACTTCCTGGAGAGGTCAGTCCGATGAAGGCGTGGTTAGCCTAGCTTAGCACTGTCAGGCTAGGCTAACCTCACAGATGCTAACGTTGGTGTGGTGTCTCCTCAGGTTCGGGGCTCTGACGCTGGACGGAGGTCTGAGAGGCTGAAGCTTCCTTCAGTCGCTGTAAATATTCTGTTCATCCTGTAAATAATGTGAACGTTAACGAGCTCACTGTTACCTTCCTGCTGTAGAAACACTTAAAGCTCAGCGAAGGAACCAGCAACCCTTCAAGACTTCTGCTGACCCTTATTCATTGAGAACATCAGTTTAAGTGGAAAAGGAATCTCTGTGGAGATATTGAAATTAAGGGGAACCTTAAAGCTGTTCTTAAAATATGACAAATATTAAGGTTGTTTCAGGGGGTTGGTGGATTTAATACACTGAGGTGGTTTTTAAGAAGGTCTAAGAAGTTTCATTTATTTAAATGTTATAATCCCTTAAAGCAGGCAAAATAATATGAAATCTGCATTTTCAATTTAATTGAAATATTAAAAGTTAAGGGATAATCCAGATGATCCATTAAAAAAAATACAAACCCTCTTTCAGATAGGGTTAGGGTCAGTGTTAGTGGCTAAACTGATGGTGTTTGAATTTGTCAAATGACGTTTACTGTTAATTTATAATTCATAGAGTCTGATCAATAATCAATAGAGTTCACAGGTGGCCTCCTCCTCGTCATCCTCTACTCTCTGAGATGTTTTTGTTTTGTCAATAATCAGCGTTCAAAATGAGCAACGGTTACCCAAAAAACTTGTAAATAAACAAACATCACAGATGTGTGGTTGTTTTCAATCTGAGTCGAGCTTCAACAGTTTGGAGACAAATGAAACATCTGATGGAGAAGCAGAGTAACTCCCTGAAGACGATGCCTAGCCTAGCGTAGCATAGCTTAGCGTAGCCTAGCACACATTCATGACTGCTCAGTGAGTCCTCCAGCTGTGAGAAGAGATCAGACTGTTACATGTTCTCTAATAATGAGTGGAACACTGTGAGCAGACCACCTCAGGAAGCCCTTCAACATCTAGCTTTGAGTCAAAATATCATTTTATTCGTTTTAGCATTTGTCAAACTTTCATCACTTTTCAGACTCTTTATGTTCAGCAAGAATCTAGAAGTTTGATGAAGACAAGATGAAAACAGATTCTGACAGATATTTTAGGGCGTTTTTCTCCTCAGACATCATAAACAGAAATGTTTTGTTTCAGAGGTCAAGGATGAGTTTAGAAACTCACAGCTGGGGCAGAAAATGGAAAAATGAGAGGAAACATAATTCATCATCTGCATGATAAATATCTGCAGTACCAATGGACAAACGTGTCGCAGAGAAATTTGTTTCCCATTTAATTTTTCATGACATTAAAGCAAACTTGAGTTGTGAACCAGGAGGTAGTTTCATCTTTGCTTCCAGTGGAGTGGCGTCCATGTTGGATTGTTTGCTGCTGACTGAGGAGTTCACTTCCTGTTTGAGAAGTTGGACA
This sequence comes from Synanceia verrucosa, assembly GCA_029721515.1. Classification (NCBI taxonomy): domain Eukaryota; kingdom Metazoa; phylum Chordata; class Actinopteri; order Perciformes; family Synanceiidae; genus Synanceia; species Synanceia verrucosa. The sequence goes on from CM056571.1 coordinate 19,416,878, forward strand.
GCTCTCAGTAAACGTTTACTGAGTTATGTTTTAACCGAATATGTGGTCAAAAATGTATCTAAATCTCATTTGATTGGATGTTTTGATCCACGGCTGTTCAGCATTCAGAGTCAAATATGCTAAAGACGACCTGGAAACACTCCTCCACAGTCTTTGTTCCTCTTTATTAGGCAAGTTTCGCTCACTTCACCTGAACAAACTGTAGATTTTGGGGTTTGTTAGCGAGCCACCGCCTCGTTACACTTCATGGAGCAAAGCAGATGATGTCCATGTCAACATACGGCTAGTAGCCAGAGCTAACGTTAGCTTCTACCACATACATTACTGCGGCAAACCAAATAGCATTTACAACGGGTCACTGATAGATGGCCACAGATGATGGTTAGCTAGCTAGTGTTAGCAACAACCTGACATCAGAAAAACACAAAATGTGATGCGTCAGTGACAAACAATCCATCGAAACGGCACAGAAAGAAATCAGGATTCAAATCTGAAGTATAAAAAAAATTAGCTGAGAACCTCCACTATGGCTGCCAGAGGGAGTGTTATCTTCATGGAGACTGGACATTGAGCTGTTTTCTGATTATTGTTATGATGACGCTAACCAGCTAGCTAGCTAGCTGGTAGCTTCTCCTGAGGTGGAGGGACTGTTAGAGCCAGTGCAGCTAGCTAGCTAGCTAGCTAGCTGAGTCCACCATGTTGTTATGCTAATCTGATTACAGAACACCAAAGCTGTCAGTCATTGGATGATCTGCTGCTCTTTAGTCGTTAGTAATCTGCAACTTGGCCTGAGTCTGTTTAGTTTAGACAGAAGTTAGCCCGCTAAAGGTTGCAATGATAACAGTATATAAAAAATGGCTGCCCTGCTTCATTGATTTGAATGTTCTACTCTGGCTCTTTTTCTATGGTTACATCAGAAAAAAGCCCTTTATACAAACACATTCAGTTTCTTTTGTCGTAGCTGAAGGATGGGTTAGCATGTTAGCTAGCTCAGCTACCAACCACCAGCTCAGGTTGTACTGTTGAGGGAAAAGTTTTGAACGTTCAGTTTTCAAACCATCACTCAGACAAAGGTATTGGGAGGGTTGGCGTTCGTGGTCCAGGCCACCTTCTTCTCTTTCGCGTCTCGGTCAAACGTGTCGTAAACCGAGTCCTTAGCTACCGTCCTCGCTTGTACCGGAATTTCCACCACCCCGATGTAGTTCTTCTTGGCCATGCGGGTGCTTGCTGTGATGGTGTACGCGTTACTGCGGTAGCATTTCATGGACGACATGCAGAAGGTCTCCCTCATGCCCCTCCTGAAGTTCGCATTGTAGACAGAGTACAGGGTCGGCTTGGACGCCGTGGAGCTGAAGGAGATCCAGGCGATGGCCGTGAAGAACAGCAGCCCCGGCCTGCTCGGCCCGTCCGACTCACTTGGGTGCCACAGCTGGGCGACGTAGAACGGCGTCCAGGTGAGGAAGAAAAGTGAATTGAGCATGAGGAACATCTTGATGGTCTTGACTTTAGTCCGCGGGACGATGTTCATGGTCCTGCGCACCGTGTGTCCGTCGGCGCTGATCCTCCAGATGTAGCGGACCACCCGCTGGTAGAACGACACAACCAGCGCCACCGGCACCAAAAACCCAAACAGGAGGTGAGCGGTGGCGTAGGCGACGCTGGCCCAGCTGTCCGGCAGGAAGAAGTCACAGTGTCTGCTGGCTGTCGACGTGGAGCCGTAGAAGAAGAGGCACGGCGACACGAAGGCGGCGTCAAACAGCCACGAAGCCGCAATCATCTTCTTGGCTTTCTCTCTGGAAACCTTGAAGCTGAGCGGGTAGACGATGGTATAGAAGCGGTCCACGGAGATGGACAGCAGGACGTAGACCTGCACACCTGGGCACAGGTGCTGCAGGTAGCGCACAGCCTTGCAGGCGGCGGCGCTCAGCGGCCATCTCCCTGAGGCGACCTGCAGGAGGACGAACGGGGCCCAACCCAGACTCATGAGCAGGTCTGCACAGGCCATGGACACCACAAAGTAGTTGGTGGTGGACTGAGTTCTCCGGCTCCGGTGGATGACCAGGCACACCAGGGCATTTCCCAGGATGGACACCAGCCACAGAACCCCGAACACCACGCCCAGGACGGCGACCTCGCCTGATGTCAGCTCATCGGCGATGGCGGCCGCTGCAGACGAGCCCTCGAGGCCGCAGAAGGGAGTTGTGGGTAAAGTTGCCAGGACAGTGGAGTTGTGTGAGTAGTTCAATGACATCTGATAGGAGGAGGACGGAGAGTGGAGGGAGGGATCGACACCTGCTGTGTTGGACGACTGGGCGTAAACCATCGCTAGGCTGCTGCACCTGAGAGCACCTGTGGACACAGAGACACAAGTCCACCATCAGTGCGCAAACTGTGGTTCCACACCTGGAGGACATGACGTCAGCTCAAGAGCCAGTTAATTCATTAGTCCTGAACTGGGATCCAGTTCAGGGTCCACAGAGACCAGGTCTCCTCTGGGCTCAGCTATTAAGGACCGGAGGAAGCCCATGGGGCCAAAGCTCTGTGTGTTCACTCTCCTGGGTGTCACCGTGGCAACCAGACTGATGGGTAGTATGGGAACCAGTGAGACCAGTGGCTCAGTATACAGACTTATGCTGGACTTTTGATATTAATAAACACATGAATTATTACATTGATTAAAGAGGAACATAGAGAGCATAAAAATATTTCATTACAATGTTCTCTTATTGTTCTTTCTGCAGCTAAAATATTCTTAAAATATTTCTCCTGTCGATCGATGATTTCACCACAGTACTACACTTAGTACATCATGTAATGTACTACGGTTGACCTGGCATCTTTAATAAATAGTGTGTTAAGTGTTGTTTTGTTTTTTTTGAATGAATTCATGTGTTCATCTCCTCACTGAGGCTCCTTTAAATCCAGCTGATCTGAAGAGTTCAAACCTCCTCATGGAAAAACACTGAGCATCTGCTGCTCCCCTCCATCTTCATCATCATCATCATCATCAATAGTAATAATAATATAATTAAGGCATTACGTTTAGATCAGTCCAGCCTCTTAGATTAATATCCATCTTCATCAGATATGGAATAAACAGAAGCATCATAACGGCTCCAACATGTCTGCTGCTGATTCACTGCGACGATGATGAAGGAGCAGGAAGAAGACATTATTAGAATAACAATAATAATACTGATGCTGCTCTGCTGCTCAATAATCCGCCTCTGGTCGCCGTTAATCGGTCGCTTCGGTACCGAGACCGAAACGAGTCAAAGGAGATTTAAAGACTCACCGGATCAGAGAGGAAGGAGAAAACACCAGCCATGATGGAGAGTGGAGCTGAGGAAGAGGAGGAGAGAGAGAGAGAGAGAGAGAGAGGGAGGAGGAAGAGGAGAGAGCGAGAGAGAGAAAGGAAGAGGAGGAGAAGAGAGGGAGAGCGAGGAGAAGGAAAGAGAGAGAGAGATACTGTAGGAAGAGGAGGAGGAAGAGGAGAGAGAGAGACAGAGAGAGAAAGGAGGAGGAGGAGAAGAAGAGAGGGAGAGCGAGGCGGGAGAGAGAGAGAAGGAAAGAGAGAGGGAAGGAGGAGGAGAGTTATTAATTATCATTAATGAAGAATTATTAATTCATTTCTGTCAGTATCATTAATAATTTTCTTGATATTAAAATGTTTTAATTTATACTTGAATTAAATGTAAAAAACAAAAGAAGAAAAATTAAATTATCAGCTTAAGGAGGCGCTGCTGTGTTCTATTTTATTCTATTATATTCTATTTAATTGTAGTCTGTTCTCTTCTATTCTACTGTGTTTTTTGTTCGTTTTTATATGCCTCTAATGAATTTAACATGTTTTAATTTAAAAGTTTTCTATAAATAACCTAAACACGATCAATATTCAGACACTCACAAAACACATAAAATATGAATAATAATAATAATAATAATATTAAAATAAATAGAATTATTGATCGACATTTTGAGATTAATACATTTTTTAATTATTGGTTATTCATAGTTGATTGTTATTGATTAATATTGTTGTGGAGTTGCCATGACGATCTGCTATAAAAGGAATCAGATTATTGGTATGATGCTGACGCAGCACGTCACCAAGGCAACCAATGGGCCGGTTGCTATAGCAAACTAACAATGGTGCTGAAGGGAGAGAGAGGAGGAGGCAGAAGAAGAGGGGAGTGTTTGTTGAAATACCATAGAAACAGTTGATTAAAAAAAAAATAATATTTTAAATATTCGAAATATTTCAATATTTTTAATTTTTTAAATATTTTAAATATTTTTAATTTTCTTATTATCAGGAATGTTATATTATATTTTCCTCCAGGTGTTCCAGCTATTTTATTTTTGTCAGAAGAATAAAGAAAAAACAAACAAGCCTCTCTGTTTTTATTTTTCTGACCTTGAAGGAACCGGAAGCTGCCTGACTTCCTGTCCAGGAGGCGCTCGAAGAAGAGCTCAGATTAAAACAACAGCAGAAGAAGAAAGGGAACAGTGACGTCTACCGGAAACATGATGTAAACTAAGCTAAACAACAACAATAACAACAACGTCATCTCTGTTCGCTCCTGTCAGCTCATCTAGTTGTTCTTAAGAATAATTTGATCTTTAAGAGTCGTTTTGTCTCGGATCTGCTAGCTGACTGGAGCTAACGCGAGCTAACTGCTAGCCCGTTAGCATTCACCAAAATGGATGATAACAAGGTAAGAAGCTAACGGCACCTTAACATTAACATTAACCTTAACATTAACATTACAGTTTAATTATCAGGTTAATTAGCATCAATCCTAACCAGGTAGTTTGTGATGCTCGCTGTACCAGAAGTATGATTCGTTCAACCATGACGTTAGCTAACTAGCTAACTGTCAGGCTAACTGTAGCTTGTACAGAAGATACCGAGACGTTTTATCTTTTTATATTAACCGAGGAGTGGAAAAAGTGTTGCATTCAAAATGTCAGTAGTACAAAGTAAAGCGCAGCTACTCCTTTTGACGTCTTTATATTCTGCTAGTTAGTTTAATATACAACAATTCATCAGCAGTTATTATTATTATTACTACTACTTATAACTAGTTAACTAAGTTATCAGACTTTATTCTGAACATGGGCTAAATCAATGCTACAGCCCCCAAACAGGAAGAGGAAGATGTACCTGCCTCAGAGGACAGATAAAGTGAAGTCACAGTGTTCAGAGTAAAGAAGCACAACATGGAGACTATGTGATGGATGAAGGGGTCAGAGGCAGACTGAGCAGTGACTCTGTTTTGTCAGATGGTGGCTGGAAAAGTGAAGAAACCGGGCAAACGTGGCCGTAAACCTGCAAAGATCGACCTGAAGGCCAAACTGGAACGAAGCCGACAGAGCGCCAGAGAGTGCCGAGCCAGGAAGAAGCTGCGGTACCAGTACCTGGAAGAACTGGTGTCCAGTAAGGAGAGAGCTATCTGTGCTCTGCGGGAGGAGCTGGAGATGGTAAAGAAAGAGTGTGCTGTGTTATGTCTGTGTCAAAAAGACGATGATCTGTTTTCTCTGCACTTTGTGTCCAAATCCAAATATGAACAAACTCTAATTTAGACTCAAACTTTAACATTGAAACAAATGACCAAAAAAAATGTTGCTACAAAAAACATTTGCATTTCATGTTACAGTAGATATATGGATAACAGGTTTAATAACTCGAATAACTAAATAAGCATAATTATTATATACTGTATCTATTGTTCTACCTCCAACAGCCCTAGTACTAATACTCCTTCGGAGTTTCACCTCTGTCCAGCTGATCCGATTTTTTCCCTCCTGTTTAGTAAAGTGAAGTTCATAAACTAATTAACTTATTTGTATGTTTTGACTCAGAATCAGTGAAGGTGTGTTCAGGTTGAGCAGAAAGTCTGAAGTGACTCAGTTTGATGTGTCCTCTTTGTGCAGTACAAGCAGTGGTGCTCGGCCATGGATCAGGGGAAGATCCCCTCAGAGATTAAAGCTCTGCTGACCGGAGACGAGCAGAAAATGCCTCCAGGAGGAAGCAGCACCAAGACGTCCAAAAACAGCAAGAACAACAGCATCAGCAGCAGCAACGGTCAGGGCTGATCCCACCTGCTTCACATCGAATCTCTGCTTCACAACACCACCTGTGGTCCTGATCCCACCTGATGGCATCTTAATCTCTAGAAGTTTTCTTTTCAGAGCAGAACATCTGCTGCTCATGTGATTCATCCTGAAAGAGTTGATGACACGTTACTGTCATCTCTTCAAACCTCAGAGGATTTATGGTCCTTCAAAACATTGATTCAGAATTTCTCTGGTTTCTAAAAGGAAATATGATAAAAACCCTCCAACATCTTTTATTCACTGATCAAAAACACTCTGTACTCTGATTTTTTTTAATGTGAAGCATTTTTGGGTATCTTGAAAAGCACTTTTACATTAATAATTATTATTATTGTTTTATTTGTGAACATCGAAGCATCCCTCCTTTAAGTAAAGTTCATGCCAGTCTGAATTTATTTTTAAGAAATCTCCAAAACCATGTTTTATTCCAGCTTATTGGTTTAAATTAATGAAGTCACATGACTGACTGGATGTCAGAACATCTGGATTTAAATTGTGTTTTAAAATGGCTTTGATGTATTTATGGAATATTAATTCCAGGTAAAACCTTCGATGTGTTTCCTGCAGTGAACTGAAGCTGATGATGGATATATTTTTGTATTTTTTATTATTTTATGAAAAAGCTCAGAAGGAGAGTGAAATGAATGTGATGATAAATTATCAAAGAAAAATGAGCAGCTTCTTATTGTTTTTGCTTTTTACGTCTCTTCACTGTTTCTGTCCTCGTTATTGAATCTTTGTCAACATTTCTGTTGTTAGTTTTGAAGCTTTGTGCACTTTCTGCTGTTTCCTCTGAAGCACTTTGTCATTTATTCCATTTGACTTTTGTGTTTCACTGAAGAAAATAAACCTGTTTTTGTTTCAGCCTCGTGAAGTAAACACGTTAACCACCAGCAGATGGCGCCAACGCTCAACTTTCACCTGATTTCGCTTTAATGTTCAACCATCGGATTATTTAGTTAAACACACACATATAAATATGTATATATTACAGGTCTGATTATTTAGAATATTGATCATGCAGCAGGCTGTACAACCTTAGATCATAATAATCAAACAGTCATGACAGCATGAAAGAAAAGAAAGTTTAAATTCAAAATATGTCTGGAGAGGCTTTAAATCCATTTTAAGGGTTTATCTCAGAACAAAACAAAGTTGTGATGAACCTGATCTGAGGTCTGTGACACTTCATTGACACAACTAAAGGGGCATTTCAACATGTTTCATATGAGGACATGAATAACGATCAAACATGCTGAAAGGTTCCTTTTAATAGAGATGTGTTGAAGAGTTTACTGCTCTTATTTTGGTAAAAATTCAATTTAAACAGTTTCCTGTCGATCGATGGGTTAAACATGTTCCAGCTCTGTCATCAGGCTGAGTTAGCCATGCATGCTAATTGCTCTAGAATGAGAAACCTTTCTTTTTCGCCCATTGTCCTTAGGCTGGCTGTCCGGTTGGCTCAGGAAGTCTTCAGTAAACTCAGTTCAGAGCTTCTGTTCATATTTATTCCACCAACATGGAGGTTTCTCTGGTGAACCTCCAGGTTCTTCACTGGGCCCACTGATGTTCCCTCTGCAGAAGAACAGCAATGATGAGCACCAGAGCAGGCAAAAATCATCAGGACAAATACCAGATCATTTCAAAGTAAAGCTCCTTACTGTAATAAAAAGAGGACAGACAGCAGATCATTTCAAAGTAAAGCTCATGATTGTAACAAAAAGAGGATAGACAGCAGATCATTTCAAAGTAAAGCTCATCATTGTAACAAAAAGAGGACAGACAGCAGATCATTTCAAAGTAAAGCTCATCATTGTAACAAAAAGAGGACAGACAGCAGATCATTTCAAAGTAAAGCTCATGATTGTAACAAAAAGAGGACAGACAGCAGATCATTTCAAAGTAAAGCTCATGGTTGTAACAAAAAGAGGACAGACAGCAGATCATTTCAAAGTAAAGCTCATGATTGTAACAAAAAGAGGACAGACAGCACATCATTTCAAAGTAAAGCTCATGGTTGTAACAAAAAGAGGACAGACAGCAGATCATTTCAAAGTAAAGCTCATGGTTGTAACAAAAAGAGGACAGACAGCAGATCATTTCAAAGTAAAGCTCATGGTTGTAACAAAAAGAGGACAGACAGCAGATCATTTCAAAGTAAAGCTCATGATTGTAACAAAAAGAGGACAGACAGCAGATCATTTCAAAGTAAAGCTCATGGTTGTAACAAAAAGAGGACAGACAGCAGATCATTTCAAAGTAAAGCTCATGGTTGTAACAAAAAGAGGACAGACAGCAGATCATTTCAAAGTAAAGCTCATGGTTGTAACAAAAAGAGGACAGACAGCAGATCATTTCAAAGTAAAGCTCATGATTGTAACAAAAAGAGGACAGACAGCAGATCATTTCAAAGTAAAGCTCATGGTTGTAACAAAAAGAGGACAGACAGCAGATCTCTCTGAAAGCTGATAGGAAGTAGTGAACATCAGTCCAAACAGCCCTTCACAGTAAAAGTCTTCTCACTTCTTTAACGTCTTATTCTGGTCCCTAATAGTAACAGTAAGAGCAATGGTAACTGTAACACTAATAGTAACAGAAATAGTAAAAGTGACAGTAATGGTAATTATAACAGTAAGCGTAATAGTAGTAGTAACAGTGACAGTAACGGTAGCAGTAGCAGTATTAGTAACAGTAACAGTAATGGTAGTAGTGACAGTAACGGTAGCAGTATTAGTAACAGTAACAGTAATGGTAGTAGTGACAGTAACAGTAATGGTAGTAGTATTAGTAACAGTAACAGTAATGGTAGTAGTGACAGTAATGGTAGCAGTATTAGTAACAGTAAGAGTAATGGTAGTAGTGACAGTAATGGTAGCAGTAGCAGTATTAGTAACAGTAACAGTAATGGTAGTAGTGACAGTAACAGTAGCAGTATTAGTATTAGTAACAGTAAGAGTAATGGTAGTAGTAACAGTAACGGTATAGGTATTAGTAGTAGTAACAGTAACAGTAATGGTAGTAGTGACGGTAGCGGTATCAGTAGCAGTAGTAGTAACAGTAACAGTAACGGTAGTAGTGACAGTAACGGTATCAGTAGCAGTAGTAGTAACAGTAACAGTAACGGTAGCAGTAGCAGTAGTAGTAACAGTAACAGTAATGGTAGTAGTGACAGTAACGGTAGCAGTAGCAGTATTAGTGACAGTAACAGTAACGGTAGTAGTGACAGTAACGGTATCAGTAGCAGTAGTAGTAACAGTAACAGTAACGGTAGTAGTGACAGTAACGGTAGCAGTATTAGTATTAGTAACAGTAACAGTAACGGTAGTAGTGACAGTAACGGTAGCAGTATTAGTATTAGTAACAGTAACAGTAACGGTAGTAGTGACAGTAACGGTATCAGTAGCAGTACTAGTAACAGTAACAGTAACGGTAGTAGTGACAGTAACGGTAGCAGTAGCAGTAGTAGTAACAGTAACGGTAGTAGTGACAGTAACGGTAGCAGTAGCAGTATTAGTAACAGTAACAGTAACGGTAGTAGTGACAGTAACGGTAGCAGTAGCAGTAGTAGTAACAGTAACGGTAGTAGTGACAGTAACGGTAGCAGTAGCAGTATTAGTAACAGTAACAGTAACGGTAGTAGTGACAGTAACGGTAGCAGTAGCAGTAGTAGTAACAGTAACGGTAGTAGTGACAGGAACGGTAGCAGTATTAGTATTAGTAACAGTAACGGTAACGGTAGTAGTGACAGTAACGGTATCAGTAGCAGTACTAGTAACAGTAACAGTAACGGTAGTAGTGACAGTAACGGTAGCAGTAGCAGTAGTAGTAACAGTAACGGTAGTAGTGACAGTAACGGTAGCAGTATTAGTATTAGTAACAGTAACAGTAACGGTAGTAGTGACAGTAACGGTATCAGTAGCAGTACTAGTAACAGTAACAGTAACGGTAGTAGTGACAGTAACGGTAGCAGTAGCAGTAGTAGTAACAGTAACGGTAGTAGTGACAGTAACGGTAGCAGTAGCAGTATTAGTAACAGTAACAGTAACGGTAGTAGTGACAGTAACGGTAGCAGTAGCAGTAGTAGTAACAGTAACGGTAGTAGTGACAGTAACGGTAGCAGTAGCAGTATTAGTAACAGTAACAGTAATGGTAGTAGTGACAGTAACGGTAGCAGTAGCAGTAGTAGTAACAGTAACGGTAGTAGTGACAGTAACGGTAGCAGTAGCAGTATTAGTAACAGTAACAGTAACGGTAGTAGTGACAGTAACGGTAGCAGTAGCAGTAGTAGTAACAGTAGCGGTAGTAGTAACAGTAACGGTAGTAGTGACAGTAACGGTAGCAGTAGCAGTATTAGTAACAGTAACAGTAACGGTAGTAGTGACAGTAACGGTAGCAGTAGCAGTAGTAGTAACAGTAACGGTAGTAGTGACAGTAACGGTAGCAGTAGCAGTATTAGTAACAGTAACAGTAACGGTAGTGGTGACAGTAACGGTATCAGTAGCAGTAGTAGTAACAGTAACAGTAACGGTAGTAGTGACAGTAACGGTAGCAGTAGCAGTAGTAGTAACAGTAACAGTAACGGTAGTAGTGACAGTAACGGTAGCAGTATTAGTATTAGTAACAGTAACAGTAGTAGTGACAGTAACGGTAGCAGTATTAGTAACAGTAACAGTAACGGTAGTAGTGACAGTAACGGTAGCAGTAGCAGTAGTAGTAACAGTAACAGTAATGGTAGTAGTGACAGTAACGGTATCAGTAGCAGTAGTAGTAACAGTAATGGTAGTAGTGACAGTAACGGTAGCAGTATTAGTATTAGTAACAGTAACGGTAGTAGTGACAGTAACGGTAGCAGTATTAGTATTAGTAACAGTAACAGTAATGGTAGTAGTGATTGAAAACAGTCTCTGTTGTTTTCAAACGTTCGCTGTTCCTTTAAGAAGCCTGTTGCGTCCATCTGACTGGAGCCTGAATGACGTCATGCCTCTATTTTTACCGCAGTGACCTCATCTCTCATGGCAGCAGCTCTCCAACCTCCTTTCTCCTCCTTTCTCCTCCTTCTCCTCCTTTCTCCTCTTCAGCCCTTCATATCTTTCCGCCTCCATCTTTGAACCGTCCGGACGGTCCGGACTGGACTTCTGACGTCGAGTCTTCAAACGGTGAGTTAACCGTTACATTTCTGGTTTGAAAGTGTCAGTCGGCTCCTGGTCAAAGTTCCGTTAACGGGAGGGGGCTCTAAAGTTAACGTTTGGTCGGCGTGCCTGTGCTCGTTAATACCGTGAAGGTTTAACGACAGAAGCACGGAGAAGGAAACTGTCTCCGTCATTTAGTTTGTTTTTTAGCAGAAGGCCTGAGAGCAGCTAGCTGTTAGCCACTGCTCGCTGTTAGCCACTGCTAGCTGTTAGCCACTGCTCGCTGTTAGCCACTGCTAGCTGCTAGCCACAGTGTTCGCCACTGGTAGCTACATCTGGAAATAATGTCCACAAGTTCACTCTGCCCCAGTACTACTGAGTACTAACAAATACTGAGTACCACTAACTACTGAGTACTAACAAATACTGAGTTTTAACAAATACTGAGTACCACTAACTACTGAGTACTAACAAATACTGAGTACCACTAACTACTGAGTACTAACAAATACTGAGTTTTAACAAATACTGAGTACCACTAACTACTGAGTACTAACAAATACTGAGTACCACTAACTACTGAGTACTAACAAATACTGAGTACCACTAACTACTGAGTACTAACAAATACTGAGTTTTAACAAATACTGAGTACCACTAACTACTGAGTACTAACAAATACTGAGTTTTAACAAATACTGAGTACCACTAACTACTGAGTACTAACAAATACTGCGTACCAGTAACTACTGAGTACCACTAACTACTGAGTACTAACAAATACTGAGTACTAACAAATACTGAGTACCACTAACTACTGAGTACTAACAAATACTGAGTACCACTAACTACTGAGTACTAACAAATACTGAGTTTTAACAAATACTGAGTACCACTAACTACTGAGTACTAACAAATGCTGAGTACTAACAAATACTGAGTACCACTAACTACTGAGTATTAACAAATACTGAGTACCACTAACTACTGAGTACTAACAAATACTGAGTACCAGTAACTACTGAGTACTAACAAATACTGAGTACCAGTAACTACTGAGTACTAAAAAATACTGAGTACTAACAAATACTGAGTACCACTAACTACTGAGTACTAACAAATACTGAGTTTTAACAAATACTGAGTACCACTAACTACTGAGTACTAACAAATACTGAGTTTTAACAAATATTGAGTACTAACAAATACTGAGTACTAACAAATACTGAGTTTTAACAAATATTGAGTACTAACAAATACTGAGTACTAACAAATACTGAGTTTTAACAAATACTGAGTACTAACAAATACTGAGTTTTAACAAATATTGAGTACTAACAAATACTGAGTACTAACAAATACTGAGTTTTAACAAATATTGAGTACTAACAAATACTGAGTACTAACAAATACTGAGTTTTAACAAATACTGAGTACTAACAAATACTGAGTTTTAACAAATACTGAGTACTAACAAATACTGAGTTTTAACAAATACTGAGTTTTAACAAATACTGAGTACTAACAAATACTGAGTACTAACAAATACTGAGTTTTAACAAATACTGAGTACTAACAAATACTGAGTACTAACAAATACTGAGTTTTAACAAATACTGAGTACTAACAAATACTGAGTACTAACAAATACTGAGTTTTAACAAATACTGAGTACTAACAAATACTGAGTTTTAACAAATACTGAGTACTAACAAATACTGAGTACTAACAAATACTGAGTACTAGCAAATACTGAGTTTTAACAAATACTGAGTACTAACAAATACTGAGTACTAGTAAATGCTGAGTACTAATAAATGTTGAGTATTAGCAAATACTGAGTACTCGTAAATACTAATATATACTGCGTACACACAAGTACTAGTAAGTGCTAGGGATGCACCAATCAACTTTTTTTTTTCACTTCCAACACCGATATCTGAGGTTTAGTGTCGGTTGATAGTGATAAAGAAAAGCGTCCTATAGAAAATGTGAAGGTATGTCATACCGCTATGCATTGTGGGATCATGGGTGCCATCTTGGGAGGATCGCATATGTTAACAATCCCTCCCTGGGCCCGTTGCACTAAACTAGGATAAGATATTAAACCGGGCTATCTTGGTTATCCTGGCTCAGTTTATCTGTGATCTTGTTGCACAAAAGCAGGATAGAGTAGAGCAGGATATGTTATGGTATAAGTTACCATGGAGATTTATTCTGCTCCAGACCAGGCTATGTTCAGGGTTTATTTAATCTCATCCCTTATCTCAGTCAGCAGTCAGTTATTCCACTGCCCACTACACAATGTTATCACTTTTAAACTACGGGCTTTTCAATCCGACCTGCCGAACGTGTCCAAATTATATTATTAAATTCAATTACATTATATTTACTGCTGCTTCTGAAATGTGGAACAACGAAACACAATTAAAACAGGGCATGAAGCAGAACTCCATTCAAAAAATCAAGGAAACCTATGATCATAAATGCTGATATAATTAGATGAGCCATTTTTTTTAATCTGTCTGAGCTTCTACTGTTATTCGGCAAACAAATCCACCAAAGAGCATCGTTAAAGTGTTCAGTGGTAACGTGAAATGGACGCAAATGAAACGGGAAAGAGGCGTTCTTTTATAAACACAGCGCTTACTCACATAATAGTTACAGTTACATAGTTAGATTTACACAAGTCACTCACATCTGCAGTCAGTTTCACTTATTTCAGCTGGCTCATAATCAGAGTACAGCTTGATTTTCAGAGATCTTAATCACCTATGTGAATTGTAATTGTGATGTTTCACGGAGCACTGAGAGCACTAGTTACACATTCAGGAGGTCTGCGGTACTTTGCCTCACTTTCTCTGAACTATCTCATTGAAGAAACTTTGAAGCAGTCATGGTCGGGCAGTACTGCGGTATTGAAAGCTGTTAAAGCCGATCACATGATCACTTTTGTTTACGTTAACGTTCCTTCCAAGATGGCGCTGACACCCAAAATGCACCACGACGTGACGTCACGTTCCCTTTCCTGTGTGTGGTCTACCTGTCAACCAGTAAACTGCTTTACTCATGAATACAGGTGTTGCTTTTGGCCCAGGTGCTCTGTGATGTCAGTGAGGGATTAACGTCCTCTGATTGGCTGCCAGTTATTAAACTTTGGTCAGAGTCATCCAACAGGTGAACACACCTGTCTGCAGGTGTAACCAGGAAGCAGCTCATTCAGGTCTGAAAATATGAACACCAAGAACAAGAAGACCAAAATAAGGCTACACCATTTATCTGCTGGATGTTTTTAAATGATATATTTATGATAGATATGAGGAAGTTAAGCAAGTGGTTTCTGAATGTGAGAGTTTATTATTATTTATGAATATTTCAGTGTTCACAGTGTAACCTGTGAAACATCCTGTCAGAGTGAGTCTCTGCAGAAATGTTCCTGTTTCTTCTGGTTTATGGTGTGAAGTGGAACATGATGTTAGAACTGCTTCTGCTTTATTTCATCTGTTTTACTTTATTCTGCTGACTCCTCTCCAGCTTTACTAATATTTCTTTCAGGACTGTTTGTAAACGAGGATTTGTTTGATTTCAGTAGTAATATTGAAGATTTCTGATGGATCATATTATTCAGTTTTGCTCAGAAAGCAGCACTTGTTGTGGTTTCAGTCCACTTATAGTAGATGCTTTTTCTTTAATTGTGATTACAGATTAGTTTCCTGGGTGTGTGTGAACAGTGTGTGTGGTTTGGGGATTTTCGTTTTATAGGCGACTGTAACTGCTGGTTTTACAACACGAGGGAATTTCCTACAGCAGATGTGTGAGTCAGTCTGAGAGCAGGAAGTTCAGAAGCTTCACTTAGATTTGAAACCTTTATCACCTCCTGACCTCTAAGACTGTGACCTTTGATCACTGATGATGGTTTGTGCTTTCATGCTCCCCAGAGGCTGAATCCTGTTCATTTTGCTGACCTTCTGACCTTATAGAATATCCAGAACGACGATGATCAATTTGGTGAAGCGAAAAAAACAAAAAAAAAAAACAGAGCAAGTGACTCAGTGACACCAGAAACTGAGTGGTCATTTAGCGGTAGACCAGCTGTGCTGTGTGCTAAAATCACTGTTTTTTTCAATGGAGTCTGGTGGAGGCAGCATGGTCATACACTCACAGACAAAAACACCTGAACTGTCCCTTTAAACACACTCAGGTGGACTTTTTTGTCTGTTTCTGTCCCAGAGTCTGAACCCACCTCAGCATGAAGACCATCATCGAGGTGCAGAGTGATGTCATCAGTGCTCCTGCTGGGGTGTGAATGAGACCCTGCCCCCTTCGGAGCAGACAGAGATAGATAGATAGCTAGTTAGCTTGTTAGCTAGCTCCTGGTGTTTGGTCCTCTCAGTGAGACCTCTCCTCTGGCCCCAGTCCTCTGGGCTCCATCAGGATGACCTCATACTCGGCCCACACAATGGAGCTCTTCATCCTCTGAGGTTCCTCTCCAGGCAGCGTCACTGGGCTGGACCGCCGGCCCGGGACGCCCAGGAGGAGGGGGGAGGACCAGGGTCATAGGGGGGTGGGGTGGGGGGGTGGGGGGAGGGAGGGAACGGGTCGGGGTTCCTGCTCGACATGTCTGGACCAACTTCATGGTCCAGGTCGGGGACGCTGAGGCCCGGGGCGGCTCGGCCCATTGGGGCTGAGGCCCTGGTGGCCCTGCTGGAGGGGGGGCTGGACCAGGTGGTCCTGATTGATAGCCGGCCCTTCGTGGACTACAACTGCTCCCACATCCTGGAGGCTGTCAACGTGAACTGCTCCAAGCTGATGAAGAGGAGGCTACAGCAGGACAAGGTCCAGATTGCTGAGCTGCTGCAGCACTCGGCCCGCAAGAAGGTGAGCATAGAACCTGGTCCACAACCAGACCCACCTGCAGGTTATATTATGGTATATTCTATTCTGTTAAATGATACTATGCTATATTATTTAACATGAAATCCTTCCATATTTTCATAGCTGGAGCTGCAGGCCCATCAGGACATCGTGGTCTACGATCAGAGTTCTGCTGATCCAGCTGCTCTCAGCTCTGAGTCCTTCCTAAGTGTCCTGCTGGACAAACTGGAGAGGAGCTTCCCCTCTGTCCACCTGCTCTCAGGTCAGTCCAGGACCAGGAGGCCAGGCCAGACTAAACTATACTAGTGAATAGTACCTCTCAGACAGTCTAGCCCAGCTCTAACCTTCCTCAGGCAGTCTAGTCCAGGTCTAACCTTCCTCAGGCAGTCTAGCCCAGGTCTAACCTTCCTCAGGCAGTCTAGTCCAGGTCTAACCTTCCTCAGGCAGTCTAGTCCAGGTCTAACCTTCCTCAGGCAGTCTAGCCCAGGTCTAACCTTCCTCAGGCAGTCTAGTCCAGGTCTAACCAGGTCCAGGTCTTCAACAGTTAGACCGACAGACTGGAGCGTCCTCCTCCTTTCTACTGAGTGTCTCCTTATGCAACCATGATGTCATCTCTCTGGTGACTCCGCCCTCTCGTGTTGAAGGACTGGAGAGCCTGAAAGCACTGGGTCAAAGGTCGAGCAGCTCTGATCACTAATGATCCACCAGCAGCAGTAATCATGAAGAGCCCTGGAGCTCAGTCACTGTGGATTCATCCGCTGCTGAAAATAGTCCTCAGCTTAACTGGAGGATTTAAGACAAGATAAAACGTTATTCATCCTGTAGAAACTTTGAAAAGGGTGGGGTCAGTGCAGAATAGTGTACAGTAGTGTATAAGAACATTATACTTCAGTGTTAGTGTGTTTTGTTTTGTTTTTTTGGTTGGAAGCAGGAAGAATAAAAAGAGCAGAGATTTGAAGACAAAAGGCAAACAGATGAAAGAATCAGTAGATGACTGAGATGATGAATGCTACAAAATATGAGTGTGTGTGTGTGTGTGTATATATATAATAACAGTAAAGAGCTGTGAGTATAACGACAACATGTTTGAACATATTTTTTATTTATGCGTTATTTTGAAGGAGAATCTGAAATATTAATTATTAGCATTAATGTGTGGCATGCTGGGAAAGAGCTATTAAACAATCAGCTTCCTGTCGCATCCCCAGAGGATCAATTGAGAGGCTTGTTGCCTGGCAACCAGTGAGCCGTCTGCAGGATCAATACAGCTGACAAATGTCCTTATGTATTTCATAAAATGATCTGATAAAGATAAGATGCTTGTACAAGCTTTAATATTCCTAATGTTTTAATATTTCTGCTTCCTGTATCAACTGATACTGTGCTGATTTATTCCTGTTTTTATTTTGATAATATTTTTATTATGTATTACTTTGATTTTCTTATTACTGATATTCTGGTTATGATTGTTCTTATCCATCCTGATCGCCTTCTGATCCAGATTATTGTGGATCGTCGTGGTCCACCTGGTCTCTGTGCTCCTCAGGTGGATTTTCCCAGTTCTCCCAGCTCTTTCCTGGTCTCTGTGAGGGGAAGTCCAGTCTGGTTCCCTCCTGCATGTCTCAGCCCTGTCTGCCCGTCACCAACTCCGGGCCGACCCGCATCCTGCCTCACCTGTACCTGGGCTGCCAGAGGGACGTCCTCAACAAGGTGCCGGCCCTCCCATCAGGACCAGGATCGGGGCCGTGTCAGTCTGGAAGAACCAGGTCCTGACCTGTCACCTGGTTTTTGTGTGTCTCCAGGATCTGATGCAGCAGAACGACATTGTCTACGTCCTGAATGCCAGTAACACCTGCCCCAGACCGGACTTCATCCCAGAGTCCCACTTCCTGAGGGTCCCGGTCAACGACTCGTTCTGCGAGAAGATCCTGCCCTGGCTGGACCGATCCGTGGACTTCATAGGTTTGTGTATTGATTATGTATCGGAGGAATGTTGAGGCAATGAGAGCCGCTCTCAGGTCAGCCTGGACCTCTTTGTTTTTCAGAGAAGGCCAAAGCCTCCAACGCTCGGGTCCTGGTCCACTGCCTGGCTGGGATCTCCCGCTCTGCCACCATCGCCATCGCATACATCATGAAGAGGATGGACATGTCACTGGACGAGGCCTACAGGTGAGGCACACACCTGGTTTACACCTGGTCACATGATCCTCCTTCAACAGAACAGTGGAGAAGAGTTTTTGTGAGAGGAGAGCTTAAATTACCACTTTAGTGAATGGAGTCTGGTGAGAGGAGAGCTTAAATTACAGCTTTAGTGAATGGAGTCTGGTGAGAGGAGAGCTTAAATTACAGCTTTAGTGAATGGAGTCTGGCGAGAGGAGAGCTTAAATTACAGCTTTAGTGAATGGAGTCTGGCGAGAGGAGAGCTTAAATTACAGCTTTAGTGAATGGAGTCTGGTGAGAGGAGAGCTTAAATTACAGCTTTAGTGAATGGAGTCTGGCGAGAGGAGAGCTTAAATTACAGCTTTAGTGAATGGAGTCTGGCGAGAGGAGAGCTTAAATTACAGCTTTAGTGGATGGAGTCTGGCGAGAGGAGAGCTTAAATTACAGCTTTAGTGAATGGAGTCTGGCGAGAGGAGAGCTTAAATTACAGCTTTAGTGAATGGAGTCTGGCGAGAGGAGAGCTTAAATTACAGCTTTAGTGAATGGAGTCTGAGTCAGTGAGTCCTGTGTATTGCTGCTCCTCTGGTCCTGATAGGCTCTCTTGATGCTGCTCTATGTTCAGGTTCGTGAAGGAGAAGAGGCCGACCATCTCCCCCAACTTCAACTTCCTGGGTCAGCTGCTGGACTTTGAGAAGAAGATCAAGAGTCCTTCTGAAGCTAAACTCAAGTGCTTCCATCCTCCAGAGTCCAGCAGCGAGACCCTGGTTCAGCTCCAGGACCTATGTGGTCCAGAGGCCCCTCGGGGCCCCAGCCCCGCCCTTCTGGAGCCCCTCACCCTGCCCTGTGTTTTAGCCGACACCCCTGAGGAGCTGCTGGCTCAGGCTCTAAGCGGCCTGCAGCTGGACGGCTCAGAGGACAGCACCCGGCTCAAGCGCTCCTTTTCTCTGGACATCAAGTCGTACGGCGAGCCGGGCGGCGGAGCTGCTCACCGGGTGTTCGTGCCTCACGGAGGATCCGGAGACTCCAGTAAACCGTGCCAGTTCTCTCCGGTGGAGGAGGTGTCGGAGCAGTCCACGCCGGAGCAGAGTCCTGACAAAGAGGAGGCTGAGGAGGCGGGGCGAGTCGCACCGCCACCGCCGGCCTCCTCCGGCTTCAGTAAACCTCCATCTGCCGCACCAAACTGTTGGCACCCGCTGCACCGGAGTGGCAGCATGGAGGAGAACGCCACCAGCTTCCTGTTCGGCCTCTCCCGCAGCCAACAGCACCTGGCCAAACCGGGACCCGGTGGCACCTTGAAGGGCTGGCACTCAGACATCCTGCTGGGCCCCGTCACCGTCTCCACGTCCTCGCTGGCTGGCGGCTGGTACCTGTCCTCCGACTCCACCCGCTTCTACTCCACCTCGGCCATCCTGAGCGGCGGAGGCTTTGCCTACGGCTGTGGCGGCCTGGAGGCGGTGAGGCGGCGAGGCCGGCAGAGAACGGGCGATCGTGGCGATTCGAGGAGGAGCTGGCATGAAGAGAGCAGCTTCGAGAAGCAGCTGAAGAGACGCAGCTGCCAGATGGAGTTCGGAGATGGGATGACGGACGGCAGGACCAGAGATGAGACGCTGGGCAGCCAGTCGAGCTTCTCCGGCAGCATGGAGGTCATCCAGGTGTCCTGATCCTGCTCCTGGTCCCAAGACCAGCTTCGCCTTGGCGTCCGGCAGAGTGATGACATCACTCAGTCACAATCTGATCACTTCCTGTGGCGATCTGAACAAACTGCCTTCAGTGACCTTAATGACTTAAATGCTGTCCGAAGGTTCTATTCTGCTGAGAGCAGTGCATTGTGGGTTGTTTTTAGCTTTCATGTTGCTAAGCTAGCAGTCTGTTTATCACGAGAACCAATCAAATCACTGATGAGGAAGAGAACTCTGGGTTGTTTTTTTTTTATATGAGAGCAAAGTGAAAGTTTCCAGTAAATATTTGAGTCATAAATCACCAGCAGCTGCTTTAATATTTCATATTTAAACTGGATCAAACATAAGAAGAACAACTGACAAAAATGAAAATATAAAATAATCATCAAATCCTTCAGTGACAAAAAGCTGAATGTGTTCTGATCCAGATCATCAGTGAGACCAGAACCAGGATGAAGACCAGCATGAAGAGGTCCAGGAGAGACCTGATCACTTCCTCTCACTGATGTCAGTGAACGCTCTACAGGAAGCATTAAAGTGTTTTTTTCTGTAGAAACGTGTCAGCTGTGATGTCATCAGTGGACAGGAGGTTGGGCGTCTGATGTGTTGCTGCGAAAAATGGATGAGGGACACGTTTGTCTGATGGACTGGTGAGTTTTTAAAGGCCTCGTTGGTGGAGGAGAAGCTGCAGGGTCTGGACCCTGAAGACGATGAAGACCTGATCCTCTCAGATCTTTTTGCACTTTGCTGGTTTGCAGAATGATTAAAAGAATGAATCACAAAGCATTCATTTACCTGCAGAAGCCTCTGACGCTGATTTAATATCTGATCTATTATTTAAATTACTGTTAAGTATCGTTATGAAATAATATTATCATATCTATATTATCACACATTTATTTAAATAATAAATATTAAATTATATTTAAATGACCAAAATTAAATCATAATGAACACAAGTATTTAGCTTCACATGAAAAACAGAAAGTCTGTCATATGTTCTCAGAAGAAATAAAAAGATATGAAGCTTACAAATACAATAGATAAAACAAATACAATAGATAAATATAGATAAAACAAATACAATAGATAAGATCAAATATAAATAAAACAAATACAATAGATAAATATAGATAAAACAAATACAATAGATAAGATCAAATATAAATAAAACAAATACAATAGATAAATATAGATAAAACAAATACAATAGATAAGATCAAATATAAATAAAACAAATACAATAGATAAATATAGATAAAACAAATACAATAGATAAGATCAAATATAAATAAAACAAATACAATAGATAAGATCAAATATAAATAAAACAAATACAATAGATAAATATAGATAAAACAAATACAATAGATAAGATCAAATATAAATAAAACAAATACAATAGATAAATATAGATAAAACAAATACAATAGATAAGATCAAATATAAATAAAACAAATACAATAGATAAGATCAAATATAATATAGATAAAACAAATACAATAGATAAATATAGATAAAACAAATACAATAGATAAGATCAAATATAAATAAAACAAATACAATAGATAAGATCAAATATAATATAGATAAAACAAATACAATAGATAAGATCAAATGTAATATAGATAAAACAAATACAATAGATAAGATCAAATGTAATATAGATAAAACAAATACAATAGATAAGATCAAATGTAATATAGATAAAACAAATACAATAGATAAGATCAAATATAAATAAAACAAATACAATAGATAAGATCAAATATAATATAGATAAAACAAATACAATAGATAAGATCAAATGTAATATAGATAAAACAAATACAATAGATAAGATCAAATGTAATATAGATAAAACAAATACAATAGATAAGATCAAATATAAATAAAACAAATACAATAGATAAATATAGATAAAACAAATACAATAGATAAGATCAAATGTAATATAGATAAAACAAATACAATAGATAAGATCAAATGTAATATAGATAAAACAAATACAATAGATAAGATCAAATATAAATAAAACAAATACAATAGATAAATATAGATAAAACAAATACAATAGATAAATATAGATAAAACAAATACAATAGATAAGATCAAATATAAATAAAACAAATACAATAGATAAATATAGATAAAACAAATACAATAGATAAGATCAAATATAAACAAAACAAATACAATAGATAAATATAGATAAAACAAATACAATAGATAAGATCAAATGTAATATAAATAAAACAAATATTGAAATAAAATGACAGAAAGAAATAAGAGGATAAGTATTTTAGAAATAGAAATAAAAAAATAAGGGCAGCATGGTGGTGTAGTGGTTAGCACTGTCGCCTCACAGCAAGAAGGTACTGGGTTTGATTCCCGGCCCGGGGCCTTTCTGTGTGGAGTTTGCATGTTCTCCTCATGTCTGTGTGGGTTCTCTCTGGTACTCCGGCTTCCTCCCACCATCCAAAAACATACATGGGGATTAGGTTAACTGGTTAATTTAAATTGACCGTAGGTGTGAATGTGAGTGTGAGTGGTTGTCTGTCTCTATGTGTCCTGTGATGAACTGGACACTTGTCCAGGGTGGACCCTGTCTTCCACCCTAAGACAGCTGGGATAGACTCCAGCCCCCCTGTGACCCTATGAGAGGATAAGAGGGAGAAGATGGATGGATGGATGGAAAACATAAGTTAATATAGAATAAAAATTAAAGACAGTTTATAGAAATAAAACAAATATTAAAGAAATACAAAGATAAATATTAAAAAAAAGGTTTTGGAAATAAGATAAATATTAAAGAAATAATGTTTAAACATAATATTATGAATATTAGAAATATATTGGCTCCAGCTGAGAAACTTCAAATATGAATTTTATTATTTGTATTAGTTATTACAGCTGACCCTGTAGCACCTCCTGCTGGATGAACTGTGCCATAACATAAGTACTTTACCTGAGTAAATGTACTCTGTTACTTCCCAAGTACGCAGTACCTGCGAAGTACCTGTGTACCTGTGACGTCAAGTACAAGTTAAGTACAATTTTATTTGAATAGCTCAATATCACAAATTATCCTCATAGGGCGTTACAATCTGTACAGGATATGACTCCCTCTGTCCCTCACTGATCACCCTCACATCGACTAAGGAAACACTCCCCCCAAAAAAAACTTTTAACAGGGAAAAAGCACCTGTGCACCTTTAAAGCACCTGTGCACCGTTAAAGCACCTGTACACCGTTAAAGCACGTGTGCACCTTTAAAGCACCTGTGCACCGTTAAAGCACCTGTGCACCTTTAAAGCACCTGTGCACCTTTAAAGCACCTGTGCACCGTTAAAGCACCTGTACACCGTTAAAGCACCTGTGCACCTTTAAAGCACCTGTACACCGTTAAAGCACCGTTAAAGCACCTGTGCACCTTTAAAGCACCTGTACACCGTTAAAGCACCTTTAAAGCACCTGTGCACCGTTAAAGCACCTGTGCACCGTTAAAGCACCTGTGCACCTTTAAAGCACCTGTGCACCTTTAAAGCACCTGTGCACCGTTAAAGCACCTGTGCACCTTTAAAGCACCTGTGCACCTTTAAAGCACCTGTACACCGTTAAAGCACCTGTGCACCTTTAAAGCACCTGTGCACCGTTAAAGCACCTGTGCACCGTTAAAGCACCTGTGCACCTTTAAAGCACCTGTGCACCTTTAAAGCACCTGTACACCGTTAAAGCACCTGTGCACCTTTAAAGCACCTGTGCACCTTTAAAGCACCTGTACACCGTTAAAGCACCTGTGCACCTTTAAAGCACCTGTGCACCTTTAAAGCACCTGTACACCGTTAAAGCACCTGTGCACCGTTAAAGCACCTGTGCACCTGCAGTGAGCTGACTGATCAGCAGTGGGTCTCTCTGCTCAAGGAATTGGGGTTTATTCCCTGAGCAATGACTGGAAGGACTTCCTCATCCAGTTTAACTTCATTATTTACCTTCATTTTCATTTGAAGGTTCTGATCAGAGAGAAGCTGAAAAATGAATTCTGTTGAAAACTAGGTGAATTTGTTACTGGCATATCTGATGTAGTATTTTCACACAGTAGTATTAGTGCTCTTGCTGGTATGTCTGATGTAGTATTTTCACACAGCAGTATTAGTACTCTTGCTGCAGTACCAGTGTGTCTGATGTAGTATTTTCACACAGTAGTATTAGTACTCTTGCTGCAGTACTGGTGTGTGTGATGTAGTATTTTCACACAGTAGTATTAGTGCTCTTGCTGGTGTGTCTGATGTAGTATTTTCACACAGTAGTATTAGTACTCTTGCTGCAGTACTGGTGTGTGTGATGTAGTATTTTCACACAGCAGTATTAGTGCTCTTGCTGGTATGTCTGATGTAGTATTTTCACACAGCAGTATTAGTACTCTTGCTGCAGTACCGGTGTGTCTGATGTAGTATTTTCACACAGCAGTATTAGTACTCTTGCTGGTATGTCTGATGTAGTATTTTCACACAGCAGTATTAGTACTCTTGCTGGTATGTCTGATGTAGTATTTTCACACAGCAGTATTAGTACTCTTGCTGGTATGTCTGATGTAGTATTTTCACACAGCAGTATTAGTACTCTTGCTGCAGTACCGGTGTGTCTGATGTAGTATTTTCACACAGCAGTATTAGTGCTCTTGCTGGTGTGTCTGATGTAGTATTTTCACACAGCAGTATTAGTACTCTTGCTGCAGTACCGGTGTGTCTGATGTAGTATTTTCACACAGCAGTATTAGTACTCTTGCTGCGGTACCGGTGTGTCTGATGTAGTATTTTCACACAGCAGTATTAGTGCTCTTGCTGGCATGTCTGATGTAGTATTTTCACACAGCAGTATTAGTGCTCTTGCTGCGGTACCGGTGTGTCTGATGTAGTATTTTCACACAGCAGTATTAGTGCTCTTGCTGCGGTACCGGTGTGTCTGATGTAGTATTTTCACACAGCAGTATTAGTGCTCTTGCTGCGGTACCGGTGTGTCTGATGTAGTATTTTCACACAGCAGTATTAGTGCTCTTGCTGCGGTACCGGTGTGTCTGATGTAGTATTTTCACACAGCAGTATTAGTGCTCTTGCTGCGGTTGGGGTGTGTGTGATGTTTTATTTTCACACAGCAGTATTAGTGCTCTTGCTGCGGTACCGGTGTGTCTGATGTAGTATTTTCACACAGCAGTATTAGTGCTCTTGCTGCTGTAAAGGTGTGTCTGATGTAGTATTTTCACACAGCAGTATTAGTGCTCTTGCTGCGGTACCGGTGTGTCTGATGTAGTATTTTCACACAGCAGTATTAGTGCTCTTGCTGCGGTACCGGTGTGTGTGATGTAGTATTTTCACACAGCAGTATTAGTGCTCTTGCTGCGGTACCGGTGTGTGTGATGTAGTATTTTCACACAGCAGTATTAGTGCTCTTGCTGCGGTACCGGTGTGTCTGATGTAGTATTTTCACACAGCAGTATTAGTGCTCTTGCTGCGGTACCGGTGTGTGTGATGTAGTATTTTCACACAGCAGTATTAGTGCTCTTGCTGCGGTACCGGTGTGTGTGATGTAGTATTTTCACACAGTAGTATTAGTGCTCTTGCTGCGGTACCGGTGTGTCTGATGTAGTATTTTCACACAGCAGTATTAGTGCTCTTGCTGCGGTACCGGTGTGTGTGATGTAGTATTTTCACACAGCAGTATTAGTGCTCTTGCTGCGGTACCGGTGTGTGTGATGTAGTATTTTCACACAGCAGTATTAGTGCTCTTGCTGCGGTACCGGTGTGTCTGATGTAGTATTTTCACACAGCAGTATTAGTGCTCTTGCTGCGGTACCGGTGTGTCTGATGTAGTATTTTCACACAGCAGTATTAGTGCTCTTGCTGCGGTACCGGTGTGTCTGATGTAGTATTTTCACACAGCAGTATTAGTACTCTTGCTGCGGTACCGGTGTGTCTGATGTAGTATTTTCACACAGCAGTATTAGTACTCTTGCTGCGGTACCGGTGTGTGTGATGTAGTATTTTCACACAGCAGTATTAGTGCTCTTGCTGCGGTACCGGTGTGTCTGATGTAGTATTTTCACACAGCAGTATTAGTACTCTTGCTGCGGTACCGGTGTGTCTGATGTAGTATTTTCACACAGCAGTATTAGTGCTCTTGCTGCAGTACCGGTGTGTCTGATGTAGTATTTTCACACAGCAGTATTAGTGCTCTTGCTGCAGTACCGGTGTGTCTGATGTAGTATTTTCACACAGCAGTATTAGTGCTCTTGCTGCAGTACCGGTGTGTCTGATGTAGTATTTTCACACAGCAGTATTAGTGCTCTTGCTGCAGTACCGGTGTGTGTGATGTAGTATTTTCACACAGTAGTATTAGTACTCTTGCTGCAGTACCGGTGTGTCTGATGTAGTATTTTCACACAGCAGTATTAGTGCTCTTGCTGGTGTGTGTGATGTAGTATTTTCACACAGTAGTATTAGTACTCTTGCTGCAGTACCGGTGTGTCTGATGTAGTATTTTCACACAGTAGTATTAGTACTCTTGCTGCAGTACCGGTGTGTGTGATGTAGTATTTTCACACAGTAGTATTAGTACTCTTGCTGCAGTACCGGTGTGTGTGATGTAGTATTTTCACACAGTAGTATTAGTACTCTTGCTGCAGTACCGGTGTGTGTGATGTAGTATTTTCACACAGTAGTATTAGTACTCTTGCTGCAGTACCGGTGTGTGTGATGTAGTATTTTCACACAGTAGTATTAGTACTCTTGCTGCAGTACCGGTGTGTCTGATGTAGTATTTTCACACAGCAGTATTAGTGCTCTTGCTGGTGTGTGTGATGTAGTATTTTCACACAGTAGTATTAGTACTCTTGCTGCAGTACTGGTGTGTCTGATGTAGTATTTTCACACAGCAGTATTAGTGCTCTTGCTGGTGTGTGTGATGTAGTATTTTCACACAGTAGTATTAGTACTCTTGCTGCAGTACTGGTGTGTCTGATGTAGTATTTTCACACAGCAGTATTAGTGCTCTTGCTGGTGTGTGTGATGTAGTATTTTCACACAGTAGTATTAGTACTCTTGCTGCAATACTGGTGTGTCTGAACGGGGCGTGTCCTCTGCAGGCAGCTTTCCTGTCAGTCCCTCCTCAGGGCTTACTTACCCCTGGTGATCACTGCTGCAGCTTTTAAGTCAAAGTCAAGTTGAGTTTTTAAACGGAGAACCGAGCGGCTGCTGCGAGCTTCTGCGAGCTTCTGCATCCGAACACGAGCTCGGTTTGTCGGATATAAAGTGTTGAGAGGAGCCGGTAGAAGCCAGCCGGTACCGGAGACATTACCGGGTGTTTGTGCCATGTCTTTCTGACGGATTAGTCTGTGAACCTGCAGGTAAGCTTGTTTTAATCTCTAGAGTCTCCCGGGGACAAACATTTTTGTCCGTTAACCGTCGGTCTTTTCTAAAGGAATCCGTTTCCGCTGAGAATTCATATTAATAACAATAATAACGTTTTGATTCAATCGTCTTGGTCATCCCTGAAAATTCAACAGAGAAAATGTTCATGCAAACAGAAGCAACTTGATCTGTGTGGAGGAGGAAAGGTGGCCCGGTGTGTAAGCAGAGACCAGACATCATGGGGAAAATCAAGATTAAATGAACCATGAGTGTTTAAACATAAAGTTATACAGAAACACGCAATTAAACCACGTGTCAGGGTCACGTCTTCACTTCGGCACACACCTACCACACATATATGCGATGTATTATTTTAAAGTCAACTTTTATTACCACTTCTCCTGTTATTCCTTACGTCTCCTTTCAGATAATTAACGTTACGTAGCGTTAGGCGATAACGACGAATGTGAAGTTTTTCTGAGCTATTTATTTAAAATAAAACGCCTAATAGTGTATCACATTAATGCCGAAATCATCAGCAGTTCTTTAAACATCCATTATGAACCTATTTCAGGTGTAAATCAACAGTAACTATTCAGGATACTCTATTTGAGCTTAAATTGTGAGATATTTGAATGGAGTTTGGCTAGGTGTGTGGAGATGAAGGGCAGCTCCATGCTTTGTGTAGTGACTCTCAGTTTATCAATAAATGAAAAATGGATTCACCTGAGTGAGACACAAACGAGCCGAGCCGCTCAGGTGTGTGTGTGTGTGTGTGTGAGCAGCCCCGGTAACAGGCGCCTGTCCCCGGCTGTGTGTCCGGTGCCGCCCGGTGTGTCGGAGCTCTTTTGTTTGGCCTGAATGAGCTCGTTGCCAGGGATGACAGAGATAGCACGGCTCGGTATTGTTCCACCGGGTTACTGGCAGGTCTCCACGGTGTTTCATCTCCTCTTGTCTCCTTAAAACAAACGGTTCCTGCTGTCTTTGACTTTAGCTGGAGAGGTTTAGCTAGCAGCTCACCTGGCTGTGGTGAAAAAACCCAACTAATTATCATCATATTGTTTCACTTCATCGTTTATTCCCATCAAAGCTGATCCTCATTTATGAATATGATGTGTACTGTTAGAGGTCAGCGGTGTTAATCAGCAGCAGCTCATTATCTGTCCCTCCTGTGACGTGTCCAGGTAATTAGTGGTGGTTCAGGTCTCAGGTGAGCATCAGTCAGAGGATGAACCTGTTGAAACGCACCAGTGATGACATTTATATTGAAAGACTGGAACATCCAGCCTTTTAAGCAGATCTGCTATTTCTCCAGGTGTGCTTCAGACTAAGATGGCGACCGGAAGTGATCCTTTGTTTACGTCCAAAGCTGAGGTCATGACCTCTGACCTGGATCAGACAGCTGATTGATTGTTTTCATAATTGATTAATGTGCTGTGGTGAAGTCATCAGAGATAAACTGCTAAAACTACTAATTAATCAAATCAGTTATTTGTTTCTACTTTAATTATTCTGTCGGTTGGTAAACACCTGCAGCTTCATCTGGATCTTTAAGTTGGATTTTTCTTATTTTTTGTAAGAACAGCAGAATTTTGTGTGTGTATGCGCAAATATAGAAGAAAGTTATGATTTTCTGCTGGTTTGTATCTGATTAAATATTTCAGAATTTGGACTCTTTGATGGATAAAACAAGTCAAGCATTTGAGACATTCTGAATTTATGATTTCTGGATGTTTTTATAGAATAATGATTCCCCTGTTGGCCCCCCTGTTAGCCTTCCTGTTAGCCCCCCTGTTAGCCTTCCTGTTAGCCCCCCTGTTAACCTTCCTGTTAGCCCCCCTGTTAGCCTTCCTGTTAGCCCCCCTGTTAACCTTCCTGTTAGCCCCCCTGTTAGCCTTCCTGTTAGCCTTCCTGTTAGCCCCCCTGTTAACCTTCCTGTTAGCCCCCCTGTTAACCTTCCTGTTAGCCTTCCTGTTAACCTTCCTGTTAGCCCTCCTGTTAGCTCCTGTTAGCCTTCCTGTTAGCCTTCCTGTTAGCCTTCCTGTTAGCCCCCCTGTTAACCTTCCTGTTAGCCTTCCTGTTAACCTTCCTGTTAGCCCTCCTGTTAGCTCCTGTTTGCCCCCCTGTTAGCCTTCCTGTTTGCCCCCCTGTTAGCCTTCCTGTTAGCGCCTGTTAGCCCCCCCGTTAGCCTTCCTGTTAGCTCCTGTTTGCCCCCCTGTTAGCCTTCCTGTTAGCTCCTGTTAGCCCTCCTGTTTGCCCCCCTGTTAGCCTTCCTGTTAGCCTTCCTGTTAACCGTCTTGTTAGCCCTCCTGTTTTCCCCCCTCTCAGCCCTCCAGTTAGCCCTCCTGTTAGCCCTCCTGTTAGCCCCCCGTTAGCCTTCCTGTTAGCCTTTCTGTTAGCCCCTGTTAGCTGATGCTGAGCTCTGTCAGGACCTTTGAGCTCAGCTTCTTATCTGAACCTTTTTCTTCTGCTTTGTCTCAGTTTAACAGTTTAACAGCTTCCTGTTTCACTCAGATAGCAGCAGGCTAAAGTCCAGCAGCTGGTCCTGGTCCTGGACCAGGTCTCTAGTCTCTGGTCTTCATTTTTCCTCCAGCTGAGAGAGCTGTTTGGCCCTTATTGCTATATTTACTTCTATATTCATGGATTAATAAGCAGAGACGAGGACCATGACTCAGCTAAAAACCAACAACAGGAAAAGAAATGAAATGATGACTATTGTGATATTACTTTAAAGCTAAATCTTTCACCGTAAAGTTTTCTCTTCTGCGTGGTGATGATGATGATGATGTCACTGACGGTTGCCGGGACGTATCTGTCCTGTTTGTGTGTGCTGCTCGTTACCATGGTGAAGGGGGGATGTAACCGTACCTGCCCGCCACGTGTGTTACTGTGCGGGGGGATTATGGGATGGAAACAGGAGACTGATGATGTCGCTGTGTTTATTGATCCGTCAGAGGTGGACTGATTCGTGTTGGTGCAGTCCATCAGTAGTTAATAGTTCTACTTTGATCACTGAAGGACTTGTAGCACTTTTTAAAGCTCATATTTTTGTAACACTTTAAAGACGCACCAATGTTTCTGCACTTTTTCAGTCAATCAGCAGATTAATGATTATAAATCAATATGAACCAGGCTTCTACTCGATCCTCACAGGTTTGACAATTACTTCCTCGTCCAAACATTCCTGTTCCTTTAATAAAAATGTTTTATATCAAAAGCCACTTATTATTCACCACAGCACCGACACTTCCTGTTCTGAAAAAAGTCGCTAATGTGCTCCTGATTCTGACTAAAACATATTTTTTTCTGGAATAAACCCGGATTATTTTTAAGATGCTTTGACAGAAACAGAAGAAATAAAATCTGACACTTCATAAGAATCTATAGAACAGAATATTTTATTGATGTAAACTGTGGATTTGCCTAAATACGTATTTCCATGGTGAGTCTGAAGGTGATAATCTCTCAGGTCTCACCTGTCCAGAGTGATGTCATAATTAGAAGCTTACAGTCGTCAACAAGCTGCTGCTGCAGCAGATCCACTGCAGAGTAATCTGTAATCTGACCCACATGAAGCTGTCAGTCTGGACTCACCTGGACGCCTCACACAGGTGAGCTCTGCTGCTCTTTATTCTCCGTTCTTTAGCAGGTCTGAACAGGAAGCTTCAGAATAAAAGACAGTTCATCAGTATAAATAAGAACCTCTTTCATCTTAAAGGAGCTCACTTTGAGATGAGGGAAGTTTAATTTCACAATAAAAGCTTTAAAGGTGAAGCAGATGTGGTTTATATTTTTTTGTTTCTATCTGTAAATAATAGAGCCATACAGGAAGTACGACGTAACACCAAACATCAGCGTTACGATGCGTTAGCATGGGGTCCAGGAGTAGTTAGCATATGGTCCGCGACTAGTGGTCCAGGGACATTAGTTAAGCTAATCAGTTAGCTTAGCTTAGCATAGAACCTGGAAATGGAAATAATAATAATAATAATGTGGCAGTCTCGTAGCTCTGACTCTCCTCTGATCGTCTCTCTCTAGTTTTTTAACAGCCTGCAGGATTAAAGTCGATAGCAGAGCTGATGGTTCTGGATTAAACAAGAGCCAGAGGTGGTGGAGCAGCATCTGGATCTGGATTAATCAAACAAAGCAGATTAGCACAGAGACAGGAAGCACATTGAACTGTTAGCCTAGCGTAGCACAGAGACAGGAAGCACATTGAACTGTTAGCCTAGCGTAGCACAGAGACAGGAAGCACATTGAACTGTTAGCCTAGCGTAGCACAGAGACAGGAAGCACATTGAACTGTTAGCCTAGCGTAGCACAGAGACAGGAAGCAGATTGAACTGTTAGCCTAGCGTAGCACAGAGACAGGAAGCAGATTGAACTGTTAGCCTAGCGTAGCACAGAGACAGGAAGCACATTGAACTGTTAGCCTAGCGTAGCACAGAGACAGGAAGCAGATTGAACTGTTAGCCTAGCGTAGCACAGAGACAGGAAGCAGATT
Organism: Synanceia verrucosa; assembly: GCA_029721515.1. Lineage (NCBI taxonomy): Eukaryota > Metazoa > Chordata > Actinopteri > Perciformes > Synanceiidae > Synanceia > Synanceia verrucosa. Next base: position 19,448,751 of record CM056571.1, read on the forward strand.
GAACTGTTAGCCTAGCGTAGCACAGAGACAGGAAGCAGATTGAACTGTTAGCCTAGCGTAGCACAGAGACTGAAGCAGATTGAACTGTTAGCCTAGCGTAGCACAGAGACAGGAAGCACATTGAACTGTTAGCCTGGCGTAGCTGGATGAAAGCTTTCTACTGTGGTGGTTTATTCCAGAAGGATTAAGAGTTTAAATCTTCTCTCTAATCCTCTTTCCTCTGAGACGTCACACTCTCTGCTGGTTCTGAAGAATCAAACTGTTTCATTTCAATTCACTCACAAAACATCATATTGTGATGTCATCAAGCCGTTTCAGCCAATCAGCAGATTCATTTATTTTAAGGACCCTTCAGGACCTTTGCCTCGCTGAGAAGCCGTCCATACCATAATAATACGGAGGCTGGCTTCACCACAGCTTTGCTCTTTTTCAGTTATTGTTTTTATTGCAAGTTCATGACTCTCAGAGAGTGTTTCTGTTTTATTCTTATGGCTTAATGCAGCTCAGGTGAGCTGAAGGTGTTTTCAGGTAAATTTTCTGTGTTACCTTCATGGGAATCTATTGATCAGGAATTTGTTCATTATCACAACATCAAACAATTCATTCATATGAGCGCTACTTAGAATTAGAATAAATAAAGGAGCATCATTAAGTGATGCAGCATTTTAACAGCAGGGGAAGTTAACGCCTTGGCCTTTCACAATAAAAGAAACTTTAACCAACCAGGAAACATTAAACGCTGATCCCCTGCTGGACTATTTAAACTGATGAGCCACATGTTTTATCATTTCTAGTCCTCTGTGCTGCTGACAGCCTGTCTTCTGTTTGCTGTGTGACATCACAGGTCACATGACTCCCACACCTCCACCTCACCTGGCTGCATATTAAACCATAGAGTAAACACTGGCTGCTCTCAGATCTGTTGAAGGTGAAGCAGCTAAACACAGCTTGTCTGTTAGCATTCTGTTAGCGTGTGTTAGCATCTGACAGGACTGTGACAGTGATGGAGACTTACCAGTGTTAGCTAACATCAGCTAACGTGCTAAAACTCTAGAAGTTACGTGCTGGTCTCAGATCTGTGGTCGGCGCTCTCTCTCTCTCTCTTTGCTGCTGGTTCCACGTTTCAGTGCTTCTCCTGATTAAAGTGAATATATATAAAGACATAACAGACAGAAGCATTGCATAAACAGAGTTCAGTTTCAATAGTCAGTGCTTATAGCAGACACACCCCTCTGATGTAGTACTGTCCATAGTTGTTTACGCTGCTCTGTTGACTTGATTTGATTCAACAATAGACACTAATTTAAGATGAACACTGTGTCCACAGTTTGGACACATTTTATGACAGAGGAGGGGTTGCGGTGATTGTGAAGGGTAGTGGAGGGTAGAGGGTTTGCGGTGATCTCACAGATTAGTGGGATTGCGGCGGGGGGAGCGGGTTTGCAAAATTAGGTTAATTGCACAGCCCTACTGTGCGTGATGACGTAACCAGTGAGGCAAACAGAATTGAAGTGACTGGATCGGTATGCCGGATCGTCCTCATTCGTCAGATATCCGATCCAGCTAATTGTTCAATATCAGAACCAATATCCGATCCCGGTATTGGATCAATGCATCTCTAGTGGAGACACCTCACAGCCCAGTGGCTGTTTAGTGTCGTCACGGCAACTGTCATGTTGTTATCCAGGCTATGTGACCAGAAGGTGATGGCTGATAACCGACCTGAGATCAGTGTCCTGAGCTCAGCGCTGCCTGCTGCTCATAACTGACCTGAGATCAGCTCCTCACTGGTTCCTGGATCAGATCTGTTCTAACAATAATAATCAGATGCATTGATTGTGGATCAATCAGCCTTTGTACTGTATGGACTGACTGTGATCAAGCCCTGGGCTCATTCCTCCCTGAGCGCTGCCTCACAGGTTTCCCCTCACAGAGAGCCTCCTGCTGTTGCTATGGATACGCTGTCCAAAATGGAGTCCCAGTGCTATTAAAGCTGGAGTCCTGGGAAAAGTAATCAGTGGTCTCAGAGTGACTGGACGTCCAGCAGCTGGACCATGTCCACTATGGGACGGATCAAAAACTGAAGAGCAGTTTAAGGTCACTTTGGGGACAGCAGGGACATTTATGGAGTTTCTTATTCATGTTATTGTTTTCCTCTTCACCCACTTGTAAGTCACTCAGTGGTGTTGATTTGTGCTGATGTTGTTTAAAAATCAATAGTTATTTGATTAATGCGGTCAATCGACCCCTGCTTCTCTGCACTGTGCTGCAGTGGTTTGTTGCATAGTTATTTCATTATGTTGTATGATTTAGCATGAGAACAGAGAGGACTAAAGTACCAATAATGAACATAAATCTGAAAATAACTATGTCTATCCACTATCTTGCTGTTTTACTATGGTATTTCTTTTTAATAAATTTAAAGAACTGCACTCGCTCTTCATCTGCTGTCTAACTGTAGTTCTGCTCTTTTTTTACTCTTAAAGTGATCATTATTAAATATTCTGCACTGACATGATGTCTAATCCTGTTTTAATCTGTAAACAGTTGTTTTATGTTGAGCATGAAATCAGAATTAATATTAATATATTATTGATGTCTGATAATGTTTATAACGGTGGTTGTGTGTTTATTTGCAGCTGACGCTCCTCTGTGAAGCACGATGAACGGATATGAAGCTCCAGCTCTCGTCTCCGGCATCTTTGGCTCCTACAGCTCACAGATCAAGTTAGTGTCTGTTAGCCTGTCTGTTAGCCTGTCTGTTAGCACGTCTGTTAGCCTGTCTGTTGGCACGTCTGTTAGCCTGTCTGTTAGCCTGTCTGTTAGCACGTCTGTTAGCCTGTCTGTTAGCACGTCTGTTAGCCTGTCTGTTGGCACGTCTGTTAGCCTGTCTGTTAGCCTGTCTGTTAGCACGTCTGTTAGCCTGTCTGTTGGCACGTCTATTGGCACGTCTGTTAGCCTGTCTGTTAGCACGTCTGTTGGCACGTCTGTTGGCACGTCTGTTGGCCTGTCTGTTAGCCTGTCTGTTAGCACGTCTGTTAGCCTGTCTGTTGGCACGTCTGTTAGCACGTCTGTTGGCACGTCTGTTAGCACGTCTGTTGGCACATCTGTTAGCCTGTCTGTTAGCCTGTCTGTGAGCCTGTCTGTTAGCACGTCTGTTAGCCTGTCTGTTAGCCTGTCTGTTGGCACGTCTGTTAGCCTGTCTGTTAGCCTGTCTGTTAGCACGTCTGTTAGCCTGTCTGTTGGCACGTCTGTTAGCCTGTCTGTTAGCCTGTCTGTGAGCCTGCCTGTTAGCACGTCTGTTAGCCTGTCTGTTAGCCTGTCTGTCAGCACGTCTGTTAGCATGTCTGTTACCTGTCTGTTAGCACGTCTGTTAGCACGACTGTAAGCACTTCTGTTACCTGTCTGTCAGCACGTCTGTGAGCCTGACTGTGAGCCTGTCTGTGAGCCTGCCTGTTAGCACGTCTGTTAGCACGTCTGTTAGCCTGTCTGTTAGCCTGTCTGTGACGTCAGCAGAGATGCCGAACAGTGACGTTCTGATGCTGTTTCTCTGCCCGTCTGCACCAAACTCTGTAGAAAAGGTGCATTTCTGAAACAACCTGTGTGACATCACAGATCACATCACTCCCACACCTGCACCTGATCTGGCTGCATATTAACTGTAGAGTAAACACTGGCTGGTCTCAGATCTGAAAGACATGAGAGATTAGCACTACTGCTACTAATACTGATCTGGATCACGGTGGTGACCCACAGTGATCCAGATCAAATCAGTTGTTGGATGCTCAGTTTGAGGTCACAGCGCCTGCTGATCGATCAGATGATCAATCAGCTGATCGATCAGTGTTCAGTTCATGTCGAGTCCCATTACAGAGCAAGTTAACAGGAGATTAATGAACTCACCTATACTTATTGATTCATGGAAAAGAAACAAACATCAACGAAATAACATTTTAAAGACTGTACATCATGTTGAAAATTAATAAATGTCAGTAATAAATGTTAGTAAAGTAAAATAGAAACCTGCAGTAAAAATACTGTTAACACCGCTAAAAAACTACACAAAGATACTGTTAACCCAGCTGAAAAAATACACAAAGATACTGTTAACCCAGCTAAAAAAATACACAAAGATACTGTTAACACCGCTAAAAAAATACACAAAGATACTGTTAACACCTCTAAAAAAATACACAAAGATACTGTTAACCCAGCTAAAAAAATACACAAAGATACTGTTAACCCAGCTAAAAAAAATACACAAAGATACTGTTAACACCTCTAAAAAAAATACACAAAGACACTGTTAACACCTCTAAAAAAATACACAAAGATACTGTTAACCCAGCTAAAAAAAATACACAAAGATACTGTTAACACCTCTAAAAAAATACACAAAGACACTGTTAACACCTCTAAAAAAATACACAAAGATACTGTTAACACCTCTAAAAAAATACACAAAGACACTGTTAACACCTCTAAAAAAATACACAAAGATACTGTTAACACCTCTAAAAAAATACACAAAGATACTGTTAACACCTCTAAAAAAAATACACAAAGACACTGTTAACACCTCTAAAAAAATACACAAAGACACTGTTAACACCTCTAAAAAAATACACAAAGACACTGTTAACACCTCTAAAAAAAATACACAAAGATACTGTTAACACCTCTAAAAAAAATACACAAAGACACTGTTAACACCTCTAAAAAAAATACACAAAGATACTGTTAACACCTCTAAAAAAAATACACAAAGACACTGTTAACACCTCTAAAAAAATACACAAAGATACTGTTAACACCTCTAAAAAAATACACAAAGACACTGTTAACACCTCTAAAAAAATACACAAAGACACTGTTAACACCTCTAAAAAATACACAAAGACACTGTTAACACCTCTAAAAATACACAAAGATACTGTTAACACCTCCAAAAAATACACAAAGACACTGTTAACACCTCTAAAAATACACAAAGATACTGTTAACACCTCTAAAAATACACAAAGACACTGTTAACACCTCTAAAAATACACAAAGACACTGTTAACACCTCTAAAAATACACAAAGACACTGTTAACACCTCTAAAAATACACAAAGACACTGTTAACACCGCTAAAAATACACAAAGATACTGTTAACACCTCTAAAAATACACAAAGACACTGTTAACACCTCTAAAAAAAATACACAAAGATACTGTTAACACCTCTAAAAAAATACACAAAGACACTGTTAACACCTCTAAAAAAATACACAAAGACACTGTTAACACCTCTAAAAAAATACACAAAGACACTGTTAACACCTCTAAAAAAATACACAAAGATACTGTTAACACCTCTAAAAAAATACACAAAGACACTGTTAACACCGCTAAAAAAAATACACAAAGACACTGTTAACACCTCTAAAAAAATACACAAAGACACTGTTAACACCGCTAAAAAAAATACACAAAGACACTGTTAACACCGCTAAAAAAAATACACAAAGACACTGTTAACACCTCTAAAAAAATACACAAAGACACTGTTAACACCTCTAAAAAAATACACAAAGACACTTTTAACACGTCTAAAAAAATACACAAAGATACTGTTAACACCTCTAAAAATACACAAAGACACTGTTAACACCTCTAAAAATACACAAAGATACTGTTAACACCGCTAAAAAAATACACAAAGACACTGTTAACACCGCTAAAAATACACAAAGACACTGTTAACACCTCTAAAAATACACAAAGATACTGTTAACACCTCTAAAAATACACAAAGACACTGTTAACACCTCTAAAAATACACAAAGATACTGTTAACACCTCTAAAAATACACAAAGATACTGTTAACACCTCTAAAAATACACAAAGACACTGTTAACACCTCTAAAAATACACAAAGATACTGTTAACACCTCTAAAAAAATACACAAAGACACTGTTAACACCTCTAAAAATACACAAAGATACTGTTAACACTCTCTAAAAATACACAAAGATACTGTTAACACCTCTAAAAATACACAAAGATACTGTTAACACCTCTAAAAAAATACACAAAGACACTGTTAACACCTCTAAAAATACACAAAGACACTGTTAACACCTCTAAAAATACACAAAGACACTGTTAACACCTCTAAAAAAATACACAAAGATACTGTTAACACCTCTAAAAATACACAAAGATACTGTTAACACCGCTAAAAATACACAAAGATACTGTTAACACCTCTAAAAATACACAAAGATACTGTTAACACCTCTAAAAATACACAAAGATACTGTTAACACCTCTAAAAATACACAAAGACACTGTTAACACCTCTAAAAATACACAAAGATACTGTTAACACCTCTAAAAATACACAAAGATACTGTTAACACCTCTAAAAATACACAAAGATACTGTTAACACCTCTAAAAATACACAAAGATACTGTTAACACCTCTAAAAATACACAAAGATACTGTTAACACCTCTAAAAATACACAAAGATACTGTTAACACCTCTAAAAATACACAAAGATACTGTTAACACCTCTAAAAATACACAAAGATACTGTTAACACCTCTAAAAATACACAAAGATACTGTTAACACCTCTAAAAATACACAAAGATACTGTTAACACTCTAAAAATACACAAAGATACTGTTAACACCTCTAAAAAAATACACAAAGATACTGTTAACACCTCTAAAAATACACAAAGATACTGTTAACACCTCTAAAAATACACAAAGATACTGTTAACACCTCTAAAAATACACAAAGATACTGTTAACACCTCTAAAACAATACACAAAGATACTGTTAACACCTCTAAAAAAATACACAAAGACACTGTTAACACCGCTAAAAAAAATACACAAAGATACTGTTAACACCTCTAAAAAAAATACACAAAGACAAAGTTAACAACACTAAAAAAAATACACAAAGATACTGTTAACACCTCTAAAAATACACAAAGACACTGTTAACACCTCTAAAAATACACAAAGACACTGTTAACACCTCTAAAAATACACAAAGACACTGTTAACACCTCTAAAAATACACAAAGACACTGTTAACACCTCTAAAAATACACAAAGACACTGTTAACACCTCTAAAAATACACAAAGACACTGTTAACACTCTAAAAATACACAAAGACACTGTTAACACCTCTAAAAAAAATACACAAAGATACTGTTAACACCTCTAAAAAAATACACAAAGACACTGTTAACACCTCTAAAAAAATACACAAAGACACTGTTAACACCTCTAAAAAAAATACACAAAGACACTGTTAACACCTCTAAAAAAAATACACAAAGACACTGTTAACACCTCTAAAAAAAATACACAAAGACACTGTTAACACCTCTAAAAAAAATACACAAAGACACTGTTAACACCTCTAAAAAAAATACACAAAGATACTGTTAACACCTCTAAAAAAAATACACAAAGATACTGTTAACACCTCTAAAAAAATACACAAAGACACTGTTAACACCTCTAAAAAAATACACAAAGACACTGTTAACACCTCTAAAAATACACAAAGACACTGTTAACACCTCTAAAAATACACAAAGACACTGTTAACACCTCTAAAAAAATACACAAAGACACTGTTAACACCTCTAAAAATACACAAAGACACTGTTAACACCTCTAAAAATACACAAAGATACTGTTAACACCTCTAAAAATACACAAAGACACTGTTAACACCTCTAAAAATACACAAAGACACTGTTAACACCTCTAAAAAAATACACAAAGACACTGTTAACACCTCTAAAAAATACACAAAGACACTGTTAACACCTCTAAAAAAATACACAAAGACACTGTTAACACCTCTAAAAAAAATACACAAAGACACTGTTAACACCTCTAAAAAAAATACACAAAGACACTGTTAACACCTCTAAAAAAATACACAAAGATACTGTTAACACCTCTAAAAAAAATACACAAAGACACTGTTAACACCTCTAAAAAAAATACACAAAGACACTGTTAACACCTCTAAAAAAATACACAAAGACACTGTTAACACCTCTAAAAAAAATACACAAAGACACTGTTAACACCTCTAAAAAAATACACAAAGACACTGTTAACACCTCTAAAAAAATACAAAGACACTGTTAACACCTCTAAAAATACACAAAGACACTGTTAACACCTCTAAAAATACACAAAGACACTGTTAACACCTCTAAAAAAATACACAAAGACACTGTTAACACTCTAAAAATACACAAAGACACTGTTAACACCTCTAAAAATACACAAAGACACTGTTAACACCTCTAAAAATACACAAAGACACTGTTAACACCTCTAAAAAAATACACAAAGACACTGTTAACACCTCTAAAAATACACAAAGATACTGTTAACACCTCTAAAAATACACAAAGATACTGTTAACACCTCTAAAAATACACAAAGACACTGTTAACACTCTAAAAATACACAAAGATACTGTTAACACTCTAAAAATACACAAAGACACTGTTAACACCTCTAAAAATACACAAAGATACTCAAGTTAACACCTCTAAAAAATACACAAAGACACTGTTAACACCTCTAAAAATACACAAAGATACTGTTAACACCTCTAAAAATACACAAAGATACTGTTAACACCTCTAAAAATACACAAAGATACTGTTAACACCTCTAAAAAAATACACAAAGACACTGTTAACACCTCTAAAAATACACAAAGACACTGTTAACACCTCTAAAAATACACAAAGATACTGTTAACACCTCTAAAAAAATACACAAAGATACTGTTAACACCTCTAAAAATACACAAAGACACTGTTAACACCTCTAAAAATACACAAAGACACTGTTAACACCTCTAAAAATACACAAAGATACTGTTAACACCTCTAAAAATACACAAAGACACTGTTAACACCTCTAAAAATACACAAAGACACTGTTAACACTCTCTAAAAATACACAAAGACACTGTTAACACCTCTAAAAAAATACACAAAGACACTGTTAACACCTCTAAAAATACACAAAGACACTGTTAACACCTCTAAAAATACACAAAGACACTGTTAACACTCTAAAAATACACAAAGACACTGTTAACACCTCTAAAAAAATACACAAAGACACTGTTAACACCTCTAAAAATACACAAAGACACTGTTAACACCTCTAAAAAAAAATACACAAAGACACTGTTAACACTCTAAAAATACACAAAGATACTGTTAACACCTCTAAAAAAATACACAAAGACACTGTTAACACCTCTAAAAATACACAAAGATACTGTTAACACCTCTAAAAATACAATAAAGACACTGTTAACACCTCTAAAAATACACAAAGACACTGTTAACACCTCTAAAAAAATACACAAAGATACTGTTAACACCTCTAAAAATACACAAAGATACTGTTAACACCTCTAAAAATACACAAAGATACTGTTAACACCTCTAAAAATACACAAAGATACTGTTAACACCTCTAAAAATACACAAAGATACTGTTAACACCTCTAAAAATACACAAAGATACTGTTAACACCTCTAAAAATACACAAAGATACTGTTAACACTCTAAAAATACACAAAGATACTGTTAACACCTCTAAAAATACACAAAGACACTGTTAACACCTCTAAAAATACACAAAGACACTGTTAACACCTCTAAAAAAATACACAAAGACACTGTTAACACTCTAAAAATACACAAAGACACTGTTAACACCTCTAAAAAAAAATACACAAAGACACTGTTAACACCTCTAAAAATACACAAAGACACTGTTAACACCTCTAAAAAATACACAAAGATACTGTTAACACCTCTAAAAATACACAAAGATACTGTTAACCCAGCTAAAAATACACAAAGACACTGTTAACACTCTAAAAAAATACACAAAGATACTGTTAACACCTCTAAAAATACACAAAGACACTGTTAACACTCTAAAAAAATACACAAAGATACTGTTAACACCTCTAAAAATACACAAAGATACTGTTAACACCTCTAAAAATACACAAAGATACTGTTAACACCCCTAAAAATACACAAAGATACTGTTAACACTCTAAAAATACACAAAGACACTGTTAACACCTCTAAAAATACACAAAGACACTGTTAACACCTCTAAAAAAATACACAAAGACACTGTTAACACCTCTAAAAAAAAATACACAAAGACACTGTTAACACTCTAAAAATACACAAAGACACTGTTAACACCTCTAAAAATACACAAAGACACTGTTAACACCTCTAAAAATACACAAAGATACTGTTAACACTCTAAAAATACACAAAGACACTGTTAACACCTCTAAAAATACACAAAGACACTGTTAACACCGCTAAAAATACACAAAGACACTGTTAACACCTCTAAAAATACACAAAGACACTGTTAACACCTCTAAAAATACACAAAGACACTGTTAACACCTCTAAAAATACACAAAGATACTGTTAACACCGCTTAAAAATACACAAAGACACTGTTAACACTCTAAAAAAATACACAAAGATACTGTTAACACCTCTAAAAATACACAAAGACACTGTTAACACCTCTAAAAATACACAAAGATACTGTTAACACCTCTAAAAATACACAAAGATACTGTTAACACTCTAAAAATACACAAAGATACTGTTAACACCTCTAAAAATACACAAAGATACTGTTAACACCCCTAAAAATACACAAAGATACTGTTAACACTCTCTAAAAATACACAAAGATACTGTTAACACCTCTAAAAATACACAAAGACACTGTTAACACCTCTAAAAATACACAAAGATACTGTTAACACCGCTAAAAAATACACAAAGACACTGTTAACACCTCTAAAAAATACACAAAGATACTGTTAACACCTCTAAAAATACACAAAGACACTGTTAACACCTCTAAAAAAATACACAAAGACACTGTTAACACCTCTAAAATACACAAAGACACTGTTAACACCTCTAAAAATACACAAAGACACTGTTAACACCTCTAAAAATACACAAAGACACTGTTAACACCTCTAAAAAAATACACAACGACACTGTTAACACCTCTAAAAATACACAAAGACACTGTTAACACCTCTAAAAATACACAAAGATACTGTTAACACCTCTAAAAATACACAAAGACACTGTTAACACTCTAAAAATACACAAAGACACTGTTAACACTCTAAAAATACACAAAGACACTGTTAACACCTCTAAAAAAATACACAAAGATACTGTTAACACCTCTAAAAAAATACACAAAGATACTGTTAACACCTCTAAAAAAATACACAAAGATACTGTTAACACCTCTAAAAAAAATACACAAAGACACTGTTAACACCTCTAAAAAAATACACAAAGACACTGTTAACACCTCTAAAAAAATACACAAAGACACTGTTAACACCTCTAAAAAAAATACACAAAGACACTGTTAACACCTCTAAAAAAATACACAAAGACACTGTTAACACCTCTAAAAAAAATACACAAAGACACTGTTAACACCTCTAAAAAAATACACAAAGATACTGTTAACACCTCCAAAAAAAATACACAAAGACACTGTTAACACCTCTAAAAAAATACACAAAGACACTGTTAACACCTCTAAAAAAAATACACAAAGACACTGTTAACACCTCTAAAAAAATACACAAAGACACTGTTAACACCTCTAAAAAAATACACAAAGACACTGTTAACACCGCTAAAAAAAATACACAAAGATACTGTTAACACCTCTAAAAAAAATACACAAAGACACTGTTAACACCTCTAAAAAAAATACACAAAGATACTGTTAACACCTCTAAAAAAATACACAAAGATACTGTTAACACCTCTAAAAAAATACACAAAGATACTGTTAACACCTCTAAAAAAAATACACAAAGATACTGTTAACACCTCTAAAAAAAATACACAAAGACACTGTTAACACCTCTAAAAAAATACACAAAGACACTGTTAACACCTCTAAAAAAAATACACAAAGACACTGTTAACACCTCTAAAAAAATACACAAAGATACTGTTAACACCTCTAAAAAAAATACACAAAGATACTGTTAACACCTCTAAAAAAATACACAAAGACACTGTTAACACCTCTAAAAAAATACACAAAGACACTGTTAACACCTCTAAAAAAATACACAAAGATACTGTTAACACCTCTAAAAAAATACACAAAGACACTGTTAACACCTCTAAAAGATGTAAAATTAAATTAAAATGGATTTAAGTCCACTGAGTTATCTTAACTCCAGTTCTCTGGTGTGAAGCATCAGTGTTGTTGCCATGGTTACATGCAGTGTGACAAGTTTGTGCTTTCCCATAATAATAAATCAGAGAGAGCAGAAACAGTTTTACTGTAAAACAGGATATATATATATATATATATGTATATATATATGTATATATATATGTATATATATATGTATATATACATATATATATATATATGTATATGTGTGTATATATAGATATATGTATATATAAATAAAAAAACTGTTGAATAGTCAGTAACCTGCTGCTGACTGTCAGGACCTGGTTCGTGGTCCAGGGTCCTGGTCCTGGGTCCTGTTTCCTGGTCAATGGTTCCTGGTCCTGGTTCCAGGTCCTGTTTCCTGGTCCAGGGTCCTGGTCAATAGTTCCTGGTCCTGGTTCCTGTACTGCATGGTTCCTGTAAACTGATGACAACATGATGTCTGAGTCTGTTTTTATAAATAGTGTAACTGTTTCCCATAAGGAGTTCTTACTGATAACATCCCATAATAACTACCTGTTGTTATTTCTTTGTGATTATTTATCTTGTTTCTCAGCGGCCATGGCTCTCCGGAACCTTCTACTAATAAAGTGCAGTGCAGTGCCAAAGCTGTGTACGGTCAGTCCATCTTCTGTTCTCTTTCATTAATCTGTGCGCAGATCCTCCTCGTTAACCTCGTTGTCCTCGTTAACAGGATCAGATGAAATCTATTTCCTTCGTTCGTCTGCCAAACATAAAAAGAAAAGTCACAGTGAGCACAGTGTGAACGCTTCCTGGGTGTCTTATTTCACTGAGGAGGCTCTTATTTTTCTACTTTTGTGACTGTAAAGGTCACGACCTCATGACCCCATCAGGGGCCCAAAATAAAAGAGTTTAGTTTAGTTCAGCCATCAGCGCTTCTAGATAAATAAATCTCCAGGAATATTGCCCAAACCTAGAAGAATAAGAGCTTCACAGTGAAAATCCAGGTGTTCCTGCATGTTGACCTCCTCTCTGTTGACTTGAATGTGGTCGTGTTCAGTGATTTACTCGGTGTTGTGGTTCGCTTCAGCTGCGTGTTTTGTTTTTTTAACATGCAAATATATCGATTTAACGTCTGTCTCCTTCAGAACAAAGGAAGCATTTCACCAACACCAGCATCAACAGTCTGACGGATACGTCTCAGTATCATGTGGAGGTGAGACCAACAAATCACTTCATCATTATTAATATTATCATTATTGTTGTTATTCACATGGAAATGACTTGTCTTTCTTCACCAGACCAGTGTTTCCATGTTTGCTCGCTCATTGAAGAACGTATAACAAACTGATTTTAATCATCATAATGATATTCTCCTGACTGGTTTCTTCAGAAACATTCAGACTTTCTGCTGAATGATGGAGAAAATAAACGTTTTCTGTGTCGCCTCAGCACCTGACCACGTTTGTGTTGGACCGTAAAGATGGGATGGTTACCGTGGACGACGGCGTGCGGCGCCTCCGCCTGCTGGACGCTAAAGGGAAGATCTGGACTCAGGAGATGTTGCTGCAGGTGGAGGAGAAAAGTGTCAGCCTCATCGACCAGGAGACCAAGGTGAAGCTGTAGATGTACTCCAGAGTACACAGAGTACTGTTAGGAGTACTCCTCACTGAAGCTGTGGTTCTGCAGAAGGAGCTGGAGAACTTCCCCATCTCGTCGGTGCAGCACTGCCAGGCCGTCATGAACTCGTGCAGCTTTGACTCCATCCTGGCTCTGGTCTGCAGAGACTCAGGTCAGAACAAACCAGACCTGCACCTGTTCCAGTGTGACCACATCAAGGTACGCTCCCTGTGACTGGTCACTGAGTGGAGGTAACCATAGCAACAGCAAGTCAGGATGACGTAAGAAAACATCCCTAGTGAAGAGCTCCCGGTGGTTCCTGATGAAGATGATGTCACCGTGATGATGTCACAGACTTCATGTCATTAACGTGTGTCCTCTCGTCCAGGCCAGTCTGATCCAGGCCGACGTAGAGAGCGCCATGATCGACGCCAAAGGAGGAAAAGTCAAGAAGAGACCAGAAGCTCTGAAGTACGAACCAGTCAGCTGATCTGACGGCTTAAACGCTGGCAGCTGATTGGCTGATCGGTCCACCTGTCCACCTGTCTGTCCACAGGATGATCCTGAAGAGTGACGGCGTCATCCCCCCTCCCCCCGCTGCCCCCGCCCCCGAGCCGCCGCCGTCCAATCAGCTGGACGTGAAGAGTCGGGCCGCCGCCTGGTCGGCCTGGACCAATGAGCAGCAAGACTGTGAGTGATGTCACCTTAAAGGAGCAGAGTGTGTGTGTGTGTGTGTGTGTGTTAATAATTATGAATAGTTCACACTGTCACACTCTGACGTCACAAACAGCAGCTGAGGTTTAAATATTTCACTATTTGTTTTTATTTTTTGACATTTATTTATGTGAACACCCCTGTGTGAGGAGAAGCGCCAGAAGATGGATGGATTTGAATATATTTTTCTTGTCTTGGGATTTATTATATTTATTGTTACTTATTGAAGGCTGTAGATTAAAGGAGGAATGAAAATTAGTCTTTAACTCCCAGTGTAGCGCTAACAGCCTTAGCATGCTAACTGTCATTTATTCCTCATATGGATTGGTTCTGATCATTGTTATTGATTGGTTGATCAGATGAGAAGCAGCAGCAGGAGGACGACGGGCCGGTGGAGATGACAGCAGCCCGAGTGGACCGAGACGTGGTGAGTCCTGGTCTGGAGGGTCTGGTCTGAGAGCAGGAGTCCAGGTATGGAGGGTCTGGTCTGAGAGCAGGAGTCCAGGTCTGGAGGGTCTGGTCTGAGAGCAGGAGTCCTGGTCTGGAGGGTCTGGTCTGAGAGCAGGAGTCCTGGTCTGGAGGGTCTGGTCTGAGAGCAGGAGTCCTGGTCTGGAGGGTCTGGTCTGAGAGCAGCTGCTTTGAGGGAAAAGCTGCTTACATAAGAGCTACAGTGACCTGTGCTCTGTTGGTTCAGGTTTAATCATTAAATCAGAATAAACGTCACGTTGAACACAAACCTCAAGGTGACTCTTTTATTTTGGCAGCAAATCCTGAACCACATCCTGGACGACATCGAGTTCTTTGTCACCAAACTTCAGAAAGCTGCAGAGGCCTTCAGCGAGCTCTCCAAGAGGAAGAAGGGCAAGAAGGGCAAGAAGAAAGGACCAGGAGGTGAGCACCACTGAGGACCGGTCCGGACCGGTCCGGACCACTGAGGACCAGTCTGGTCTTTTAGACTTTTTTTTTTTTTATAGAAGAAAAATCAAAAAGGGCGTCATCAGTAATAATCAGTAATAAATAAAATGTGATGTTGTGCTCTTTGTCCACTAGAGGGCGTCCTCACTCTGCGCTCCAGACCTCCTGCTGAGGACGACTTCATCGACTGTCTGCAGAAGTTCAAACACGCCTTCAACCAGCTGGTAGCCTCCTGCTCCTCCTGCTCCTCCTCCTCCCTCTGTTCCTCCCTCTGCTCCTGCTCCTCCTCCTCCCTCTGTTCCTCCCTCTGCTCCTGCTCCTCCTCCTCCTCCCTCTGTTCCTTCCTCTGCTCCTCTTCCTCCTGCTCCCTCTGTTCCTCCCTCTGCTCCTCACTTTGCTCCTTTTCCTCCTGCCCCCTCTGTTCCTCCCTCTGCTCCTCTTCTTCCTCCTGCCTTCTCTACTTCTCCTCCTCCTCTTCCTCCTCCCTCTGTTCCTCCCTCTGCTCCTGCTCCTCCTCCTCCTCCCTCTGTTCCTCCCTCTGCTCCTGCTCCTCCGCCTCCTCTCTCTGTTCCTCCCTCTGCTCCTGCTCCTCCTCCTCCTCCCTCTGTTCCTCCCTCTGCTCCTTCCTCTGCTCCTCTTCCTCCTCCTCCCTCTGTTCCTCCCTCTGCTCCTGCTCCTCCTCCTCCTCCCTCTGTTCCTCCCTCTGCTCCTGCTCCTCCTCCTCCTCCTCCTCCCTCTGTTCCTCCCTCTGCTCCTGCTCCTCCGCCTCCTCTCTCTGTTCCTCCCTCTGCTCCTGCTCCTCCTCCTCCTCCCTCTGTTCCTCCCTCTGCTCCTTCCTCTGCTCCTCTTCCTCCTCCTCCCTCTGTTCCTTCCTCTGCTCCTCTTCCTCCTGCTCCCTCTGTTCCTCCCTCTGCTCCTCACTTGGCTCCTTTTCCTCCTGCCCCCTCTGTTCCTCCCTCTGCTCCTGCTCCTCCTCCTCCTCCCTCTGTTCCTCCCTCTGCTCCTGCTCCTCCTCTCTCTGTTCTTCCCTCTGCTCCTGCTCCTCCTCCTCCCTCTGTTCCTCCCTCTGCTCCTTCCTCTGCTCCTCTTCCTCCTCCTCCCTCTGTTCCTCCCTCTGTTCCTTCCTCTGCTCCTCTTCCTCCTGCCCCCTCTGTTCCTCCCTCTGCTCCTCTTCTTCCTCCTGCCTTCTCTACTTCTCCTCCTCCTGCTCCTCCTGCTCCCTCTACTTCTCGTCTTCCTCCTCTTCCTCGTGGACTGACCTTCTTCTTCTTCTTCTTGCTGACCTCCAGGGGAAGCTGCAGGACCACATCCAGAACCCCAGCGCTGTAGATCTGGTTCACTTCCTCTTCTCTCCTCTCAGGATGGTCAGTCTGAGCTTTTATTCTCTGAATGACTTCCTGTTTGTGTTTAATTTGTAATTAATTAGAATTATTCTTCATAAATAATAAAGTCCTCATCCTCCAGGTGATCCAGGCCTCTGGCAGTGTGGATCTGGCTCGTAGCGTTGTGGTTCCTCTGCTGACCAGAGAGGCCATTGACTTCCTGCACTGCTCAGGAACAGCAGAGGAGCGCCACCTGTGGGTCACCCTGGGAGACGGCTGGACCAAATGCAGGTAAGGTTGAGTCACTTCCTGCTTCCTGTCCTGATGAGGAGGACAGCACTAAGGGAGGTGTTTGCTGCTCAGGCTGGAGTGGCCTAAGGACCACTACTTCCCCTCCTGCGTTCTGACCTTTCGGGACGACTGGGAGCCGCCGCCGTTACCGCCAGCGACGGCATCCAGACAGGATGTGACTCACCTGGAGAGCGAGACCCAGAGACAAGAGGAGCTGAGGACCAGACTGGAGGTTCACACCTGCGTCCCTCATCAGTAATATCTGGCTAAAGTTGGTTCCCATGAGTCATTGCTCCGTCATGTTTGTGTGCAGATGCTCCCTCCTGTAGACGGGTACGCCTACAGCTCCTCCTGCAAACGCATGCACATCCTGGATCAGGACTCAGCGGTGGCTGCGTTCAAACAGGCCGTCAGCCGCCGTGTAGACCGGTAACTGAGCCCAGGCCCTGGAGAACTGGTCCCAGATCTGGTCTGAGCAGATCTGGTCTGTGCTGCCCTCTAGTGGGTGTGGTTCAGACACTGATAAATACAGGGAGTAAATAAACACAACAGCTTTTTAATTAAAGTCAGTATTATTATTATTAGTAATAACGATGGTATTCAATTATTATTATCATCATCATTAATGATAATGAATTAATTAAGATTATCTTTATTATTAATAAAGATGATAATAATTCTCATATTCCAGATCATATTCTTTCTGATATTTACAAACTGTTCATGTATTATATAATATTTCTAACGTTTCTTTGCTCAATTTCTGATAATCTCTCTATTCTACTTATAATACTCTCTTTATTCTGTTTATAATAATATATATATTACATATATATATATATATATATATGTGTGTGTGTATATATAATATATAAATGAATAAATGAATAATATTCTACTCTGGGTGATTTGATCTTAAGCTGTTTTCACACTTGATTGATTTTTTTTCTCTGAGTTTCTTAATGTAACGTTGGGACCCTTCTCCTCGGCTCTGACATAGTTATTATAGTCATTATTGTTATTATTGACAACATTAAATAACTGTTTCTCCTTATTATTCAGTTTCTAGTTGGAAATCGTTGTTTCCTGTTTTAAAATGTATACATGCTGTTAGATATAGTCGTACATTTGCTTGACTGTTCTACAACGTTGTGATTAATAATAATTAGTGATGTTGTGATTGGTTGGTATGTTTCAGAAGTTTTGAAGTTCAACCAAACCTGTTTGCCAAATCTAAATATGACTTTGTGGCGAGAAACAACACGGAGCTGTCCGTCCTGAAAGACGAGGTCGTCCAGGTTTGTCTTTTACTTATTATTATCATTATTATTGTTTACAGGGGTCAAACTTCATTGATTGCACCAGTGAGAGCAGAGTGTGAAGGTTCAATTAGCAGAGTAATAGAACAGTTTGGCTAAAAATACTGCAATGCACACAACATTATGGGTGACATATCAGAGTTCAAAAGAGGACAGACTGTTAGTTTACATCTGTGACCAAGACAGCAAGTCTTTGTGATGTATGAACAGCTGCAGAATTAAATGTGCACCTCAACTCTCCTGTTTCCACCGAACCATCCTGGAGCACCATGTGCACCCAGGATGGTTCAAACATCATATCCTGAAGACGGTGCACCAAAACACACAGCAAGACTGCTGACAGAGTGTCTCTCTCTTTATATATATATATATATATATATCTCCTTCCCCTGCTTGCTGCACACCTGAGTGCAGTCAGTGTTCAGGTAGAGGGGAGGAGGGTGGAGAAGAGGGGAGTGCAGAGATGAGAGGCAGACAGCACAGAGGTGAGGAGGGTTTGGTTTCCTCTTTGTTTGTTTCTCATAAACCAGGTTTTCCTCCATGCTCTTTAGCTGCTGGGGTTTTATTCCTTTAGTTTGTTGTGTTAGTTTGGGCTGGAGATTACCGGTAGTTACATTATGCAGTTTTTGTTAGATTATAGGTTTATTTTTTTACTTGGACAGTTTAGGGGGAGACGCTGGGAGTGGTGTGTGTGTGTGTGTGGAGGCTGTAACAGATGGACATGAAAGTGAAGCTGAACATCTCCCATGGCCTCCACACTCACCACATCTAAATATTATTGAGACACTTTGGGCTGTTTTGGAGGAGAGAGTCATGAAATGTTTTCCTCCAGCAGCATCACGTAGAGACCTGGTCACTATTCTGCAAGAAGAAAGGCTCAGAATCCCTCTGGACACTGTGCAGGACTTAGCACTGTGATAAGAAGAATAACCTTAATGAATTTATTATAAATGACCATCAATAATGTGATGGACTCACCTGTCGATGATCCGCTCAGGTGTTGGACGACAGGAAGCAGTGGTGGAAGGTTCGCAGCGGCTGTGGAGCGTCAGGATACGTCCCGAACAACATCCTGGAGGTCAGCAGAGGAGAGCCCGTCTACAGCCACACCATCCAGGTGAGCGCCATGTCCCTTCACCCCTTCATCCAGTGTTCACCCCTTCATCCAGTGTTCACCCCTTCATCACTTCACCCCTTCATCACTTCATCAGTTCATCCAGTGTTCACCCCTTCATCCAGTGTTCACCCCTTCATCCAGTGTTCACCCCTTCATCACTTCACCCCTTCATCACTTCATCAGTTCATCCAGTGTTCACCCCTTCATCCAGTGTTCACCCCTTCATCACTTCACCCCTTCATCACTTCATCAGTTCATCCAGTGTTCACCCCTTCATCCAGTGTTCACCCCTTCATCCAGTGTTCACTCCTTCATCCAGTGTTCACCCCTTCATCACTTCACCCCTTCATCACTTCATCAGTTCATTCAGTGTTCACCCCTTCATCAGTTCATCAGTTCATCAGTTCATTCAGTGTTCACCCCTTCATCAGTTCATCAGTTCACCCCTTCATCCAGTGTTCACCCCTTCATCCAGTGTTCACCCCTTCATCACTTCATCAGTTCATCCAGTGTTCACCCCTTCATCCAGTGTTCACCCCTTCATCACTTCATCAGTTCATCCAGTGTTCACCCCTTCATCCAGTGTTCACCCCTTCATCCAGTGTTCACCCCTTCATCACTTCATCAGTTCATCCAGTGTTCACCCCTTCATCCAGTGTTCACCCCTTCATCACTTCATCAGTTCATCCAGTGTTCACCCCTTCATCCAGTGTTCACCCCTTCATCCAGTGTTCACCCCTTCATCACTTCACCCCTTCATCCAGTGTTCACCCCTTCATCACTTCATCAGTTCATCCAGTGTTCACCCCTTCATCCAGTGTTCACCCCTTCATCACTTCACCCCTTCATCACTTCACCCCTTCATCATTTCACCCCTTCATCCAGTGTTCACCCCTTCATCACTTCATCAGTTCATCCAGTGTTCACCCCTTCATCCAGTGTTCACCCCTTCATCCAGTGTTCACCCCTTCATCACTTCATCAGTTCATCCAGTGTTCACCCCTTCATCCAGTGTTCACCCCTTCATCCAGTGTTCACCCCTTCATCACTTCATCAGTTCATCCAGTGTTCACCCCTTCATCCAGTGTTCACCCCTTCATCCAGTGTTCACCCCTTCATCACTTCACCCCTTCATCACTTCATCAGTTCATCCAGTGTTCACCCCTTCATCCAGTGTTCACCCCTTCATCCAGTGTTCACCCCTTCATCACTTCACCCCTTCATCAGTTCATCAGTTCATCAGTTCATTCAGTGTTCACCCCTTCATCAGTTCATCAGTTCACCCCTTCATCCAGTGTTCACCCCTTCATCCAGTGTTCACCCCTTCAGCCAGTGTTCACCCCTTCATCACTTCATCAGTTCATTCAGTGTTCACCCCTTCATCACTTCATCAGTTCATTCAGTGTTCACCCCTTCATCCAGTGTTCACCCCTTCATCACTTCACCCCTTCATCCAGTGTTCACCCCTTCATCACTTCACCCCTTCATCCAGTGTTCACCCCTTCATCACTTCACCCCTTCATCCAGTGTTCACCCCTTCATCAGTTCATCAGTTCATTCAGTGTTCACCCCTTCATCCAGTGTTCACCCCTTCATCACTTCACCCCTTCATCCAGTGTTCACCCCTTCATCAGTTCATCAGTTCATTCAGTGTTCACCCCTTCATCACTTCACCCCTTCATCCAGTGTTCACCCCTTCATCACTTCATCAGTTCATCAGTTCATCAGTTCATTCAGTGTTCACCCCTTCATCAGTTCATCAGTTCATTCAGTGTTCACCCCTTCATCACTTCATCAGTTCATCCAGTGTTCACCCCTTCATCACTTCATCAGTTCATCAGTTCATTCAGTGTTCACCCCTTCATCAGTTCATCAGTTCATTCAGTGTTCACCCCTTCATCACTTCATCAGTTCATCCAGTGTTCACCCCTTCATCACTTCATCAGTTCATTCAGTGTTCACCCCTTCATCAGTTCATCAGTTCATCAGTTCATTCAGTGTTCACCCCTTCATCACTTCATCACTTCATCAGTTCATTCAGTGTTCACCCCTTCATCAGTTCATCCAGTGTTCACCCCTTCATCAGTTCATCAGTTCATTCAGTGTTCACCCCTTCATCACTTCACCCCTTCATCACTTCATCAGTTCATTCAGTGTTCACCCCTTCATCAGTTCATCAGTTCATTCAGTGTTCACCCCTTCATGACTTCATCAGTTCATCCAGTGTTCACCCCTTCATCACTTCATCAGTTCATTCAGTGTTCACCCCTTCATCAGTTCATCCAGTGTTCACCCCTTCATCACTTCATCAGTTCATTCAGTGTTCACCCCTTCATCACTTCATCAGTTCATTCAGTGTTCACCCCTTCATCAGTTCATCCAGTGTTCACCCCTTCATCACTTCATCAGTTCATTCAGTGTTCACCCCTTCATCAGTTCATCCAGTGTTCACCCCTTCATCACTTCATCAGTTCATTCAGTGTTCACCCCTTCATCACTTCATTCAGTGTTCACCCCTTCATCTCATCACTGTCTCATCCTCGTGTGTTTTATTTTGAAATCTCAAAGCTCATGATGCCAAAGAAGGAGTTTGAGCTGTTCAAGGTAGGACGACCTGAGTTTTCTCTGTGTGGACTCTGATTTAAAGGAACACTCTCACAAGCTGTGCTAGGCTGTGCTAGACTAGGCTGTGCTAGACTAGGCTGTTCTAGGCTAGGCTGTGCTAGACTAGGCTGTGCTGTGCTAGGCTAGGCTGTGCTAGGCTGTGGTAGACTAGGCTGTGCTAGGCTGTGGTAGACTAGGCTGTGCTAGGCTGTGCTAGGCTGTGGTAGACTAGGCTGTGCTAGGCTGTGCTAGGCTGTGGTAGACTAGGCTGTGCTAGGCTAGGCTGTGCTGGGCTGTGGTAGACTAGGCTGTGCTAGGCTAGGCTGTGCTAGACTAGGCTGTGCTAGGCTAGGCTGTTCTAGGCTAGGCTGTGCTAGGCTGTGGTAGACTAGGCTGTGCTAGGCTGTGGTAGACTAGGCTGTGCTAGGCTAGGCTGTGCTAGGCTGTGCTAGGCTAGGCTGTGCTAGGCTAGGCTAGGCTGTGCTAGGCTGTGGTAGACTAGGCTAGGCTGTGCTAGGCTGTGCTAGGCTAGGCTGTGCTAGGCTAGGCTAGGCTGCTCTAGGCTAGGCTGTGCTAGGCTGTGGTAGACTAGGCTGTGCTAGGCTAGGCTGTGTTAGGCTAGGCTGTGCTAGACTGTGGTAGACTAGGCTGTGCTAGACTAGGCTGTGCTAGGCTGTGGTAGACTAGGCTGTGCTAGGCTAGGCTGTGCTAGGCTGTGGTAGACTAGGCTGTGCTAGGCTAGGCTGTGCTAGGCTGTGCTAGACTAGGCTGTGCTAGGCTAGGCTGTGCTAGGCTAGGCTGTGCTAGGCTAGGCTGTGCTAGGCTGTGCTAGACTAGGCTGTGCTAGGCTAGGCTGCTCTAGGCTAGGCTGTGCTAGGCTGTGGTAGACTAGGCTGTTCTAGGCTAGGCTGTGCTAGACTAGGCTGTGCTAGGCTGTGGTAGACTAGGCTGTGCTAGGCTAGGCTGTGCTAGGCTGTGGTAGACTAGGCTGTGCTAGGCTGTGCTGTGCTAGGCTGTGCTAGACTAGGCTGTGCTAGGCTGTGCTAGGCTAGGCTGTGCTAGGCTGTGCTAGACTAGGCTGTGCTAGGCTAGGCTGTACTAGGCTAGGCTGTGCTAGGCTAGGCTAGGCTGTGCTAGGCTGTGCTAGGCTAGGCTGTGCTAGGCTGTGCTAGACTAGGCTGTGCTAGGCTAGGCTGTGCTAGGCTGTGCTAGGCTAGGCTGTGCTAGGCTGTGCTAGACTAGGCTGTGCTAGGCTAGGCTGTGCTAGGCTAGGCTGTGCTAGGCTGACTCTCACAGGTGGCAGGGTTATTTTGCTGGTTGTCAGAGTGTTCCTTTAAGCTGTTAGCAGTGAGCTCAGTAGTTTTGGTTGCAGTGAGTTTTAAAATCTTTTTTCATCTCCTCCATGTTTTTATTTCACCTGTTTCATTTCACTTTTCCAGCAATTACTGGGAGAGTTGAACGAGGTAAACAAACACCACGCTGGACCGTTCCAACCATAAATATTTAGTTGTTGTATTAAATAATAAGTTAGGAGGACATTCTTCTGAGGTCAGATAGTAATAATTGATCGCTTGTGTCCAGGCTGTAGATGGATGTCTCTTGTCCTTCCCTCAGAAGCAGACCTCCAGGACTGACCTCCTCTCCACTAAACCAGCAGTGACTCCGCCCCCCCCAGCCCCCACCAGGCTCCCCACCCCCCCACTCCCTCCTCCGGCCGACAAGCCGCCCGGCAGCAGCGTCAGCCGGCGGAACAGCAGCACCTCCAGCGACAACGGGAGCGTCGCCATGAGAGACCAGAACAACCAGAGACCTGCAGCTGTCAACCGTGAGTCTGAAAGGAGCTGATATATTTCACGAAGGAAAGTGATTTTACTACAATAATAAAGTCCTCTCATTGTGAGAATAAAGTGACATTGTGATGGGAAGAGAACGCCACACGTGTTATTCGACCGTGTGATGATATTTATCTTTTCTTTCACGCTGCAGGCAGGAAATCCAACATGGAGGAGGTTCAGGACGAGCTGATGCACAGACTGACTTTAGGTCGCAGCGCTCAGAAGAAGCTCCAGGCTTCCTGTCGTGGCGACGCTCCGTCCAGCAGCATCACCTACGACTCATCACCTGACCACGTCAAAGCCTGGCTGGAGGCCAAAGGCTTCAGCCCAGTGTGAGTGTTTTCTTATTCCTGCCAGGAGCAGAGCACATATCACCGTGACGACCGAGGAACAAGGGCCGCTCTTCTTCTTCTTCTTCTTATTGATGCTTCCTGTCGGCAGCACCATCACCAGCCTCGGCGTCCTGACCGGAGCTCAGCTCTTCTCGCTCAACAAGGAGGAGCTGAAGACGGTTTGTCCGGACGACGGCGGCCGAGTCTTCAGTCAGGTGACCGTCCAGAAGGCGGCGCTGGAGGTGAGCGAGGAGGCGTTTTATTCTGAAAGGGGGGAAATCATGAAGGCCAGTTTATTCTCACATCACGCTGATGACTGGATATTATGGGATGTTGTTGATGGACGCTGGCTTCCAGGCAGCTGATTGGTTGATCAAACATGAAAACGCTTCTTCTCCACAGACTTGCTTTAATCTCTAATCTCCATCAGTTAAACAGTTAATCAGCAGCTAAATCCTGTTATAAAAAGATGACGTCATTGTTGTTTCACATATTGCATCGACTGGTTCTATAAAGAAAGTAGCTTTGATTTAAAAAACAAAAATAAGTAAGTTGAAGAATTATAATATTTCCAGAATAAAGCTGGAAGGTGGTGAAAAGTAGTGAAAGTTTTTTTTAACGTTTATCAGGAATAAAAAGCTCTCAGTGACAGAAGGGCGCCTTCTGGTGGAGGTGCTCAGTGTCAGACGTTCCCCTTCAGATTAAAAGCGTGTGTTTTAGTGCAGGAAGCTGAAGGTCCTGGTCTGGTTCTGCTCTCTGGTCTGTTTCCACCTGCAGGTCTTCTTCTGAGCCTCCTTTGATCTTCTGCTTCTCTCAGGTATATCAGCTGTTAGCAGACGCTTCGCTCCGCCGGACAGATTTAAGGAGTTTAACCTTTAATGTGAAACATCTGTTCACCGTCTGTCAGCAGGTCCTCATGGGTCTCAGGGTCCTCATGGTCCTGATGGTCCTCAGGGTCCTTGTGGTCCTGATGGTCCTCAGGGTCCTCGTGGTCCTGATGGTCCTCGTGGTCTTGATGGTCCTGATGGTCCTCAGGGTCCTCGTGGTCCTGATGGTCCTCAGGGTCCTCGTGGTCCTGATGGTCCTCGTGGTCTTGATGGTCCTCGTGGTCCTCGTGGTCCTGATGGTCCTCGTGGTCCTCATGGTCCTCGTGGTCCTGATGGTCCTCGTGGTCCTGATGGTCCTGATGGTCCTCGTGGTCCTGATGGTCCTCGTGGTCTTGATGGTCCTGATGGTCCTCGTGGTCCTGATGGTCCTGATGGTCCTCGTGGTCCTGATGGTCCTCGTGGTCTTGATGGTCCTGATGGTCCTCGTGGTCCTCAGGCTCCAGGTGTTACTCACCTGTCTGGACTTGTCACCTGTGTTTTTGATATTGGTCACTAAAATGATGAGCGCTCCTCTCGTCTGTGACCTTCTTCAGGCATCTCTTTCATTCTTCACATCAATCAGGTCATCAGATGAAATATTCTCACCTCATTCTGTCCGTCGGAGCCACACTTTGGACGTTTCACCCTTTAGAAGCATTTTAAGGTAGCGCCAGTAGTTGTCTCCCTGCTGTGGCCGCCCAGTCCTCCTTAAACTCACTTCCTGTTGACTCCTCACCTGGTGCCCTCTGACCCCGCCCCCACCTGTAGAGACCAGGATGCATTTCTTCTGTGCTAGCTTTGATTAGCAGTCAGCTAATCAAACATTTAGTAGTTGTACCAAATAATTTGATGCTGATTTGATTCAAAATGAGAATTTGTTCTCAATTGATTTACCTGATAAAATAAAGGTTAAATAAAAAAAACAAAGTATTACTCCTTTTAAAACCTTTAAGAAAGATTTCATGTTCGGTTTAGTTTTTTTTTTTTTTTTTTTAAAAACACTGACTGAACTTTATCACCTGCAGCTGATCGCACAAAGACTAAGAGCTAAAAACAGCAAACATCAATATTCCAGTGAGGAGGAAAGATGAAAATGTGCATATATAACATTACACTTTAATTTCCATTTGTTTCTACTGCGAATGCAGAATTTCACTAATTAGTAAATTTAGATTTGTAAAAAATGAATTCAGTGGTATGAAGCATTTATTCATGTATCTTTGTTATTTAATATTTCTTTCTTTGTGCATCCAGTTTGTAGGACGTACTTAGAAGTACTTCATTACCCAGCATGCCCCCTGACTCATACCTTAGATATTTACCTGCGTTTCAGTTTCACAGCTTCCAGCAGCAGCGACGGCCAGGCAGCTTCCTGAGGTTGGTTCAGACAGCTGGCTGAGATTACGTGGAGGACTACTGCAGTATGTCGCAGTGTATCACTGTGTAACTGCAGTATATCACTGTGTAACTGCAGTATGTCGCAGTGTATCGCTGTGTAACTGCAGTATATCGCTGTGTAACTGCAGTATATCGCAGTATATCGCTGTGTAACTGCAGTATATCACTGTGTAACTGCAGTATGTCGCTGTGTAACTGCAGTATGTCGCAGTATATCGCTGTGTAACTGCAGTATATCACTGTGTAACTGCAGTATGTCGCAGTGTATCGCTGTGTAACTGCAGTATGTCGCAGTATATCACTGTGTAACTGCAGTATATCGCTGTGTAACTGCAGTATGTCGCAGTATATCGCTGTGTAACTGCAGTATATCGCAGTATATCACTGTGTAACTGCAGTATATCACTGTGTAACTGTAGTATATCACAGTATGACTGTAGTATGTCGCAGTATAACTGCAGTATATCACAGTGTAACTGTAGTATATCACAGTATGACTGTAGTATGTCGCAGTATAACTGCAGTATATCACAGTGTAACTGTAGTATATCACAGTATGACTGTAGTATGTCGCAGTATAACTGCAGTATATCACTGTGTAACTGTAGTATATCACAGTATTACTGTAGTATGTCGCAGTATAACTGCAGTATATCACAGTGTAACTGTAGTATATCACAGTATGACTGTAGTATGTCGCAGTATAACTGCAGTATATCACAGTGTAACTGTAGTATATCACAGTATGACTGTAGTATGTCGCAGTATAACTGCAGTATATCACAGTGTAACTGTAGTATATCGCTGTGTAACTGCAGTATGTCGCAGTATATCGCTGTGTAACTGCAGTATATCGCTGTGTAACTGCAGTATATCGCAGTATATCACTGTGTAACTGCAGTATATCGCTGTGTAACTGCAGTATATCGCAGTATATCGCTGTGTAACTGCAGTATATCGCAGTATATCACTGTGTAACTGCAGTATATCACTGTGTAACTGCAGTATATCGCAGTATATCGCTGTGTAACTGCAGTATATCGCAGTATATCACTGTGTAACTGCAGTATATCACTGTGTAACTGCAGTATATCGCAGTATATCGCTGTGTAACTGCAGTATATCGCAGTATATCACTGTGTAACTGCAGTATATCGCTGTGTAACTGCAGTATATCGCAGTATATCGCTGTGTAACTGCAGTATATCGCAGTATATCACTGTGTAACTGCAGTATGTCGCAGTATATCGCTGTGTAACTGCAGTATGTCGCAGTATATCACTGTGTAAGTGCAGTATATCGCTGTGTAACTGCAGTATGTCGCAGTGTATCGCTGTGTAACTGCAGTATATCGCTGTGTAACTGCAGTATATCGCAGTATATCGCTGTCTAACTGCAGTATATCGCAGTATATCACTGTGTAACTGCAGTATATCACTGTGTAACTGTAGTATATCACAGTATGACTGTAGTATGTCGCAGTATAACTGCAGTATATCACTGTGTAACTGTAGTATATCACAGTATGACTGTAGTATGTCGCAGTATAACTGCAGTATATCACAGTGTAACTGTAGTATATCACAGTATTACTGTAGTATGTCGCAGTATAACTGCAGTATATCACAGTGTAACTGTAGTATATCACAGTATGACTGTAGTATGTCGCAGTATAACTGCAGTATATCACTGTGTAACTGTAGTATATCACAGTATGACTGTAGTATGTCGCAGTATAACTGCAGTATATCACAGTGTAACTGTAGTATATCACAGTATGACTGTAGTATGTCGCAGTATAACTGCAGTATATCACTGTGTAACTGTAGTATATCACAGTATGACTGTAGTATGTCGCAGTATAACTGCAGTATATCACAGTGTAACTGTAGTATATCACAGTATGACTGTAGTATGTCGCAGTATAACTGCAGTATATCACTGTGTAACTGTAGTATATCACAGTATGACTGTAGTATGTCGCAGTATAACTGCAGTATATCACAGTGTAACTGTAGTATATCACAGTATAACCTCAGCCAGCTCTCAGCTCAGAGAATTTTCTCTCAATAGTTTGTTGCTAAGAAACGCTTCAAAAGCAGCCGGACAGTAATAATAATTTTAATAACGATAAAACATTTCTATCAGTTTTTAATAATCTGTTTTCTCCTGTCTTGCTCTCTCTGCCTCCTCCTTTTCTTCTTTTCTCTCTTCCTCGCTCTCCCCCTACCTTCCTTCCCTTCCTCCTTTTTTTCCTTCCTCCCTCCAGAGGGCTTCCTGCTCTGAGCTTCAGGAGATCATGAGGAGGCGACAGGAGAAACTGGCAGCCTCCACCTGGGACTCAGGGGTGGAGTCTTTTGATGAAGGCAGCACCCACTGAGCTCCTCAGCGCTCCTTTCCTTTCCTCATTTCCTTTCCTTCACACTGCCCTCTCCATCCTCAGGCGGCAGATGACCACGCCAAGTTTGTGGAGATCATGCGTCGGCGGCAGGAACTCCTCAGCTCGTCTCCTTAGAAACTTCTGGACGTGTTCAGAACTTTCTGCCTTGTTTGCCTGAAGTTCAGCTGGACTTTAGTTCACTTTGTAAAAAGTTTGAATGTCTGACGGCTTCAGTTTCTGCTCCTCATAAAAGTCATTTTTCTGAAGACGATGACGTTTTTTCCAGGATCTTCACACTCCTGAAGCTGTGAGTGAAAAAAAAAACAACTCCACTAATCAGAAAAATAAGATTTTAAACTGAACAAAAACTCCTGAAATTCTATTATCAGTTGATTTTATTGTCAACTTTTCTCCACATGCCATAAAAAATATAAAGGAATAAACTCACCTGATAATGAAACTTCAACACAAAGATATCAGACATTATTCAGAAAGCCTCGTGAAAGCCTCAAACCTGAGGAAAGTTTTGTGATTAAACAGATTTATTTCACAAACTGAGCTCACCTTTCATATTAAGTGATAGTTTGTACAGAGAATAAAAGAAATGTTGAATATATTATTCTAGCAAACAGTAATAGAACGAAAAATAAATATTTACTGTACATGTACTACACAAGTTCTCTGGCCCAGAAGGTTCATAGTTTATCTTTTCATTTTGTGGATACATCAAAAGAAGACCGTAGTTATTAAAAGAAGTTTGAAAAAGAAAGGAAATGAAAATAATTTTCTTGAAACTTTATGATGACGTTGAAACAGATTTATTGATCAGTAGTTTTGCACAATAAATAATAAACTAGTTCAAGTTTATTTTCCTCTGAAGAGTTTAAAAGTCGTCCTGAATATAATCTGCTGAGTCATGTTTTCACTTTAAGCATGATGAATGTTTTTAGGCTCCGCCCACAACTTTGTGACATCATCATGCACTGACCAATGGCATTCAAGTCACTCTGAGTGATCTTAAATCTGACGTCAGGTTGCAAAAAAAATACAGAAATGTCGGATTTCTGGACGATCTGTCATTCGTTTACGACCAGAAGTCAGTTTGGTTTCTATGGCGACTCGCAGAAGTGATGTCACTTCCTGGAGATCAGGAAAGTGCTGCTTTCACCTGCGGATCAGAGATCAGCTGTGAAAGAAACAAATAATCCAGATTGTTTGTTATGAATTATTAATCTGAATTAAATCTGGAACCAAAGATTCTTCAAATGGTAGAACAAAAAAAAAACAATAAAAAAAAACAACATGGCTGCTGTTTGCTCACATGACATTAATATGTAAGATCAGCTGCTTTCATATGCTGTACAGGACTGGGCAGCGATCGATCGATTGATCGATTCTATTGATTTAGTTTCTCGTGGTTGAGTGTGAATCCAAACTGTAACTAGTCTCATTAATGAAGCTGATTAATTATTCAAGTGTTTTAGTGAACTAACAGTTCGAGAAGCCAATCAGAAGAAGTGTTTTTCTTTGTGAATAGATTTATTTTTTTCATGGTGCCTTTTCCTAGAAATGAAACAGGAATAAAAATCATGACATGTTTTCCTGGTGGTTTTCTCTGACTGCTCTGACGTTTATCTTAGATACGATCTTTATCAATACTTGAAATTATAAGATATTCAGATGAACGCCTGTCATGTTTATAGAGTAACAAATATGAAGAGAACATGTTCGACTGTTTTATTTGGGATGATTTCATATTCATTTTAACATTTCACTCTGAACTCCAGCAGTTCACTTCCTGCTTGAGGACTGGATCGGTCTGCAGTTCTGCTGCTGCAGGTCTAGTACTAATAGTACTAGTAATAGTACTAGTAGTAGGATTAGTAGTACTAGTACGAGTATTAATAGTAGTAGTACTAGTATTAGTACTAGTAGTAGTAATAGTAGTAGGATTAGTAGTACTAGTACGAGTATTAATAGTAGTAGTACTGGTATTAGTACTAGTAGTAGTAATAGTAGTAGTATTAGTAGTGCTAGTAGTAGTACTAGTACGAGTATTAATAGTAGTAGTACTAGTATTAGTACTAGTAGTAGTAATAGTAGTACTACTAGTAGTAGTAGCAGTAGCAGCAGTAGTACTAGTAGTAGCGGTGGTGGTATTGGTGCTAGTGGTGGCAGTGGTGGTACTGGCATTGGTGGTAGTGGCGGTGGTGGTGCTACTGGTGGTGGTAGCAGTGGTGGTGCTAGTGGTATTGGTGGTGGTGGTGGCAGTGGTAGTAATGGTGGTGGTGGTATTAGTGGTAGCAGTGGTGGTAGTGGTAGTGGTGGTGCTGGGATTGGTAACAGTACTAGTACTAGGAGTAGTATTAGTGGTAGTAGTACTAGTATTAGTAGTAGTGGTGGTAGTAGTAGTAGTTCTACTAGTATTAGTAGTAGTAGTAGTACTAGTATTAGTAGCACTAGTATTGGTAGTAGTAGAGGTAGTAGTAGAACTAGTATTAGTGGTAGTAGTAGTAGTAGTGGTTGTAGTAGTACTAGTAGTAGTAGCATTAGTAGTAGAACTAGTATTAGTAGTAGGAGAGGTAGTATTAGTAGTAGTACTAGTATTAGTAGTAGTAGAGATGGTACTAGTAGTAGTAGTAGGAGAGGTAGTACTAGTATTAGTAGTAGGAGAGGTAGTAGTAGAGGTAGTAGTAGTAGTACTACTAGTATTAGTAGTGGTAGTAGTAGTACTAGTATTAGTAGTAGCAGTAGTACTACTAGTATTAGTAGTAGTGGTAGTAGTAGTAGTACTACTAGTATTAGTAGTAGGTAGTAGTCGTGGTGTTAGTAGTATTAGTAGTACTAGTAGTAGTAGTACTAGTATTAGTAGTAGTCGTGGTATTAGTAGTACTAGTAGTAGTAGCACTAGTATTAGTAGTAGTCGTGGTATTAGTAGTACTAGTAGTAGTAGTACTAGTATTAGTAGTAGTTGTGGTATTAGTAGTATTAGTAGTAGTAGTACTAGTATTAGTAGTAGGAGAGGTAGTAGTAGTAGTAGTAGTAGTACTAGTATTAGTAGTGGTGGTAGTAGTAGTAGTAGTCGTGGTATTAGTAGTATTAGTAGTAGTAGTACTAGTATTAGTAGTAGGTAGTAGTCGTGGTGTTTTGTAGAAGATGAAAGAGGACAAAGTTAACGGACACATTTGATCATTTTATTGAACACATTAAAACTGTGACAAAGATCTGAATTGCGATCAGCCTGAAGAGACTCTAGAGAGACTGATGGACAGATGAAGGATGGACAGGTGGAGTGATGGACGGATGAAGGATGGACAGGTGCACTGATGGACGGATGAAGGATGGACAGGTGGAGTGATGGACGGATGAAGGGTGGACTGGTGGACAGATGAAGGATGGACAGGTGGACTGGTGGACAGATGAAGGATGGACAGGTGGACAGATGAAGGATGGACAGGTGCACTGATGGACGGATGAAGGATGGACAGGTGGAGTGATGGACAGATGAAGGATGGATAGGTGGACTGGTGGACAGATGGACTGGTGGACAGGTGGAGTGATGGACGGATGAAGGATGGACAGGTGGACTGATGGACAGATGAAGGATGGACAGGTGGAGTGATGGACGGATGAAGGATGGACAGGTGGACTGATGGACAGATGAAGGATGGACAGTTGGAGTGATGGACAGGTGGACTGATGGACAGATGAAGGATGGACAGGTGGAGTGATGGACGGATGAAGGATGGACAGGTGGACAGATGGACAGATGAAGGATGGACAGGTGGACTGATGGACAGATGAAGGATGGACAGTTGGAGTGATGGACAGGTGGACTGATGGACGGATGAAGGATGGACAGGTGGAGTGATGGACGGATGAAGGATGGACAGGTGGACAGATGAAGGATGGACAGGTGGAGTGATGGACGGATGAAGGATGGACAGGTGGACTGGTGGACAGATGAAGGATGGACAGTTGGAGTGATGGACAGGTGGAGTGATGGACGGATGAAGGATGGACAGGTGCACTGATGGACGGATGAAGGATGGACAGGTGGACTCTGGCTGGACGAACACGAAGCTGTAGAAACATCTCGTCCAGAAGAGTGTGAACATCCCAGAATGCATCACTCAGGTAAAGATGATCCACAAACACAACACCTTTAAAAAGCAACATTTCCACGAGAACGACTGTAATGACGAGTAGAAACAGCAGGACGAGTATATGTACAGTACGCCTGACAGCTGGAGGTGTCCTCAGGTGACCCCAGGTGTCCTCAGATGACCTCAGGTGACCCCAGGTGTCCTCAGATGACCCCAGGTGTCCTCAGATGACCTCAGGTGACCCCAGGTGTCCTCAGAAGACCCTAGGTGTCCTCAGATGACCCCAGGTGTCCTCAGGTGACCCCAGGTGTCCTCAGATGACCCCAGGTGTCCTCAGATGACCTCAGGTGTCCATGTTTTTTTCCCACACATTCATTTCCTCTTTTTTTAAACAAGGTGTGCTCTAAACAACTTTTCTTCTCATGACTGTTTTTAAAATTAGAAGAACTTCAGGGACAAAAACTGAAGAAAATAATTTTAAGATTTGCAGATAAAAAAATTCAGTTATATTTTAATGTTGCTATTTTTGTACCTTTTTATTCAAGTCAAACACCTTTAATAGTTTATTAAGTGGACTTAATTCTCACTGAGATGACTGATGTTCATCCTCACCTCGCAGTAAAATTAAAAGTCTGACCAAACAGAAACGCTGTTGAGCTCTCTGCTCTTATTTTGGCGGCACCCTGCACATCCTGCGTGTGAAACTTTTTTGTCTGTTCGGTGGAACGACGTTCATCCAGGAAGTGAGAGGAGTTTTTCTTTTGTGAAATCTACTGCTGGCTTCATGAGGCGATCAATGAATAATAAATGATTAATATCTGAAAACGTTCCTGCTAAATTTGGAAACATCTCAGTTGTTAGCGTCACTGTGTTCAGTCAGAGCAGCAGCTCGTTTGCTTTCTGATCTTGTCTCTTTGTGCTCATGACTCTCACTTCAGACTCTGATTTGTTGCTAAACTGATGGAGGAAACGTCAGATGTCTTGTTTGGGTTTGAAGTCACTTCCTGCAGCTGGACTCTGCTCATCACTTGAAGTTTGATTAATGTTCCTTAGTTTAATTACAAACTGCAGCGAAACGATCAAGAACCATTTTTGTGCTCGTTTTGCAGAACTCTGCAGCCTCCTGATCATCTCATCATTTAATAATCATCGGCAGTGAGAAGCAGCAGGACAGCTGCTCGCTAAAAAAATGAAAAGGAGGGATGATGAAGTGATGAAGAGGCCGGTGTGCTCGCTGCTTTTTCAGCTCCTGAGATTTAAAAAAAAAAAGAAAGGAAATGGAAAAAGTGACTCAGTTCCACCGACTCGCCGTCTCACAGTGTAGACATCCAATCACAGGACGGAGCTCGTTAACCTCTGACTCCTCCCACCCCAGGCTGACCTGAGTCAGTCCAGGTCAAAGGGCAGGGATGGTCAGTGACGCTCCTTAAGGCAAAGCTGCATCCCATGCTTTAACACCAATTCAAACAGAAAACGGCTCTTTTGTTTTTTGACACTGATGATGAAGCGGATCTTCTTCTGCACAGGATGATGCCTGACGCACAGGACGCTGGGTCTGATCGCCGCCTGCAAGACAACAACAAGGGCATTTCAGTCCCATGAGCACCTTATGAGGTGTTTTTATTCAGCTTGGCTTGTAAATATTATAACTGTCGAATGACGACGATAATCATCTGGATTTCTTTTAATATCTATGTTTCTGTGTTGCTCTACAGGTGTCATGGAGACCTTCCTTTCAGCCAATCAGAAACCAGAAAGCACCTGTGCAGTGACATCACAGCATGGAGTTAAAGGTGATTTTTAAGCAATTTGGATAGAAAACAAAATTAACAGTCTGAATATGGAAAGTCATAAAAGTCTGATGTCAGCATATCAAAGATTTGACATGAACCAGGTCAGGCCCATCCCATAATAAGCCCACAGACGGTCACTAGGCTGTCTCTGAGGACTCACGTCTGGACAGGCGTCCAACTTTAGGTCTTGCTGGCGTTCTCGTAGATGACGTCAGAGGTGATGGACTGCTGCTTCTTCTTCTGCCACATCAGCAGGACACACTGGTGGATGAAGACGTACTGTTCCTGTGACACAACAAACACCATCCACCAATCAGAGAGCTGCTCCTTCTTGCTGGTGACCTCATGCACACTTCATGTCCTCACCTCGGTCTGGACCATGGACAGACGGTGGGAACGCATCTCGGACACCATCCCCAGGATGTCGGCAAACTCGTGTTCCCTGATGTGCTGCATGAGGCGGTCCAGAGCCATGAAGGTCCCCGTCCGGCCGACGCCGGCGCTGAACCAGACACATTAAACAATGAGGCTCCGCTGACATCATCAGGACCACATGATGACATCATGAATGTGACATCATATCCATCATGTGCTCAAATAATTTAACAACAATAATGTGATGAAAACCTGAATAATAAAGACATTAAAGCTGCTGACTTTGACCTAAAACTGTTTGTCTTTATGGAAATATTTCACACAAATAACTAAGAAATACCTAAAGGTGTTTTTTTTTAGCTACTTCTGAAACTTTATTATCCTTTCATATTCTGGCTGGATGGATAGACGAGGGACAGATGGAATAAAACAGTCCACCGCAGGTGAAAAGGTCTTCCTCAGGGTGGAGACAGCAGCACCGAAAACATGCTGACATCTTAGATTGGAACATCCCATAATGATCAGGCCTCATCCTGAACGACGCAACAAGAAAGCTAACATGCTAAGAGAGGAACTCTGACCGCCACTGATGCTACATGCTAACATGATGACCACTGCCAGGAGAAGAGACCATCTCTGACCTCCACCTGACCTTCAACTGACCTCCATCTGACCTCCACCTGACCTCCACCTGACCTTCATCTGACCTCCATCTGACCTCCACCTGACCTTCAACTGACCTTCAACTGACCTCCATCTGACCTCCATCAGACCTCAGAAGCCTCACCTGCAGTGGACGATGATGGGTTCTTTGGTCCTGTTGGCCTGCTGGCGGACGATATGGACGAACTGCAGGATGCTTTCGATGGCGTTGACTGTGGGGACGCCGTGATCCGGCCATGAGGTGTAGTTCAGGTGGAGGACGTCCTGACTCTCGTCGGCCTGCAGGGGGACAGCAGAGCAAACATGAGCCTCTGAGCCTGCAGCCAGCCCCCGACCCTCAGGTTGAGAACCCTCCACTCACATATCCCAGTCTGAACTTCCTGATGGTCCACTCTGGAGACTCGCTCTCCGACAGCATCTCCACACTGATCTCTCCGTACATCACAGGAACGTCTGAGAAGGGCCAGTAGTGGTCACATTTTACCTGGAGACACATCCAATACAGGTTAGTACTGCTGCAAAAGTACCATTACCACAGTAAAAATAGTCTGTTACTGTAAAAGTACCATTAACACACAGTAAACTACCAGCAGTACTACCAGCAGTACTAGCACTAGCAGCAGTAGTAGCAGTACTAGCAGTAGTAGCAGCAGTATTACCAGCAGTACTAGCAGCAGCACTAGCAGTACTAGCAGCAGTACTACCAGCAGTACTAGCACTAGCAGCAGTAGTAGCAGTACTAGCAGTAGTAGCAGCAGTATTACCAGCAGTACTAGCAGCAGCACTAGCAGTACTAGCAGCAGCACTAGCAGTACTAGTACTCACCCTGCGGCGCTCGTTGCACTGAGTCAACATGACGATGATCGGACTCTTCTGCTGCAGAACCATCTTCCAGAAGTCGTTCCTGGTCTCCGGCAGTGGACCCTGAGTAGCGATGTACTCTTTAGAGTGTTTGTATCCCTGGAGAGTCACACACAGAAAAGTACTTTTATAGAAAGTATAAACAGTATCTGTCAATAAGACAGGAGCTAATTTACTGTAACAAGTATTTCTGTAGTTATTCAACACTGAAGAACCTGAAGGGAACAAAGTACACTGTTCAGGTACTGAAAGTATTTCTACTTCCTGCTACGTTTTACTGCTCTAAATTTATCTGGACTTACTTTCATCATAAACATTTTATCAGTTTATCAAATATAATTCTTTTATAATAATATCTTTAAAATGTTTACTAGTACACGTGATTGCTGTCTGTATTTTTGTACTTTGACTTCAGTAACATTTTGAACTTCTTCAGTTAAATACAGAAAACAAGATGGAGGAACACCAATAAAACACAAATAATAACCACATAATCCTGTCTTTCCTAAATGAATACAAGATATGAGAAGTGTTGAAGTTATAAATAAACTCTCTGCAGAAACATGAACAGAGCATGCTAACACAGTAATAACATGATGCAGTGACTCACAGGTATGTAGTTGGCGTTGATGTAGTCTGATCCTTCGTCATTGTGCATCGAGATCAGCTTCACTCGACTGAAGTCGTCTGCAAAGGAAACATCTCTGTTCTCAGCTCAGCAACAGGAAGTGCCTTTATTATTCTTTATTATTTCTTTAGCTGGTCCAAGATAAAGACAATCTTTAATGTTCGACAGGAAGTCTGTAACGTTCAACAGGAAGTCTGTAACGTTCAACAGGAAATCTGTAACGTTCAACAGGAAATCTGTAACGTTCAACAGGAAGTCTGTAACGTTCAACAGGAAGTCTGTAACGTTCAACAGGAAGTCTGTAACGTTCAACAGGAAATCTGTAACGTTCAACAGGAAATCTGTAACGTTCAAAAGGAAATCTTTAACGTTCAACAGGAAATCTGTAACGTTCAACAGGAAGTCTGTAACGTTCAACAGGAAATCTTTAACGTTCAACAGGAAGTCTGTAACGTTCAACAGGAAGTCTTTAACGTTCAACAGGAAGTCTGTAACGTTCAACAGGAAATCTTTAACGTTCAACAGGAAATCTTTAACGTTCAACAGGAAGTCTGTAACGTTCAACAGGAAATCTGTAACCTTCAACAGGAAGTCTGTAACGTTCAACAGGAAGTCTGTAACGTTCAACAGGAAATCTGTAACGTTCAACAGGAAGTCTGTAACCTTCAACAGGAAGTCTGTAACGTTCAACAGGAAGTCTGTAACGTTCAACAGGAAATCTGTAACGTTCAACAGGAAGTCTGTAACCTTCAACAGGAAGTCTGTAACGTTCAACAGGAAGTCTGTAACGTTCAACAGGAAGTCTGTAACGTTCAACAGGAAATCTTTAACGTTCAACAGGAAGTCTTTGACAGGACGGCCCATGATGCTTTGCGGCCGGTGACTCACAGGGCAGGATATTGGTGTATCTGTTCTTGGGCCTGTTGACGGGCAGGTCAGCTGCATCATGGGAAAGATCCAGACCGACGCTCTTCAGCTCCTAAAAGTAAAAAAAGATTAGATAAAGAAAATCTTTATGTGTGAATATAATCAAACTACTGCAGCACAGTAACTGTGTGTACTTGTACCTCAAACTGCAGAGAGAACTTGTAGGCCGAGTCTTTGCTCATTTCTTTGAAGTAGGCCTCGAAGTCGTCGAGCTGCACCGGACTGAAGGAAACATCAGGGGTTGATCACTGATCAGATGTTAAACCCTTTTAAATCCACAGATATCTGAGGAACATGTGATCAATGAGCTGATCTGATAAACCTTCTCATGAAAAGCAACAGAGATGAAGCTTTGATCATTTATTGATCGACCTGTCTTCAAACGTTGCGGCTCATGTTGGAGCATGAATGAGAGGATGAATATGAATGAATGAATGAATAAAAGCACAGGATGAAGAGGCGACAGGAAGCCACATTTCGCCTGGTGGTTACCTTGTTAGCTTCCGTTTCTTTAAAGCCGTCTTGCTCCTATAAAATACAAACATGTGATGGACTCTATTATATTAAACTATACTGAAATGAAACTGCAGACATGAGGGTTTGACTGATGTTTGAAATAAAGGTTCAAAGACTTGAACTTTGTTAATAGAAATATTCAAAAAATAATATTTCAACTCAGAAATCCCCAATTAGTTGTTTTTTCTAATCCTTTTAACACCGAATTAAAACATTTTTATTTTTATTTTATTTTGAGACACCTGCTGACTTCAGGGGTGGAAAAAAATATGTGATTTCATGAAAACTACGGAAGTCAATGTGATTATTATTAATCACAATATTTCAATCGTTTCCATTGTTTTTATTTTATCTCACATTGATTTTATGTAAATATTATGCTAAGAGGTAAACTCAATATTATTTGTCATTGTTTTAATTTGTTTATTATATTGGAATTTCTTTTTAGATTTCTCTTCATAAAAATGGAAGACAAATTTTAAATTTTGGTTTTGAAAACATGATTGAATTTGATTAATGGCAGCTGTTAACTTCCGTAAAACATCCATCAGTCAAACCCTGGAGAGCAGAGTGTTGACATCATATTTTAAGATCACATCAATAATTATAGAAATCATGCTCAAACTATCCTGCAGCTCAAACATGCAAACTTTTTCATGCATCTTTCTAGATTCTCTGGTCCTGATCATCTCTGAGTCCATACGATGTCAACATGCACTAAAACAACCAGAGCTAAATGCTACGCTAACAGCAGCGCTACATCCTGAAGGTGGACCAGCAGAAAGAGACAGACAGCGTGCAGAACATGGAGCAGAGCTGGTAGCACCAACACTTAGCATCATGCTACGTCCACCATGACGGAGCTGGACCGCAGAACAGCTGACAGGACGTCACTTCCTGTTTACATCAAACTGGACTTTAAAGCACTTTAATATGCAGCTTTCAGATATTAATTTATACTTTTAGCAATCTGGTGATTTTCTATAGTTTGTTCCTGTCAACAAATCCCATGGGCAGATATTAATAATTTATAGGTTAATACAGTTTATAAAGAGAGATCCTCCAGAGCTGATCACGAATCACGAATTTGGCAATTTTTCTGTTTTTATTGAGATCATATTAATGTTAAACCACAAAACACTGACATCACTGAAAAATATACTTGTGTCGTCTGCAAAGATTGGACACAGTTATTTTCATGAGCATAAAGAATGGAGAATGATAAGCAGGTCTACAGAGTCCACCAGGTTCAGAAGATCTGGACTCTTTTATCTCTGCATAGGTCTTCATCTCAAACATTCTTTGACATCGTAGTCTTAATACTTTTAATGTATTTTCTACACAGAAACACACTAAAGTAACTCCTCACAAATCCTGATTCTGCTTCACTTCCTGTTTCCAACCACAGAACATGATTATTATCATTATTAACCTTAAAGATATGAGATTTCTGACATTGACTTTCCTCAAATCAACATCTGAGGCCGATGAAGTCTGCATTAATATGGAATAATAGTTTGGATCTGCTGATTCCACGTCTGGAATTATTACATTTGTATTTTTATGGGATTTGTTGACAACAGGAAAACCACAGAATGAGTCCAGACTGGTCCTTCAGTTCTGGATCCGGATCCAGACCAGTCAGATCCAGACCGGTCCTTCAGTCCTGGATCCAGATCCAGATGGTGGCTCTGCTTCGTCATGCCCTGAGGTGAAGAGGCTCTGGCCAGCAGAGTGCTTACTTACCAAGGATTAATATAAAAAGCCAAAAGATAGTCAGTCCAAAGGCAGGATGGCAGTAGGGTAAGGAAGGCAAAGAGGCTTCTTCGCCTGAAGGGTTCAAATAAAAGATCAAATAAAAACAGACACAGGTCAAAATGAAGGAGAGGAGCCACCAGGGGGCGACAGAACATGGAGCTCCGTTAGTAGAGAGCTGAACATTAGTGCTGAACACACAGTTAACGCTTCATGCAGCCTTTCAGAGGAACAACAATGGCCGCTCTGTCTCCTTTCACGGCTTCCAGCCAGGCTGTGACATCACGGCGTCCTCCCCACAATGCAACACTCAGCCAGGACCTTCGTCATGTAGCAACAGTCCACATCTTGTCACTCCACTTCATGAACCTGACGGTGCCGCTAACATTAGAGCTGCTGGGGTCGTAAACTGATGCAGACTTGTTGTTAGATTTTCAGATTGATGTATCTTTGACTAAATAAATAAAATAAAATGTCAACTAATAAATTTAATTGTATCGTCTCTTTACCAGCGAAATAGTATGTAGCATTCTGTCTGCCAGGCGTT
The DNA here is from genome assembly GCA_029721515.1 of Synanceia verrucosa. Classification (NCBI taxonomy): domain Eukaryota; kingdom Metazoa; phylum Chordata; class Actinopteri; order Perciformes; family Synanceiidae; genus Synanceia; species Synanceia verrucosa. Next base: position 19,489,948 of record CM056571.1, read on the forward strand.
TCCATGGTGATATAACAACTGTTCCTGTATGGGATGCTAACAAAGACAAAGAGTGAATTGTTTCACGTTGGCCTACACATTAACTATTTCCTGTTTGGGCTGCATTATTATCATCAATGCTACTTAGCCAGTTAGCTGGTGTTAGCAGAAGCCTGGCTTTGTTTAGCTAACTCTTCATTTAGCTGTTCCTTAAAATGAAAGCAACAGTTAGCATTTAATCCTTCAATGTAATTAATTCACTGCTCAAAGAATGTAACTAACCCTTTTGTTTTTGTGGACTCTGACAGGAGGACCAGGATGGAGCCCTGAGGGACGCCACCTCACTGAACTCACTCTTAGTTTTGTTGGAAATATTTTGACCAAACAATCACATCAGAAAGGAGAGAAACTATGTTTTACATCAATGACATTTACCCTAATAATAATAAAAACAATAATAACAGTAACTGTGTGGATGAGCTGGAGGAAAGAGGTGGACCAGCCAGGAAATATTGTTAAACCATAATCTGTCATTATTATTCTTTCATTGTTTGTAGTGTTTGTATTATTGTTTTTAATCTGCATCAGTGGCGACGCCCACACTGCCGACATGCAGTCAACACATGAACACGACGACAGCGTCACATTCAGGACGATGGACATGATGGAGCAGATGGAGGCCAAGGTTCTGCCTTAACTGACCGTCTTTCAGCTCATATATTAATCTGACATATTTATCATTTGATCATAAATGTGAGACTGACTCTGACCAGCTTCATTTTACAGGATAAATGACAGGTTTCTTGTTTTGGTAGAATTTAACAGAAAAACAACATGTTGTCCTTTTAATCTGAGCTCAGCTTCATCTTCATCATCATCATCATCATCATCATCGTCATCATCTTAAAGTGCCACAGGCGAGCTAACATCTGGAGTCATGTCATCAAATCTGCTCAATCTGCTACTGATCAGACTGACTAAACGCTTTGCTGTGATTGGAGGATGAGGACAAAGGAGGAGGAGCATCCTACCAGTTATAAGGAAGCTTCCCGTCTCGTTCAAACGAGGCGAAGTTGACAAACGTCTCTGCACCGCAATCTCTGAAACAGGAAACAGGAAACAGGTCAGACAGGTAGCAGCAAGAACTGAAACTTGAGCTTGATAAAAGATGACGAGGATTTCATGTTCAAAATGATTCAAAATAATTCACAAAATTCATGATAATTCACATTCTGCACAGTGAGAGGAAATTTGCCGTCATCTCGAAGAATAAAAAGTTGTGAAAGTAGAAATTTTGATCTTCTCTGTTGTTTTACTTTTTTTTAAAGTGAAAAATACTGAATTTATTCAGTGTAGGAGCCAAATATGTTGGCGAAATATTCCAACCGACCTGGCCGACTCTTCGTTTTATAACCGTACGCTGTGCTGTTCTCGACTGAATCCATGAGTCATTCTTCACTGCAGCAAAAACAATTCATTTCCTTCATGCAAATGTGAACGATGTCCATTGTTGTGACATGACAGTGTGACATTCAGCGTGACAATCTTTTTGCGCCGTAGCGGTCAGAAACCCTTTGCCCTTCTGGGTCAAACACCTGACAACGTCAGTAACCGTGCTACCTTCACACCTGAGCATTACGAAGTAGAGCGACACCCCGTGTTCGGAACAGCGAACCACAAGTGAAACCTGGAATATTTCACCAACATATGTGGCGCCTCCATTCTCATGTATTATACTACAGTATTAATACTATGGTAGTTTGATAGAAAGGAGCTCCTGTAAGCATGAGATACTGAATACGAGCAGTACTAGTACTAGCACTAGTAGTAGTAGTAGATCTAGATGCAGTATACTGAACTCTGCCGGCTGTCACCAGTCACATAAATGACCTCTGTTTCATGAAAACAGGAAGTCGTTTCCGTGTCAGTTTCTAAGAAAAGACATGTGACATGAAATCTGAAGTTTCTGCAAAATCAAACTGTTCTGCTTTTAAGTGAAGCTCTGAGGTAGTACTGGGGTAGTACCGAGGTAGCACTGAGGTAGCACTGGGGTAGTACTGAGGTAGTACTGGGGTAGTACTGAGGTAGCACTGAGGTAGCACTGAGGTAGTACTGGGGTAGTAGTACTGAGGTAGCACTGAGGTAGCACTGAGGTAGCACTGGGGTAGTACTGAGGTAGTACTGGGGTAGTACTGAGGTAGCACTGAGGTAGTACTGGGGTAGTAGTACTGAGGTAGCACTGAGGTAGCACTGAGGTAGCACTGAGGTAGCACTGGGGTAGTACTGAGGTAGTACTGGGGTAGTACTGAGGTAGTACTGGGGTAGTACTGGGGTAGTACTGGGGTAGTACTGAGGTAGCACTGAGGTAGTACTGGGGTAGTACTGGGGTAGTACTGAGGTAGCACTGAGGTAGTACTGGGGTAGTACTGGGGTAGTACTGAGGTAGCACTGAGGTAGTACTGGGGTAGTAGTACTGAGGTAGCACTGAGGTAGCACTGAGGTAGCACTGGGGTAGTACTGAGGTAGTACTGGGGTAGTACTGAGGTAGCACTGAGGTAGTACTGGGGTAGTAGTACTGAGGTAGCACTGAGGTAGCACTGGGGTAGTACTGGGGTAGTACTGAGGTAGTACTGGGGTAGTACTGGGGTAGCACTGAGGTAGTACTGAGGTAGTACTGGGGTAGTACTGGGGTAGTACTGAGGTAGTACTGGGGTAGCCCTGGGGTAGCACTGAGGTAGTACTGAGGTAGTACTGAGGTAGTACTGAGGTAGTACTGGGGTAGTACTGAGGTAGTACTGGGGTAGTACTGTACCTGGTCATCTGCAGGTGTTTCTTGCGTAGAACCAGCAGGAACAGAAGCAGCAGGACGATGAGCAGAAAACTGAGGACGACCAGAGCAGAGATAGCTGCGATGCTAGGGTTCATCTCTTTAGCTGCACACACACACATCATTCAGTTTTAATAGCATTAGTATTATTATTAGACATGTAATGTAATACTAATAATACTAATAATAATAATAATAATACGAACAATAGAGGGAGTTTTTGCATCTATTCTCACAGAATTAGTCACTTTCCAGCAGCTTCATCAATACCATCCATTCACTTCTACTTTACCATCTATCAGTGGACTTTTAATGTGAAAAACACCTGCAGGAAGTGTCTTTGGAATGTGAATTTCTTTGATTTCTACATAATGAAGGGCTTTTAGTTAAGGTGTCATAATAACAGTAATGATGATGATGACCGGCGGTGCTGATGGTGATGTGAGCCGGCTGGCTGGCTGTGCTGTAGCTGAAGCTGGTCACGCTGCAGTTGTAGGTGGACGAAGGCATCAGACCAGAAACCGTCACCACATGAGAGCTCGCCGTCTGAGGCTCACGAGCCTGAAAGAGACGGAAAGAACGTTTCTAACTGTGGTTAATCTAAAACGACAGAACGATATACAGAGAAAAACATAACATCAAGTAAAATAAAAACAAGGCAAAATGAAATACGATTTGAAAAAATAAGATGAAAAAAACTGTTTTATTATATTAAAGAGTAACATGTGAGTGGTCTATATTTATAAGTAAATAACTAAATAAAAACATGTGGTGTATGTATGTATACAAGCAGCAGGATACTGGGACCTTGAGCTGGTCTCCTGGTCTGGTGGACCTGCACAGGATCTGGTAGTAGTCCACCACGCCCTCCTCCGCCCACAGCAGAGTCACCGCTGAGTGGGTTGCGTTCACGGCGTAAAGCGACCGCGGCGTCGCCGGTTCTGATGTCAACAGGTGGAGGAAAGCATGAGAGTGAGAGGAGAGACGGTTGAGAGCTGCAGCTCCAAGAGAAGAAGAGAAACAGTGAAATACAGGAAGTGGAAGAAAAATCCAGCTTCATGGAGGAAGAGGAGGAGGAGGAGCTTCACCTCACTTCACTGGTCACAATACATGACATACGATTGACTGAGACATACACACATCTATATATATACGTATACATATATGTATATATATATATATATAGATATATAGATATATATATATATAGATATAGATATACATATCTATATATATACACGTATACATATGTATGTACGTACATACATATGTATACGTGTATATATACGTATATATACACACGTACATATACGTATATATACGTATATATGCGTGTGTATATATATACACACACACACGTACATATACGTATATATACGTGTGTGTGTATATATGTGTGTGTATATATATACGTATATATACGTACATATACGTATATACGTATATATGCGTGTGTGTGTATATACGTATATATATATACACACACACGTATATATACGTATATATGCGTGTGTGTGTATATGTACGTGTGTATATATATACGTATATATACGTACATATATACGTATATACGATATATGCGTGTGTATATATATACGTATATATACGTATATATACGTATATATGCATATATGTACGTATATATACGTATATATACGTATATACGTATATATATATGCGTGTGTATATATATACGTATATATATGTATATGTGATGCTCCTCCTATGTTCGCTCACCCAGCTTGATGATGTTCGGTATGGAGGTGTTGCGGCTTCGCTCGGTGCACGCCGTCACCGTCAGGTTGTAGATGTCACCTGGAGGCAGAGGGAGGCTGGCCCGCATCACATTACGAGTCACCTGACAACAGACCGGCCAATCACAGCCAAGCACAGAGGACTCAGATGGAGACAGAGGCTGGATCATATATCTACATCCAGTGTACATTTCCAGTCCAGATGTTCATCAGTGGTTTATGAGTGACTCACATCGACAGAGTAGCTCCTCTCTGGACCTTTCTTTCCCATGGCGACCACCTGCCAGTGCAGCATCCTGGAGTGAGAGAGGTCGATGAAGAGCTCGCCGTACGTCCAGCGGACAAAGAGGATGCCATGAGAGTAGTCCACCGAAGAGATGTGAGGCGCCTCTGGAGCTGAGAGGACAGAGGAGACAGGTTTACATCACTGGTCAACATCAGGAATTTAATGTTTCACATCATATAAAAAGATGATATGATACCGGTGACGAAGCTGACAGTGGAGCCATCGCAGCAGCTGAGCGGTGGGTTGCCCCACGTTACCATGGAAACACGGAAATTATAATACCAGGCCGGCAGCAGGTCGGTGACTCTCTGAAAACACAAAGACAGTGATAACGAGCAAATCTGCAGTAAATCTCTGAATACTGGCATTAAACATCTGAAAATTTAATACCTACAGCAAATTCACAGTAAATTTAAGACAATTTAAGACCTTAATTACCCAGATTTTAATCTAAGACATCTGAAGACTTTTTAAGTCTCTTTTAAGTCTCTTAAACCCTGTATGGCCTTGTTTGTTCTTCAGCTGACTCTCTGGTGACCTTCAGACTGACCTTGACAACCTGGACAGTCACTACAATAAATACAAAGGACAAATAGGATATAACCTCTTGTTCTTCTCATCACTCCTCCAGGTCAAAGGGTTTTCACTGACGTGCCTCACATCATTAAAACCATAGAGAAATGAAAGGACGTTACCACGGAGGCGATGACAGAGGCGGTGGCGGCGATCTCGTAGTAGGTGGTCCACTCTGAGGCCAGCGTGACGGGGTTGAAGAAGAAGGTCTGCAGGACGTACTTCCTGAAGGAGACGTGGTACGAACGCTGCCAGCTGAGGATGACGGCGGTCGGACTGAGCGGGTAGACGGACAGCTCCAGGACGCCGGTGGGCTCTGACGCACACGTCATCACCATCATCATTATTATCATTAATAATACACTGCACATGAAAGACGTCAGTCAGCAGATATTCAGGAGCTGCTCACCGATGTCGATGATGACGGGTTCAGACGGAGGACTCAGCAGGGGGCCGTTGGTGTGATGGACCACCACCCGGTACTGAGCGCCGGGGGTCAGGTTGGTGATGATGTCACTGGTCGAGTTCTCCTGAGGAAACACGAAACAACAAATAATAAATCAAACTGTTATTAAAGCTGACTGCCGAGGAGCCGCTGAGCAAACACAGCCCACAGTCCAAAAATATGATCGCTTTTAGGAATAAAGTCAACGTTTAGACCGATGAAGAAAAAGAAAATAAAATACTAAATAAAAACTCGACATTTTACAGGACAAAACCTGGAATATTATAAAGCAGTGAAGAAAGCACGTGATCACTGCATGGAACACTGATATTTGTTCGGTAAAATATGAATTATTCCCATAATCTGTTTTCAAACTCAGTGAAGTGTTTCAGTTCACTCTGAATGTTTGAGTCAAGAAATCTGTCTTTACAAAATCATTTCTATGAACATGAGAAGGAAACTTCCAGGTTAACCGGTTAGACGACTAGAAACCAGGAGGACTAAAAACCAAGACGGAGACGACTAGAAACCAGGACTAAAAACCAAGACGGAGACGACTAGAAACCAGGACTAAAAACCAAGACGGAGACGACTAGAAACCAGGACTAAAAACCAAGACGGAGACGACTAGAAACCAGGACTAAAAACCAAGACGGAGACGACTAGAAACCAGGACTAAAAACCAAGACGGAGATGACTAGAAACCAGGACTAAAAACCAAGACGGAGATGACTAGAAACCAGGAGGACTAAAAACCAAGACGGAGACGACTAGAAACCAGGACTAAAAACCAAGACGGAGACGACTAGAAACCAGGACTAAAAACCAAGACGGAGACGACTAGAAACCAGGACTAAAAACCAAGACGGAGACGACTAGAAACCAGGACTAAAAACCAAGACGGAGACGACTAGAAACCAGGACTAAAAACCAAGACGGAGACGACTAGAAACCAGGACTAAAAACCAAGACGGAGACGACTAGAAACCAGGACTAAAAACCAAGACAGAGACGACTAGAAACCAGGACTAAAAACCAAGACAGAGACGACTAGAAACCAGGACGACTAAAAACCAAAACAGAGACGACTAGAAACCAGGACGACTAAAAACCAAGACAGAGACGACTAGAAACCAGGACTAAAAACCAAGACAGAGATGACTAGAAACCAGGAGGACTAAAAACCAAGACAGAGACGACTAGAAACCAGGACTAAAAACCAAGACAGAGACGACTAGAAACCAGGACGGAGACAACTAAAAACCAAGACAGAGACGACTAGAAACCAGGACTAAAAACCAAGACAGAGACAACTAGAAACCAGGACTAAAAACCAAGACAGAGCCGATTAGAAACCAGGACTAAAAACCAAGACAGAGACGACTAGAAACCAGGACTAAAAACCAAGACAGAGACGACTAGATCCAGGACTAAAAACCAAGACAGAGACGACTAGAAACCAGGACGACTAAAAACCAAAACAGAGACGACTAGAAACCAGGACGACTAAAAACCAAGACAGAGACGACTAGAAACCAGGACTAAAAACCAAGACGGAGACGACTAGAAACCAGGACTAAAAACCAAGACGGAGATGACTAGAAACCAGGAGGACTAAAAACCAAGACAGAGACGACTAGAAACCAGGACTAAAAACCAAGACAGAGACGACTAGAAACCAGGACGGAGACAACTAAAAACCAAGACAGAGACGACTAGAAACCAGGACTAAAAACCAAGACAGAGACAACTAGAAACCAGGACTAAAAACCAAGACAAAGACGACTAGAAACCAGGACTAAAAACCAAGACAGAGACGACTAGAAACCAGGACTAAAAACCAAGACAGAGACGACTAGAAACCAGGACTAAAAACCAAGACAGAGACGACTAGAAACCAGGACGACTAAAAACCAAAACAGAGACGACTAGAAACCAGGACGACTAAAAACCAAGACAGAGACGACTAGAAACCAGGACTAAAAACCAAGACGGAGACGACTAGAAACCAGGACTAAAAACCAAGACGGAGATGACTAGAAACCAGGAGGACTAAAAACCATGACAGAGACGACTAGAAACCAGGACTAAAAACCAAGACAGAGACGACTAGAAACCAGGACGGAGACAACTAAAAACCAAGACAGAGACGACTAGAAACCAGGACGGAGACGACTAGAAACCAGGAGGACTAAAAACCAAGACAGAGACGACTAGAAACCAGGACGACTAAAAACCAAGACAGAGACGACTAGAAACCAGGACGGAGACAACTAAAAACCAAGACAGAGACGACTAGAAACCAGGACGGAGACGACTAGAAACCAGGAGGACTAAAAACCAAGACAGAGACGACTAGAAACCAGGACGGAGACGACTAGAAACCAGGAGGACTAAAAACCAAGACAGAGACGACTAGAAACCAGGACGACTAAAAACCAAGACAGAGACGACTAGAAACCAGGACGGAGACGACTAAAAACCAAGACAGAGACGACTAGAAACCAAGACGGAGACAACTAGATGAATAAAAACCATGATGGAGAATAAAAACCATGATGGAGAATAAAACCAGGATGGAGAATAAAAACCATGATGGAGAATAAAACCAGGATGGAGAATAAAAACCATGATGGAGAATAAAACCAGGATGGAGAATAAAAACCATGATGGAGAATAAAACCAGGATGGAGAATAAAAACCATGATGGAGAATAAAACCAGGATGGAGAATAGAACCAGGATGGAGAATAAAACCAGGATGGAGAATAAAAACCATGATGGAGAATAAAACCAGGATGGAGAATAAAAACCATGATGGAGAATAAAACCAGGATGGAGAATAAAAACCAGGATGGAGAATAAAAACCATGATGGAGAATAAAACCAGGATGGAGAATAGAACCAGGATGGAGAATAAAACCAGGATGGAGAATAAAACCAGGATGGAGAATAGAACCAGGATGGAGAATAAAACCAGGATGGAGAATAAAAACCATGATGGAGAATAAAACCAGGATGGAGAATAAAAACCAGGATGGAGAATAAAAACCATGATGGAGAATAAAAACCATGATGGAGAATAAAACCAGGATGGAGAATAAAAACCAGGATGGAGAATAAAAACCATGATGGAGAATAAAACCAGGATGGAGAATAAAAACCAGGATGGAGAATAAAAACCATGATGGAGAATAAAACCAGGATGGAGAATAGAACCAGGATGGAGAATAAAACCAGGATGGAGAATAAAACCAGGATGGAGAATAAAAACCATGATGGAGAATAAAACCAGGATGGAGAATAGAACCAGGATGGAGAATAAAACCAGGATGGAGAATAGAACCAGGATGGAGAATAAAACCATGATGGAGAATAAAACCAGGATGGAGAATAAAAACCATGATGGAAAATAAAACCATGATGGAGAATAAAAACCATGATGGAGAATAAAAACCATGATGGAGAATAAAACCAGGATGGAGAATAAAAACCATGATGGAGAATAAAAACCATGATGGAAAATAAAACCATGATGGAAAATAAAAACCATGATGGAGAATAAAAACAGGATGGAGAATAAAACCATGATGGAGAATAAAACCAGGATGGAGAATAAAACCAGGATGGAGAATAAAACCAGGATGGAGAATAAAAACCATGATGGAGAATAAAACCAGGATGGAGAATAAAAACCAGGATGGAGAATAAAAACCAGGATGGAGAATAAAACCAGGATGGAGAATAGAACCAGGATGGAGAGGATGCTGATCGGCCTCACCTCGCTGCAGTAGGTGGTCTCCATCCTCTGGCTCAGGCTGGGCTTCAGGCAGGTGGTGGACACCACTGATACCAGGCTGCCATTGTGGTTCTCAGAGGACGTTGCCCAGGAGACAGCAGCGGTGCTGGAGTCCAGCAGTCTGATGCTGACGCCCTGGGGACGCTCAAGGAGCTCCTCCAGCAGCTCCCCACCAGGACCTGGACCACAGAACTGGTTTAGTACCGGTTCATTCTGGACCACAGAACTGGTTTAGTACCGGTTCATTCTGGACCACAGAACTGGTTTAGTACCGGTTCATTCTGGACCACAGAACTGGTTTAGTACCGGTTCATTCACTCTTTTAATTTAAACACAGAATCGTTGAATATAAATCTCATGTCCCAGTGCAGAATCAAGCCTCAAGCCTGTTGTCATGGTGACATACTGAGGTAGAAGCTGAAGCCAGTGTCGGCGGCGCTCTCTCTGGTCTCACAGTCTCCAGACGAGCTCAGCGTGGACACCTGGACTCTGTACGTCCCTGGTTCTGTTAGCTCTGTGAAGAACTCATGAGTGTTCTCATCCACCGTGGCTGTCTCTGTGGAGTTACCTGAGGGACAGGAGAGGACAGGAGAGCTGATTATTACCGTCCTTATTATTACTATTATTATTATTATTAATCATCATTATTATTATTAATCAGCACTATTATTATCATTATTATTACTATCATTATTAATCATTATTATTATTAACCATCATTATTATTATTGTTATTATTCATTATTATTATTATTATTATTATTATTAACCATCATTATTATTATTATTATTATTCATCATTATTACTATTATTATTATTATTAATCATCATTATTATTATTAATTATTATTCATCATTATTATTATTATTATTATTAATCATTATTATTATTAACCATCATTATTATTATTGTTATTATTCATCATTATTATTATTATTATTATTATTATTATTAACCATCATTATTATTATTATTATTATTCATCATTATTATTATTATTATTATTAATCATCATTATCATTATTAATCATTATTATTATTAACCATCATTATTATTATTGTTATTATTCATCATTATTATTATTATTATTATTATTATTATTAACCATCATTATTATTATTATTATTATTCATCATTATTATTATTATTATTATTAATCATCATTATCATTATTAATCATTATTATTATTAACCATCATTATTATTATTGTTATTATTCATCATTATTATTATTATTATTATTATTATTATTATTAACCATCATTATTATTATTATTATTATTCATCATTATTATTATTATTATTATTAATCATCATTATTATTATTAATCAGCACTATTATTATCATTATTATTACTATCATTATTAATCATTATTATTATTAACCATCATTATTATTATTGTTATTATTCATCATTATTATTATTATTATTATTATTAACCATCATTATTATTATTATTATTATTCATCATTATTATTATTATTATTATTAATCATCATTATCATTATTAATCATTATTATTACAATAATGATTAATCATTATTATTACTATAATTATCAATCATTATTATTAATTATTAATATTACTATCATTATTAATTATTATTATTAGTATCATTATTAATCATCATTATTATTATTAATTATTATTACTATAATTATCAATCATTATTATTAATTATTAATATTACTATCATTATTAAGTATTATTATTAGTATCATTATTAATCATTATTATTATTATTAATCATCATTATTATTATGGCGCGTACCGTCTCTGTAGATGGAGACGGTGAAGCCGTCGTAGCTGGTTGGCGGTCTGGGCGGCAGCCAGCGGAGCTCCAGCAGGATGGGAGGCAGTCTGGTGGGCAGGACGGATGTCTCTGAGGGGACACCCATGGCTGATCCGGGCTCGTTGGAGTCCTCGTACTCGGACACCACAGCGTTGACGAACTCGTCCTCAGGATCCGTCGGGTCCAGCCAGGAGCTCTGAGGCTTCGTCTGGTTGGCGGCGGTGGCGCCTGTCAGGTTGAGCGGTGGGCTGAAGGGAACCCCAGTGACTCCTGCCACCTGCTCCTCCTCCTGCTCCTCCATCTCCATCAGAGGGACGTCTCGAGCTCGACGGGAGGCTCGCCGGCTGTCCTCACCCCCCTCAGGGACGTCACCTAGCGGCGTCCTCTGGCTCAGGTGGACAATCTTATAGGAGATATTGAGGGGCGGGTAGGGCACTGAGACAGAGACAAGACAGGTGAGACAAGACAGAGAGGACAGGTGAGACAAGACAGAGAGGACAGGTGAGACAAGACAGGTGAGAGGGACAGATGAGACAAGGTGGTGCACAGGTGAGTAACTGATGTCATGGGTGACGTCATGTCTCACCTGTCCTGTGGTGCACAGGTGAGTGAGTGATGACACTGCGGGTGGTCAGGGCGCTCTGGAGCACGGTGGCCTCAGAGATGAGCTGGAAGGTGATGTCCCGGTAACAAACTCCAGGTAACCAGTGTTTGAACACCGTCTTCCCTCTGGAGAAATCTGAGGAGACAACCAGCACCAGGAACAGGAAACATGTTCGTAAAGTAAAAGTACGACAAACACAAGAACCTTGACCCTTTCAAAGTAAAAGCCTTGTTATTGACCTTTATAGAGCATGGAGCGTCTCTCCAGCCCTTCAGTGAAGCTGATGTTCACTCGGCTGAAGACGTTTCCAGCAGGAGACTCGATCTGAAAAACCACTCCTGTCTCTGGAGACTCCTGATAGTCGGAGATGTGGACGCTCCGGACAGGAAGTGGCTCTGATGAGACACAACAACATAAACGTGTCAGACAAGAAATGATCTAAAGTGTACGTACTAAAATATGAACAAAAAAATGCATTATTTTACGTTTATGATGAACAATGGAAAATGAGAAAACTTTAATAACTCTCTTTTTTTTCTATATTATTATTATTTTTAATTTTGGACCTCCTTACTTGTGAGCACAGGAAGTGTCTTGATGGGTCTGGACCAGTTCTGGCCCAGATTGACCAGTAGTCCCACAGAGTAGCAGAGGCCATGGAAGGAGGCGTTGAAGAGCAGCGGCTGGCTGCTGTTCTCAAACTGAACCAGGATCAGCTGAGCTTCTGCAGAGAACTGAGCTCCGTACGCCGTGACGTTCGCCTGCAGGTCCGAGCCGTCCAGCGTCACCTCGATCAAACCGGCTTCGTTTAGCGACGCCTGGAACGCCGTCACGCTCTGCAACGTAAAACAACACCTTCGCACCATACACCAAACATTTGGCTCGATTATTCACTGAAAACGCACGGTGTGTCGGCTCAGTGTATTCACTGAAAACGCACGGTGTATCGGCTCGGTGTATTTACTGGGAATGTATATAGTGTACAAACACAGCACTATTAGACCACTATTTGCTGGCCACCAACTATTTCCTGTCTTTGATGAAAACACTTCAAATCAATGTGAGAACCTTAAGGACACAACAGTGCTACAGTCTGTAAAAAATAATTGTTATATATATATATATATATTTTTTTTTTAAATATTTCACCACTTTAAAAACTTGATGTTTCCAGACACCTGAGAACAACAGAAACATTGCTCATGTTACGACCCAGCGGTCCTGACTATTTGCTGGGAACGCTCCGCTCTTATGGCTCTTTTTCCTGGAACAGCAGGATCAATGAGAGCTGTGGTCAGTAGGAGAGGCTGGTCTGAGATCAGCTGATCTCACTTCCTGTTGCTCAGTCTGATGGCATCAGCTGACATGAGCTGAACAAGAAACGCTCCTCACAATAATAATAATAATAATAATAATAATAATAACCATCGGAGCTTCAAGCATCTGAAAAGATATGATGTCAATAATTATACTGACTCATCAATTAACCTGAAAACAGTTTTGAAATAAGTGAAGTCATATTCAGAGCCTCATTGCTGACAAACATTTCTGTTTCCAGAAGAGAAGAGAAAGTTTGCTGCATAATTAATGAGACAAATAGTTAGGAGAATCAAAAAAAGATAAAAAAAAAAAAAAAATTA